>JAKSZT010018776.1:0-11260 GCA_026826555.1 Tolypeutes matacus | reverse complement strand
TTTCTGATCTTCTCAAAGGACCACTTTTGGTTTTTTTTTTTTTTTTTCACTTTTGGTTTTATTAATTCTCTCTCTTGTTTTGTTATTCTCAATTTCATTTATTTCTGCTCTAATCTCTTTATTTCTTTCCTTCTGCTTGCTTTGGGTTTAGTTTGCTTTTCTTTTCGTAGTTCCTCCAAGTGTGCCATTAGGGCTATGACTTTAGATCTTTCTTTTTGTTTATTTTTATTTTTTTTAAATTTTTACCGGGAGGTCCCCGGGGATCGAACCCAGGTCTCTCCATATGGGAGACGGACGTCCAACCATTTGAGCCACATCTGCCCCCTAGATCTTTTTTATTTTTAAATGTAGGTGTTTAGGGCTACAAATTTCCCTCTTAGTTCTGCCTTTGCTACATTCCATAAGTTTAGATATGTTGTGCTGATTTTCATTCTTCTCAAGAGAGTTACTGATTTCTCTTAGAACTTCTTCCTTGACCCACTGATTGTTTTAGTGTATTGTTTAACCTTCATAAATTTGTGAATTTCCCAGGCCTCTGCTTGTTATTGATTCCCAGCTTCATTCCATTATGATATAAGAAAGTGCTTTGTATAATTTCAGCCTTTTAAAATTTATTGAGACCTTGTTTTCTGACCCAACATTTGGTCTATCCTGGAGAATAATCCATGAGCACTTGAGAGAATGCATATCCTGCTCTTTGGGGGTGAATTGTTTTGTATATGTCTGTTAGGTCTAGCACATTTATCAAATTATTCAATTTCTATGTTTCCTTATTGATAGTCTCTCTATGTTCCATCTTTTGATGAGTGTATTGTATTGGAGTCTCTAATTGTTAATGTAGTGATATCTATTTCCCCCTTCAGTTTTGCCAGTGTTTGCCTCATGTATTTTGGGGCACTTTAGTTAGGTACATAAATATTTATGATTGTTATTTCTTCTTACTTGATTGCCCCTTTTAGTAATATATGATGACCTTGTTTGTCTTTTATAACAGCTTTGCTTTTAAATTCTATTTTGTCCAATATAATATAGCTACTCCAGTTTTTTTGTTGTTGTTACAGTTTGCATGGAATATCAATTTCTAGCCTTTCACTTTCAACCTATTTATATCCTTAGGTCTGTGGGTTTTTTGTAGACAGCATATAGATAGATCGTACTTTTTATTCATTATGCCAATCTGTGTCTTTTAATTGAAGAGTTTAGTCCATTAACATTCAATGTTGTTACTGTAAAGGCAGTACTTACTTCAACCATTTTATCCTTTGTCTTTTATAAGTTTTATCTTATTTTTGTCTTTTTAAACTCTTTTAGTTATCTTTATTGATAGTCTTCATTTCTATACTCTCCTCCAAGCCTCTCTCTCCTGTCTTTTCCTTTCAACCTGCAGGACTCCCTTTAGTATTTCTGGTAGGGCAGACCTTTTGTTAACAAACTCTCTCAGCTTCTGTTTATCTGTGAATATCTTAAACTCGCCCTCATTTTTTAGAAGAGTTTTGCCAGATAGAGAATTCTTGGCTGGCAGTTTTTCTCTCTCAGTATCTTAAATTTATCATACCACTGCCTTCTTGCCTCCATTGTTTCTGATGAGAAATTAACACTTAGTCTTATCGGTCACCCTTGTATATAATGAACCACTTTTCTCTTGATGCTTTCAGAATTCTCTTTATCCTATGCATTTGACATTCTGAGTAACATTTCTCTTGGAGTAGTTCTATTTAGATTTATTTGGTTTGGCATATGTTGTGACTCTTGGATATGGATATCTATGTCTTTCATAAGAGTTTGAAAATTTTCAACCATTATTTCCTCAAATATTCTTTCTGCCCCTTTCCTTTCTTTTCTCTTTCTGGGATACCCCTGACACATGTTTGTTGTTTCATACTGTCATTCAGATCCCCAAGACCCTGCTTATTTTTTCCCCATTCTTTTCTCTATCTGTTCTGTCTGATTTTGGATGCCCCATCTTCTCACTTACTGATCCTTTGTTCTGCCTCTTCAAGCCTACTGTTGTAAGCTGCTAGTGTATTTTTAATTTCATTTATTGTGACTTTCATTCCCATAAGAGCTGTTATTTTTCTTTGCATGATTTAAAATTCTTCTTTATGCTCCCCCAGTGTCTTCTTGATATCCTTTAGTTATTTAGCCATCTCCTTGAAATGATTTAGGACATTTGTTTGAACATCTTTGATTAGTTGTTCCATATTCTGTATCTCGTCTGACTTTTCAATTTGCTCCTTTGACTGAGACATAGCTTCCTGTTTCTTGATATGGCTTTTAATTTTTTGCTGATGTCTGGGCATCTGATTATCTTTAACTCTGAAGGTCGGCTTCTTCCTCTTATATAGGGTTTTATTGTTGATCGGCTTTGTGTTAAGGCTGATCCTTGATGCTTGATCCAACTTATTCTAGATCTCTAGAATAGCTAAAGTTTAACTATCAGATTTTCCCAGCTCTTCTTCATCTGATTCTTGGCCTGAGTATGTAGTAAAATTTTTAAGACTTCATTTTTTGTGTAATTGTTTCACCTCCAGAAGAAAGCTTCCTTTCCTGTTCCTTCTCCAGGAATCTTGGTCTGTTCCGTTTTTGTGCATAATATTTACCACAACTCCTATGACTTATTTAAATTCTACCCCTCACTCAGTGCCCCATTTTTCTTAAACTTTTCATTTCTGGGACCCTACAGTCTTACAGAAGGTCACTTTAATCCCCTCCTCTCTCTTTCCTTTGAGTGGCTTTTCTACCCCCAGTCTTCCCTGTTAGTGTATCCCATCCTGGGGAGTCTAATGGGGTCAAACCAGAAAGATGGGTGTGATGGTTAGTCTAACGTGTAAATTCAGCCAGGTAATTGTGTCCAGGGCTATTTGTAATACAAGAGCATTTATGGACTTCGATCACCAGTGAGTCTACTGCATGGATGGCTGATTACATCTGTATCAATCAGGGAGATTGCATCATCAATGGGTAACACTTTGATGACAATCAGTTGAGTGCCTTGAAAGGGGAAGTGATTTTAACATTCAGAGAGAATTTCCCAGCTTGTCGTTGGACAGCCAACTTCTCCCAGAAGCTCATCAAGGACCTTTCATCAGACTTTCATTGGAACCCCTGGTTTGCAGCCTGTCTGTGGAACTTGGACTTGTGCATCCCCATGGTCGCATGACAGACTCTTATAAAATCTTGTATTGTTGACAGATATCTCCTGTTGATTCTGTTTCCTGAGAGAACCCTGACTAATACAGCTTGGTACCCAGAGTGGTTCTTGAGGAACAGAGTCTTAAACATGTGATGCCTGAGGTGGTTCAGGGAGTTTTGTAATTGGCTCTCTACTCTAATTGGACTCAGGGGTACTAGTGACTCCCTTTCCAATAATGAAGAGGTTGCTAGCAGTCCATGGCATGAGCTGGCAATAGAAATACGCAAAATATCATCACTGGACTCCCCTACTTCCATGCTTTTAAGAAGCAAGAATCTGGGTGAGAGTGTTTTCAACACCTTAAGAGAATTTCGTGGAGTCAAAAAGTATGATGTTGACTGGCTCCTCCTAGATACTCTGGATACAATTACAAAAGAAAGAGATGAGCTAAAATCTTCAAATTTGAAACTTAAATGCCACATGAATAATATGAAAGTTTCTACGTGTGCCTTGAAAGAAAATCTTGTCTCCTGTAACCACAGACTTGAGATATCTGAGAATCAAACCCAGACTCTCATTGTATGAGTAGCAGAATTACAGAGGAAACTAAAATCTCAGCCTTGCAGGGTTTCTGCAATTAAAGTGAAGGCACTGATTGGAAAGGAGTGGAACCCCGAGGATTGGGATGAGACATATGGGATAATGATAATATTGGTGGGGACATTGTAACCCTAAATTCTGCTGAGACTTTACCAGATAAACCTGCGATGGCCTGCCCTGTGATACCACACCTTGTCAACCTTGTATTATCCAGCCTCCAGCCTGCCCCAGGGAGTCCGGACCTCTTTCCACCCCTGAGGTGGGTACCAGCCAAATGGAAGCCTGCACTGCCCAGCCTCCAGCCTGCCACAGAGAGTCTGGGCCTCCTCCCAGCCAGGAGGCAGGTACCAGCCAAACTCCAGCATGCACTGCTCAACTTCCAGTCTGCCCTAAGGAATCTGTCTTCCAACCCCTGCCTAAAGAGATTAATCCTGTCTCACCAGAAGAAAATGCAAAGGAATGCCCTCAGATCAGTAGCCTGTAAGACATCCCTAATCCTTCTCCTTACCCACTCCCCCACCCCTCTTGTCTTTGAGATCCATTACTAGACTAAAATCACAAGCCCCCAAAGGTGAAATACAAAGTGTGACCCATGAGGAAGTATGCTATACTCTGAAAGAACTGCATGAGTTTTCCAACTTATATAGACAGAAATCCGGGGAATATGTGTGGGAATGGATACCAAGGGTATGGGATAATGGTGGAAGAAATATAGAGTTGGATCAGGCTGAATTTATTGATATAGGCCCACTAAGCAGTAATTCTGGATTCAATGCCGTAGCTTGAGGGGTTAGAAAGCGCTCTAACAGTTTGTTTGGTTGGCTGACTGAAGCATGGCCTAGCATGTCTGATGTTGAGATGCCCGATTTGCCCTGGTATACAGTAGATGAGGGGATTCAAATGCTTAGAGAGATTGGAATGCTAGAATGGATTTACCATTTGAGACCTGCCTACCCACCCCAAGAATGTCCAGAGGACACACCTTTAACCAGGGCTGTGGGGAATAAATTTGTAAGTCTAACTCCATTTTCTCTGAAGAGCTCTATGATTGCTCTTCTATGCAGTCCAGATATTACTGTAGGGAGGGCTGTAATGGAATTGGAATCCTTAAACATTATGGGGATGATCGGATCTCGGTCCGGTAAAAGGTAAAAGTCAAGTATCGGCAGTTAATCGCCAAAGGCAAGGTGGGTATGGCTACAGCAATGAAAGACAGATTCAAAGCAGCACACAGAATAGTCTGAGTTGCATAGAGTTGTGGCATTAGCGAATAGATCATAGGGTACCTAGAAGTGAAATATATGGGCAGTCTACTAAATTTCTTCTGGATCTGTATAAACAGAAGAGTTCTAGGTAGAGTGAACAAAACCCTAACTCAAATTACAGATCATGGCCCCTTAATCAATTCCCAGACTTGAGACAGTTTACAGACCCAGAGCCCCTTGAATGAGGAGAAGGCAAGGTCCCCTTGGGGAAAGATACTATTAAACTGCCAAAAATTTATACTGTTAATCTTCCTCCCACCTTTCCCTAGGGAGATCTACAGCCTTTTGCCAGAGTAACTGTGCTTTTGGGAAAAGGAAATAATCAGACATTTCGGGGATTATTAGACACTGGCTCAGAAGTCACATTAATTCCAGGAGACCCAAAACATCACTGTGATCCACCAGTCAGAGTAGGGGCTTATGGAGGTCAGGTGATTGATGGAGTTTTAGCTCAGGTCCATCTCACAGTGGGCCCAGTGGGTCCCTGGACCCATTCTGTAGTTATTTCCCCAGTTCCAGAATGCATAATTGTAATAGACATACTCAGTAACTGGCAGAATCCCCACATTGGATCCCTGACTTGTGGAGTGAGGGCTATTATGGTTGGAAAGGCAAAGTAGAAGCCTCTAGCACTGCCCCTGCCTAGCAAAATAGTAAATCAAAGGCAATAATGGATTCTGGGAGGGATTACAGAGATTAGTGCCACCATGAAGGATTTGAAGGATGCAGGGGTGGTTATTCCCACCACATCCCCATTCAACTCTCCTATTTGGCCTGTGCAGAAAACAGATGGATCTTGGAGGATGAATGTAGATTATTGTAAACTTAACCAGGTGGTGACTCCAATTGCAGCTGCTGTCCCAGATGTGGTATCATTGCTTGAGGAAATCAACACATCTCCTGGTATCTGGTTTGCAGCTGTTGATCTGGCAAATGCTTTTTGCTCAATTGCCATTAGTAAGGACAACCAGAAACAGTTTGCTTTCAGCTAGCAAGGCCAGCAGTATACCTTCACTGTCCTGCCTCAGGAGTATATCAACTCTCCAGCCCTATGTCATAATATTGTCCGCAGGGACCTTGATCGTCTCTCCCTCCCACGAGACCTCACACTGGCCCATTATATTGATGATATCATGTTGATAGGACCTACTGAGCAAGAAGTAGCAAAGACTCTAGATTTGTTGGTAAGGCATTTGCGTGAGAGAGGATGGGAGATAAATCCAACAAAAATACAGGGTCCTTCCACCTCAGTGAAATTTTTAGGTGTCCAGTGGTGTGGGGCCTGTCGAGATATCCCTTCTAAAGTAAAAGATAAGCTGTTGCACCTGGCCCCTCCTACGGCCAAAAAAGAGGCACAACGCTTAGTTGACCTCTTCGGATTTTGGAGACAACACATTCCTCATTTGGGTGTGCTACTCTGGCCCTTTTACCGAGTGACCAGAAAAGCTGCTAGTTTTGATTGGGGACTGGAACAAGAGGAGGCCCTGTGACAGGTCCAGGCTGCTGTTCAAGCTGCACTACCACTTGGACCATATGATCCAGCAGATCCAATGGTGCTGGAAGTTTCAGTGGCAAATAGAGATGCTGTCTGGAGCCTTTGGCAGGTCCCTATAGGGGAATCACAATGCAGACCCTTAGGATACTTGAGCAAAGCTTTGCCATCCTCTGCAGATAACTACTCCCCCTTTGAGAAGCAGCTTTCAGCTTGCTACTGGGCCTTAGTAGAGACTGAACATTTAACTATGGGCCATCAAGTTACCATGAGACCTGAGTTGCCTATCATGAGCTGGGTATTGTTTGACCCACCAAACCACAAAGTTGGCCATGCACAGCAGCACTCCATTATAAAGTGGAAGTGGTAAATACAAGATAGGGCTTGAGCAGGTCCTGAAGGCACAAGTAAGTTACATGAGGAAGTAGCCCAAATGCCCATTGTCACCACCCCTGCCATGTTACCTTCTCTTTCCCAGCCCACAGCTTTGGCCTCTTGGGGAGTCCCTCAGTTGACTGAGGATGGGAAAACTCGGGCCTGATTTACAGATGGTTCTGCACGATATGCAGGTACCACCCAAAAGAAGACAGCTACGGCACTGCAGCCCTTTTCTGGGACATCCTTAAAGGATAGCGGTAAGGACAAATCCTCCCAGTGGGCAGAACTTTGTGCAGTGCACCTAGTTTTCATTTTGCTTGGAAGAAGAAATGGTCAGATGTGCATTTGTACATTGTTTCATGGACTGTTGCCAATGGTTTGGCTGGATGGTCAGGGACTTGGAAGTAACATGATTGGAAAATTGGTGACAAGGAGGTCTGGGGAAGAGCTATGTGGATAGACCTTTCTGAGTGGGCAAAAAAACACGAACATATTTGTGTCCCATGTGAATGCTCACCAGAGGGTGACTTCAGCAGAGGAAGAGTTTAATATTCAAGTGAATAAGATGACCCGCTCTGTGGCTAATGCTCAGCCGCTTTCCCTAGCCACTCCTGTCATTGCCCAATGGGCTAATGAACAACTTGGCTATGGACATAGGGATGGAGGTTATGCATGGGCTCAGCAACATGGACTTCCCCTCACCAAGGCTGACTTGGCTACAGCCACTGCTGAATGCCCAATCTGCCAGCAGCAGAGACCCACACTCAGCCCCTGATATGGCACAATTCCTCAAGGTGATGAACCTCCTACCTGGTGGCAGGTTAACTACATTGGACCACTTCCACCACGGAAGGGGCAGCAATTTGTTTTAACTGGAATAGACACATACTCTGGCTATGGGTTTGCATTTCTGGCATGCAATGCTTCTTCCAAAACTACCGTCCGTGGACTTACTGAATGTCTTATCTACCGCCATGGCATTCCACACAGCATTGCTTCTGGTCAAGGAATCTGTTTCACAACAAATATGTGTGGGAATGGGTACATGCCCATGGAATTCACTGGTCTTACCATGTTCCCCATCACCCTGAAGCAGCTGGATTAATAGAATGGTGGAATGGCCTTTTGAAGACCCAATTACAGTGCCAACTAGGTGGCAATACCTTGCAGGGCTGGGGCAATGTTCTCCAGGAGGCTGTGTATGCTCTGAATCCGTGTCCTCTCTATGGTGCTGTTTCTCCCATAACCAGCATTCATGGGTCCAGAAATCAAGGGGTGGAAATGGGAGTGGCACCACTCACTATTACCCCTAGTAACCCATTAGGAAAATTTTTGCTTCCTGTACCTGTAACGTTAAGCTCTGCTGGTCTACAGGTTTTAGTCCCCAAAGGAGGAGTTTTGCCACTAGGGAACACAACAATGATTCCATTGAACTGGAAGTTAAGACTTCCACCTGGCCACTTTGGGCCCCTCTTACCTGTGAATCAACAGACAAAGAAGGGAATTACTGTACTGGCTGTGGTGATTGATTCTGACTATCAAAGGGAAATAGTACTACATCTACATAAGGGGGTTAAAGAAGAGTTTACCTGGAATGCAGAAGATCCCCTAGGGCATCTCCTAGTACTGCCATGCTCTGTGATTAAAGTCAATGGAAAATTGCAGCAAACCAATTCAAGAAGGACTAACAATGGCCCAGAATCTTCAGGAATGAAAGTTTGGGTCACCCCACCAGGCAAAGAATCACGGCCAGCTGAAATGCTTGCTGAAGGTAATGGGAACATGGAATGGGTAGTGGAAGAAGGTAGTGATAAATATGAACTTCAACCATGTGACCAGTTACAGAAATGAGGATGGTAATAGTCATGAACCCTTCTTCCTTGTTTCGTTATGAGTATGATTGTATATGTACACAAAATGAATTTCTTGTTTTCTTCCCTAACCTTTTCCCCTATCATATGAAAAGTTGTATTAATTCTACATCATAATATTTAAGGGTGTCAAGTTTAAGAGTGAATATCACCCAAGGACTTGCACCCTATTCTGTGGGGAATTAATGCATTTCCAGTTGTACGCAGAGGAGTTGAACATTGTTAGGCAGAAATATGTATGTATGCTTGTCTGTTATTGTTTTTGCTTAGAGACTAAGTATAGTTTAGGGTAATGTGTATGGTTGCTGAGTTGACAAGGGGTGGACTGTGATGGTTAGGCTAATGTGTCAACTTGGCCAGGTAGTTGTGTCCAGGTGTTTGGTCCAGCAAGCACTGGGCTAATTGTAATAGAAGAGCATTTATGGACTTTGATCACCAGTGAGTTTACTGCATGGATGGCTGATTATATCTGCATCATTTGGGGAGATTGCATCATCAGTGGGTGACTCTTTTATCCAATCAGTTGAATGCCTTAAAAAGGGAAGTGATTTCAACATTCAGAGAGAATGTCCCAGCCCGTCGTTGGATGGCCAACTTCTCCCAGAAACTCAAGGACCTTTCATCGATCTTTCATCAGAGCCCCTGGTTTGCAGCCTGCCTGTGGAACCTGGACTTGTACATCCCCACGGTCATGTGAGAGATTCATAAAATCTCATATTGTTGACAGATATCTCCTGTTGATTCTGTTTCCCGAGAGAACCCTGACTAATACAATGTGTTACTCCAGAAAAGTCCATTTTGTGTTTAGGGAGTCCTACTGACAGTAACTGCACTGAGTGCACTTGGCTGACACCATTCTGCCATGGTTTTTCTCTTCCCCTCCCCACTCCCTTGGGAGCCCTCTTGTATACAGCAATTGCCAGCAGCTTGTGTTCTGCCCTGGGTCTCTATGGACTTGGGTCCCTGGGCCTGGATATGCATGAGATTCTACCTCTCTGCTGTGAATTTCTCTGTAGCATGTGTCTCCGTTGTGAAGAACCCAGGCTGCATCCTCTGGATAACTCCCAAGCTTTGTGCAGGAAAAAGTGAGGGGGAGGGGAAGAGGACTGGCTGGTCTAGGATGGAAGTTTCCTACCTGATATCTTTCTCCCTTCAATTCAGTGTTTGTGGAGTCTTTCTCCAGTCTCTACCATCCCCCAGAGTTCTAAGCAAGTGGAATTTGTCCTTATAGTCATTGAATCTCTTGGGAGGGTTTTTCATGGATGTCTTCCATTGCCGTGTTGATGATGTCCCGGTTCACCATTGGCTTTTTTTAAAACAAAATTTTATTGAAATGTATCATACATACATGCACATACATGAATAATAAGTGAATAGTAAAAGTTGTGAACTTATAAAACAAACATGCATGTCATCATACCAAGCTCCCATACATCACTCCACCACCATCATTACCTTGCATTATTGTGAAACATTTGTTACAAACTACGAAAGAACATTGTCAAAATATTACTAACTAGAGTCCATATCTTACATTTCATGTCTTTTCCCTCAACCTACCCTTTTATTAACACCCTGTATTAGTATTATATATTTGTTATAGTTCATGAGAGAATGTTCTCATATTTGTTCTCTTAACCACAGTTCTTCTTCCACCACTGGATTCTCTGTTATACAGTCCTATACTTTGTACAGTCCATTCAAAGTGTACATTCAGTGGCCTCATTTTCATCACAGAGTTGTTCTGTCACCACCTCAGTCAATTTTAGAATGTTCTCATTATTCCAAAATGAAAAATCCCATACCCCCTTATACCCCCTATTTTTGTCCCTTAGAATTGATGTATCTTCTGTGCCATTGCTGCAAAAATATTACAATATTACTGTGAACTATCATCCATAAGTTATATTAGTTGTAATTTTCTCATGTATCACCATATTCTTAACACTTTGTAAAAGAAAAATATTCTTATATTTATACTATTAACCACAATCTTCATCCACCACTGAAATCATTACACCATTGGCTTTTATATTTTTATGAGTTTTATGAATATGTCCAAATAAGCTTTTTCCTGGTCCACACATATTTTTACCACCAATCAGTTGTATACAGGTTAATAGATTCCCCTTTAGTTAAACTGTTAGTGTTTTATCAACTTCTTTGAAAATATTCTCACCTGTGGTTAGTTTTTCCATACAGACTATATAGAGAACGCAATTGTTTAGTCACTTCCAACTTGGTACTGACTCCACAATTGAGCAGTCTTGGTAGCTCTTGTGGATTCATGAAGAGCCAATGAAAACCACTTCTAATATTTGGTCTTGTCTACTTTTTCCCTCCATTTTAACCATTTGTAAGTGTACAATTCAGTGGTCTTGTTTACATTCACAATGGTGTGTTACTCTCTCCTCCCTCAATTACCAAAGCATTCTCATCATACAAAAATGAAACTCTTTACTCAGTAAGCAATGATGCCCCATCACCCACCCCAGCCCCTGGTAACCTGTACTCTACTTCT
>JAKSZT010018749.1:23082-36385 GCA_026826555.1 Tolypeutes matacus | reverse complement strand
CCTTCCCCGCGCCTTCGGACGCGTGGGCCTAGGGGCCGCCCCCCGCCCCCGAGCGCCCGCCCCCTCCACGGCGGCTCCCCGCGGCGCGCGCCCCCGCCCCGCGGACCTCCACGGCCACCCCAGGCCGCGACCCTCGGCGCAGCTCACGGGCAGACCCTGCCCCAGCCGGCCGGCTGAGGGACCCGGGGAGGGGCCGAATGAAACCCACCCCCGCGTCGCGTTCGTGGGGCCGCACTTGGCAGAGGCCCCCTTGCCTGGCTTCCCCTTCCGTGAGCTGTGAGGGGCGGGAGCGCCAGGCCAGACCCTCGCAGTGCCTCACAGGTAGCCGCTGTAACCTGCCCCAGAGCCCCCGGACCTTGCCCTCGGGGTTCTCCCATCCAGAGCGGCCTCTTCTTTCCTCAAGACCTGTGGGACACCTTTGCCCAGTGCCCGGCTGGCAGGCCGGGAGGCCTGGCTCAGGCACCAGTAGAGGCCCAGCAGGGAGAGGAAGGAGGAAGGGAGTCGGTGTGGGACAGGCTGGGGTCCACGGAATTCCCAGCGAGCCACAGCAGCCCAGGGCCCCGGCCCCTCCGCCGCCAGGCAGCTGGAGAGCACAGGCATGAGGAGACTGAGGAGCTCTGTCGAGGGTGGTGTGGGGGCTACAAGGGGAGGCTGGGACACGAGGAGCACCCCCTATCCCAACGCAAACGTAAAGGAAAGGCCACTCGGAATGGGCAGTTTCTCGACTTTATTAGACCGGAGCTCTTCCCTGCCCGCCCCAAGGGGCTAGCCTGGGCCACAGCGGGCAGGGTTGAGGTCAGACAAGTTCAACTCCTTGCCCCAGCAGCCAGGGACAGTGGGGCTGAGGTCACAGCAGGTGCAAAAGTCTGAGTGCTGGCACTTCAGGTGTGGCGGGCCTGCTCTGGTGGGCGGAGGGTCCGGCGTGGGGCGCGGCCAGGCCCAGCACAGGCTACGTCCCTGCCGAGGCAGTGGCTACGAGCAGTTGATGACTCTAGCCAAGAACTGCTGCGCCCACCATTCGTCCAGGTCGATGGGCACAAAGTCTGTGGGGGGAGCAGAGAGCCGGGCAGTAAGGCCGCCTCCCAGTGGTCAGTGTGCTCGAGGCTGGCCACCAATCCCGCGCTTGGACCCCAAGGATGGCAGAGGGAGCAGGGCACTCACCCTGCAGTCGGGGGTCGGGGGTCTTCTCCATGTACTGTACAGCCCTCGGCCCACTCTCTCCGGCTGGGCTGCCGTCCAGCTGCTGCTCCACCTGCTGCCAGGCTGTGGGGAAGAGCACGGTCAGGCTGGGCCAGTGCCCTGCCACCCCACTCCTGTCCCAGGACCCACGGGCCACCCGGGGGTGCGTGGCCTGCTCTGCGGTCACAGGACCAGAGGGCAGAGAGCCAAGGAAACATCCAGCCCTCCAGCTGCCAGAGAGTCAGCTCGCAGAGGGACCCGACAGCCTGGGCCACTACCCTTTGGCCCCCCTCTCTACCTTTGGACACAAATCGGACGTTCTCCTCGTGGGCCAACGTGTAGGTCTCCTGGGCCACCTCGAGCGTTGGGGACGTGGCGGGGGGCCGTCGGCTGTTCACCCGATTGAATACAAGCCTGGGGCCCGGGCTGTGGGATGGGGAGAAGGTCGGCCATGGCCCCAGGCCAGGTGCCGCCTGGCAGAGCCCCAAGACCAGCTTGTGCCATGCCCACGGCCCAAGGCCAGGCCCAGAAGCTTCCCTGACCCGAGAGCCGGTGCCCCTGCGCCCCTGGCCCCTGGCGGTGGCCACACTCCTGAAGGCCCCCGAGGCTCAGCTCCGCCAGCGGAGGCGAGTGGCCACAGGCCAGGGAAGGGCCGGCCAGCCCTCCAGCCTGCGCCAGGCAGGGCCCGGCTCAGGACCCCCTCCACAAGCCCCTCGCTGGGCCAAGGGTCTGGTGCCGCCGGCACAGCCTGGTCCTCGCCACTCCACGCCTCCTTCGCTTGCCCTGGCCCCCACGCCACCCAGCGGGTACAGTTCTCAGCACCAGAGAAGCTTCTCCATTTAGGAGAAGGAGCCAAACAGGGCCCAGCCTGCCCTCACCCGCCCCTGCTCCCCGGCTCCCCCCAGGTCCTCTGGGAACAAGCACCAAGGGGAGGATCGTGATTTCTGGCAGAAAAGCGCCAAACGCCAGGGCAGCCGAGCCTGGTACGCGCTCCCCACAAGCCGGCGGCAGCGCTCTTGCCCTCGGGGCAGGAATGAGAACACTCTGGGGACGCCGGGGGAGGTGTCCCCCTCCCGGGGCGGTGCTGGGACTCAGCCGGCCCAGGCAGCGAGGGGCCGCCCCATCGGCAGAGCTGGCCGGGCCCCCACACCGAGCCCGGGACAGGAGCCGTGGGGGGAGCGGGGCCGCACCTACAGCAGGGTGGGAGCCGGGCTCCTGGCCGCACGTGCCGCTCTGCCAGGCACTCGAGGTCCCCGGCCGGCCGGCTCGCCTTCCTGGCTCAGGTCCCCACCGCCGGGCGCGTGCAAGCCGCTCTGGGTTCCTCCTCAGGTGAGAGGGGCACTAAAATAGAGAGGAGCGTCTTGAGGGGCGCGAGGGTCAAGCTGGCCGTCAGGGAGCCGGAAGTGTGCAGGCGGAGAAAGGAAAGGGGGCGCAGCACTGGCCCCAGCTTCCTCGGGAATCGCACGGGACGCAGGTCTGAGCTCAGCCCCGGAGGGCCGCAAACTCCGGCCAAGCTTGGGCGCTAAGGTCGATGGTAAAATAAAAAGGAAGCCCAGCCCGGGGCTGTGAATTCTAGGGGCCATAGGCGGGGCCATGGGGGCTGGGAAGCGACCCCAGGCGGCCTGTGGGGGGCGGAGGCGCCCTCCTGCCGCGCCCCCCCAGGGGACGGCCAGGCCTGCTCTGTGGAGAAGGGCGTGTGCCTGCCCGCAGCGGCCCCCCGAGAGCAAAATGACTTGTCCAAGGCCACCGCACTGCCCTTCAGTGACCGCTCTGATCCCAGGGCCCGCCCCCTGCTCTGGGTGCCTGTCAGCCCCTGGGCCCTCCCCCCACCCTCCAGGGCCCAGCCCAAGTGTACAGGAGCTCACGGCCCCATTGTATCTTCTTCCCAACACCTGCTCCAGGAAGGCGAGCCCAGAGGTGCAGCGGCATCGAGCCCAGCCCCAGCCCCAGCCGCAGCGCGGGGGGCAGGGCAGCAAGCCAGACACCCCACACTCCCGGCCAGGCCAGAGCGCGGGATGGCAGGTAGGGGCAGGAAAGGAGTGATGGTGAGAGAAGACCCCTGCAAGAGGGGCCAGGGGCTGGGCCTCCAGGTGGTCCTGCTGCTCAGGCCTGGCCAGGCAGTCCCCAGGCCCACAGCTGTCCTGAGCCCCCAGCTAGGCGCCGCGCTGTGACTGAGGAGGGGAATGGGGACAGAGAGCCTGCACAGACCACGCAGGGCCACGCTGGGAGCCACGGTGCTGCTCGGCCTACGCCTCAGCCCCAGTCCACCCTGCTGCTTAGCTTCCTGGAGGCTTAGGGGGTCCAGAGCGCAGTGATTGAGCCTGGGGGCTCTCAGTGAGGTCCTCGCTTGGGGTTCTGCCCTCTCAAGGAGCTTTGCTGTCTTTTCCTTTTCCTTCCCTGACAACCTCAACTTTGCAGGCAACGCACCCTCTTCTCCTTCGCGGTGGGAGGGCAGACCCTGGGCCGGCACCCACCTCTCTCTCCTCCCTCAGGGAAGAATTCTGAGCCCACCGCCAAAGCTCCCAGCTGCATGACCATGAGCCCCAAAGTGTCACATGCCCTCCTCCCCCAGCAGGAAGCCCCTGACAGGCTGCCACCAGCTCGTGACCGGAGGCCCTCGCCCCGTGCTTGGGGAGCCGCTCCCAGCACCACCTGGAGCCTGCAGGCAGGTGGAGGTCTAGAGCAAAGCCCGAGGCCCCGGGGCTCGTTTGCAGAATGAGTGGATGGAAAACTTGAGAAACTGACTCAAAGAAGGGTTGGGCCCCACCGTGGGGAGCCCCGGGGCCGCTCTGCAGAGCCAGGAGACTCGAGGCCCGGCGCCTGGGTCCCGCTCTGAGCGGAAGGGGCCTCGTGGGCCCTGGCCTCAGACCTTGGCCTTGGTCTGCTCGCCGAGGCTCGGCCAGGTCCGGAGCCCAGCTCAAGGTCGCCCGGAAGCAGAGTCCGCAGCTCCGGCCGCTCGGACCCAAGAGCCAATCGGCTTTCTTCCCAGTTGGCGGCCTCCGGAACCCCGAGGGGCCGGCGGGGGGGGAACCCCCCACCCCCGTCCCAGCCGCAGCGATCCCGCCAGGTGAGGCGGAAGCGCCCAGGGGTCGGCGGGGGTGGGATCCGCGCGCCCCGCCCCCGGCCATGTGGCGCGGTCACCCGTAACCTTTCCCCAAGGTCACCCTCCGCGCCCCGCGGCCGTCGGCGGGGGAGGGGAGCGCCGGCTCCGTGGGTCCCGTGGTCTCACCTGGACAGGGGCCAGGGTCCCGGCAGCTGCGCCCGCGGGGGCGGCGGCGGCGGCGCGGGCTGCCGGCATTTCTGGAGCTCGCCGAGCCTGCTCTCCACCTGCTGCTGCGTGGGACCTGCGGGCACCGGGCGCGTCAGCCGCCGGGCCGTCCCCTGGGTCCCGGCGCGCGGAGGCCCGGATGGTCACGGCGCCCCGGGGACGGGGGCCCCCGTGCAGGGCCGAGGCCGGCGCGGACCCCGGCGTTCCAGCCCCCGGTCGCTCCCGCCCCCGTCGCACCTGTGCGGCGCTGCGCGACCAGCTTGCTGGGCCCCTTGGTGATGGTGTACATGGCGCGCGGGCTGCCCACGCGCTCGCTCCAACGCACGCTCGGCTCCCGCGCGCGGCCAGAGCCCCGCGCCCTCCTGCCCGGCTCGCGGTCGGCGGGCGCGGAGGGCGCGGCCCCTTTAACTGGCCGCGGGACGGGAGGGGGCGGGCTCGCGACACGCCCCCCGCCCTTAAAGGGGCCGCGCGCCTGGGGCCGCCGGGAGGCGGGGAGTGGACAGTGGAGCGGGAGGGACTCGGGACCGGGACGTGCGCGCGCTTGCGCGGGCCGGGGCGGGGCAGCGGTCTGGCGACCCCGGGCGTCATCCCACGTGGCCCAAGGCCCGAGGGCTCCTCCAGGGCCGGGAGCCGGTGAGCCTGGCGCAGCCCACAGCGGGCCTGGCTGCCTCCTGCAGCGCCGGCGGGCATGGCCAGGTCTGGTCCTGGGAGCCCGACTGTCCCACCCTTGGGAGGCAAAGGGAGTGACTCTGGGCTGGGGATGGCCCTGTTCAGGCCCCGGCAGTGGGCAGAGGTGTCCCCTAGTATTTGGAGGGCCTCGGCCAAGGTGCCTGGGCCAGCGTGAGGGGTCAGCAAGAGAAAGGGGAGGGTACCCCCAACTCCATCTGGGGGGCCTGAAGGAGAGAGGATGGAGAGAGGCAGGCCCAGTTCTGCTTGGCACACTTCATCCTGGCGAGGGCAGCTTCCCCCACCGCCCCCAGGCCGTGGCCTAGGAGCTCTAGGGAGGCAGGAGGGAGGGCAGTGCTGCCCCCTTGGTCCCCGGGCGCAGGCAGGTGGGTGAAGGTGCCCCTCGTTCTGCTGTGCACAGCCCTGCTCTGGAGCCAGGGAGGCTGCAGGCCCCTGGCCGGCAAGCGGGAGGGCCTGCCAGGGCACTGTCTCCCGGGCGCCTGTCGTCCTGTTTGGCCAGCTCAGCCCTTAACAAAACGCTCAGCCAAAAATGACCCACAGCCCTGGACTCCCGCTCAAGCCTGACCTGTGCTAGGACTGAGGCAGGGGCTCCTGGGCTGACAAATATCTGAGGAGGTTCTCAACACACTGCAGGGGCCAGTGGGTCCCAGAGCCACCAGCTCCCTCTCCTGCCCCCTTTCAAAGCCTGAAGCACCTCAGGCAGGGTTGATGGAGGCTCCTCAAGGCAGGAGTGGGGGCGGGTCTCTCTGTCCAGGCAGCAAGCAGAGTGCCTGACTTGGAGAGGAGTGGGGGGGTACCTGGGGGTCAGATGGGGCTGCTCTAACTCCCTCCCACTGCACAGGCAATCAGGGACCCTCGGGAGGCTTTTGCCCCCCCCCCCCCCGGGGTGTGTGGAGCCCTGCACCCCTGCCCCGTCCCCCACAGCTCCATCCTGTCCTAAACAAGGCTGTGGAATGTGGGAACACACCAAGGGCTGGGAGGGGGCCACCCAGCTCCCCAGACAAGCACTGGGGGAGAGGCACTGCTGGGGGGGTGCAGGGGGCCCTCAAGCAGCCCTCCAACAGGCAGGACCTCAGGGCCAGCTGTGCCCTTGCTGGCTGCAGCGGGGACGGAGGCCGCAAGCGGAGGCCCCCAGCCAGCGTCAGCCCATCCTGTCCTTCAAGGCAGGTTTGGTTCTGCGTCATCTGCAGGGCCAGCCATGGCCGCTCCCTGAGACCTTGAGCTGCCCGTGACCTTGAGCTGTCCCCTGCTCAGTCACTCACACCCTGGGGGATGGGATAGAAAGCTGCCACCCTACAGAGCTCCCTGCCCCGTGAGGGAGACAGGTGCCATGGGCTGGCGTGCCCAGGAGCAGAGGGGCAAGGCCGGGGTTCCGGGGCCTGAGCATGGGCAGGCAAGCCGAGGCAGCCACGGCTGACAGGACCCTGAGCATGACTGGAGGCCGCAAGCTGAGGCCCACCTGCGCCCAGCATGGCGTCGCCCGCGAGAAGGGAAAGGATGGGGCCAGGCCTTTGCCTAAACCCCCTGGAAACCGAGGCCTGAGCTCACTGGAAGGTTCCCACCCTCTGAAGTCAAAGGTTGGGGGCACAGGCCCTAGAAGGGGCTTCCCAGGAAGGGCAGAGGGCAGGAACTGTCCTGACAGGCTGGAGGGCAGCTGGGGGTGAGAGGACCATGGCAGAGGGGTCCGTGGTGGGGCACAGAAAGGGGCGAGCTCTGGGGCCCATGAGGACGAGGCTGTGGTGAGGCCCTGATACCCAGCAAAAGCAGGTTATTTCCTCCTGATGTGCCTTTTTTTTTTTTTTTTTTTTTTTTTTTACTTTTTACTTTTTAAACCAACTTTATTTCTAAATACTAGTAACAGACACCTGGAAAAAAATATATTTATTTTAATTCTCTTTACAATAACATAAAAAAATATATAAAATTCTTGTGAATAAATTTAACAAAAGCTGTGCAAGACTTCTACATGAAAACTAGAAGACAATGCTGAAAGACATTTTGAAAGAAAATAAATAAATATGCCATGTTCATGGATTTGAAAACTTAATATTGCTGAGAAGTTAATTATTTCTAAATTGTTCTATAATGTCAGTGCAGTTCCAGTAAGAATTCTAGCAGGCTTTTAAAAAATATGAAATGACAAGCTGATTCTGAAATTTATATGAAAATACAAAGGACCTAGAATAGCTAAAATAATCTTAAAATTCATGAAAGATAAAGTTGCTGATTTCGAGACATGCCATAACGCTACAGTGGAAATGGTGTGGTATTTGGTATTGACATACGAAGAACATCGTGTCTAGAAATAGACCCATACATGAACAGGTCAGTTGATTTTTAAAACTATTTATTGTGCAATAATTTAAAAATACAGGATACTTGCAAAAATAATACAAAACCCATACAAAGAGCTCCAACATACTCCTTTCCTCCCAGTTACCCAGATCCAGCTCTTGACGTCTTGTCCCGTTTGCTATGATTCTGTCCATCCACCTATTTATCTATTTTAGAATAGGTTGTAGACCTCATGCTTTTTTTTTTTTTTAACTTTTTTTTTTTTTCCTGGTTCAGTATCCAATCCAGGACCAGAGGTTGCATTTATTTATTTATTTTTTAACCGGGAGGTCCCGGGGATGGAACCCGGGTCCCTCCATATGGGAGACGGACGCCCCACCAGTTGAGCCACATCCGACCCCGACCTCATGCTCTTTTAACATTTAATTATTCTATGTACATTTCCTAAGAATAAGGATATTCACTTATGTAACCACCTTAAATAGTCATCAAGTGCAAGAAACTTACCATTGATAGAAAATATACAGTATATAGTCCAAGTTTTTCAATGTCCCAATAACGTCCATTATTAGATCTAGTCCAGGATGGTGTATTGCATTTAATTGTCATTGTCTCTTTAGTTTTTTTTTTTTTAATTGTAGAAACATATATACAATATAACTGTCCCTAGCACCAAAAGTTGGAAACAACCCGGTGTCCATCAACAGATGAATGGATAAACAAACTGTGGTCTATTCACACGATGGAATATTATGCAGCTGTAAGAAGAAATGAAGTCGTAAAGCATATGGCAACATGGATGAACCTGGAGGACATTATGTTGAGTGAAGCAAGCCAGACACAAAAGGACAAATACTGTATGAATGTGTCACTATGAACCAAATATATTGTGTAACATAGTGTTTGATTAAAAAAAAAAAAAAAAAAGCACTTATATGTATCCAGTAAAAATAAATAAATAAATAAATAAATTACAAGATAACTGTCCCAAGCAAACAATTCCGTAGTGTTAATCACCTTCAGTGTTGTGCTACCCTCACCACCCATCACCAGACTTTTCCACCCCTCCAAACAGAAACCCTGTACTCGTTGCACATTAACTGCTCATTCCTCCTGCCCCTCCCTGGTAATCTGTACTCTACTCTCTGTAGCTATGTTGATATGTTGATCAACTGATTTTTTTTTAGCTTTAAAAAAAATTTATTGAAGAATATTACTCATTCATAAACATACATAAACAAGTATATAGTAAAAGTTGTGAACTTACAAAACAAACATGCATAGCAGCACACAGGGCTCTCGTACCTCACCCCACCACCAATACCTTGCATTGTTGTGAAACATTTTTAACTAACGATGAAAGAGCATCCTCAAAATATTACTATTAACCACAGTATCTTACATTTGGTGTATTTTCCCCCAACCCAGCCTATTATTACTATTATTGTTCTTTATATGTCATTTATACATGAACACACATAAACAATAAGTGTATAGTAAAAGCTCTGAACTTACAAAGCAAACATGCATCACATCATACAGGGGTCCACACATCACCCCACCACCTCCTTGCATTGCTGCGAGACATTCGTTACCAATTATGAAAGAATATCGTCAAAATCTTACTGCTAACCATAGTCCATATCTTACATTTGGTGTATTGATCAATTATTTTTGACCAAGTATCAGTGCAACTCAATGGGTAAAGAAAAGCCGGTTCCACAAATGGTGCCGGAACAACTTGACACCCATATGGAGAAAAAACAGGAATCTTGACTCATACTTCACACACAAAGTAGACCCGGGATGCACTGCTCTCCCGACGCGCCCTTAGCGCCAACTCCTGAGACAGCAGCGTTGCAGAGAAAGAGGCCTACTTGTCGCTCGGCGGAGCAGAGCAGCCCCGGGGCCGCCGGCCCTCATCGCGGGGTGCTAGTGGCTGACAGACGTCAGGGCGGACCCCAAGCCAGGGGAGGCAGAAGCTCCGCCTTTCATAGGCTCGGAGACAGGGAGGCGCAGAGCAGCAGCTTTTCCACGTGGGCGCCGAACAGGAGGGGGCGCGGGCCCAGGAGTCCCCCGCCCTGGCTCCTTCCTGACCCTCCGTCCCAGCGCGGTCCAAGGAGCGCCTCCCGGGCGACGCGGGGGCCTCCCGCCGGCCGGGGCGGGGCTGCCTCGGCGGCGCCGCGCATGCGCCGCGGCCCTGCCCGGGCGCGGCGGGTTGCGTCACGCTCTCCTAGGCGCCCGGGCGGCCGGCCCCGCAGCCGCGCCGCTGGTGTAGTGGTATCATGCAAGATTCCCATTCTTGCGACCCGGGTTCGATTCCCGGGCGGCGCACGTCGCCTTGTACATTTTTACTCCCCTCCCATCTCAAAACCCAGCTCCCCTTAACCGCAGCGCCGAGAAAAGGGGAGAGAGCCGCAGACAACGGGAAGCATCCGTGCCCCGCCCGGGCCCGGGAGTGGCGAGGCGCCCCGTAGTGCCCCCCAACTTCCTCGGGGTGCCTCGCGAAGGGGACCCCGGGCGGGCAGACAGCCTCAGGGAGTCACAAGCGCCATGAGGACGCTCGGCCGGCCATGGGCGCTGGGAGCCCGAGCGCCGAGCCGCCGGACCCCAACGGCTCGGCTGGAAACGGGGCCCCGGGCGGCGGGCCCCCCGGCCGAGGCGCACGGCCTCCTGGGAGTTGTAGTCCGTTGTGTGTGCGTCAGACTGGGCCTCCCGGCGCGCTCCGCGGCTTCCGGTCCACAGCGCCCCTGCGCCGCGCAGCTTCCGGCCAGCAGCTGCCCGCGGGCAGAGCCTGGCAGCTCTTCCGCCGGACGGAGGGCGCGGCGCGATGTTGGTGGCCGCGGCCGCCGAGCGGAACAAGGATCCCATCCTGCGCGTGCTGCGGCAGTACATAGACCCGGCCCAGCATGGGGTCCGCGTGCTCGAGGTGGCCTCGGGCTCCGGCCAGCACGCGGCCCACTTCGCGCGGGCCTTTCCCCATGCCGAGTGGCAGCCGTCGGACGTGGACCAGCGCTGCCTGGACAGGTGTGGCCGGTCCCCTCCCCGCGGATGGACGGGGCCGGTAGGAAGGCGAGACCCAGGACAACCCTGTCGGATGACGGCAGGGAGCCCGAGGGGTCCCAGATGCGAGGCATCTGGAGGCCTGCCCACCCCACGCAGGCCGCGTGACGTGGGGTATCCCGAGGCTGAGAGAGCGGACGGCTTCGGGGACAGGCAGATCTGGGCTGCATCCCACCGCCCTGGGTCCCCAATCCCTTGTGTAACCCCGGATAAGGCCTTCTCCCCTTAAGAGTCTCCGCTAAGGGCTGCGATGGGGGGCGGGGGGCAGGCAGAAATGTGGGTGCACAGACTGGGAACCCCACCCACGGCCCTGCCCTCCCACAGCATCTCGGCCACCACTCAGGCCCAGGGGCTGTCCAACGTGAAGGCGCCGCTGTACTTGGATGTGACCTGGGGCTGGGAGCAGTGGGGTGGAATCCTGCCCCAGTCGCTGGACCTGCTGCTGTGCATCAACATGACCCACATCAGCCCCCTGCGCTGCACCGAGGTCTGTGGGAGAGTGGAGGGCTCTGCCCTGCAGGGTCGGGCCTCGGGCACCCCCATCCTGCCCCAGGAGGGAACCAGGCGCCGGGCCGCCCACATCACAGGTGTGGCCATGAGGTTTGGGAGTCCGCCATAGTACCTCCAGCCCCAGCCTGAGGCTCTTCCTGGGGTAGGGGGGTGGCTCTTCACTGAGCCTTCCCTCCCCCTCCCCAGGGCCTGTTCAGAGCAGCAGGACACCTGCTCAAACCCAAGGCACTGCTGATCACCTACGGGGTGAGTGCTTCTGCCAGAAGACCTCATAGAGCCCTCCCCTTGCAGGACAGCCCCTGGCAGCTCCTGTCGGAGCCCTGGTCCGCCAGTCCCCACCTGTCTCATGGACGTAGTTCCTTTGAGTCCCTCCCAGCCTCCACAGCCCTGGGCTTTGGGACGCTCTCCAGCACAGCCTCCCTTCTGGTCACCTGCCAGGCTCTCTGATGTGGGGGGCACCGCTCTGGCTCACTGGCTGGTCCTTGACTTCCCCTTCTCCCTGGGACCCTCCAGCCTGCTGCAAGCCTACCCAGTGCCCCCCCCCAGGAGACTGGCAGCAGCGCTCTGCCGCACCCCGTCCCGGGGCTGCCCCTCGGCCTCGGGGTGCAGGCTGAGTGTGCCCGTGTCTCTGCAGCCCTATGCCATCAATGGGAAGATCTCTCCTCAGAGCAACGTGGACTTTGACCTGGTCCTCAGATGCAGGTGGGCTGGGAGGGGGAGGGCCTGGCTAGGGAGTGCAGGTCGGTGCCCCTGCCCCACTCCAGGCCCTGACTCCCATCTCCCTCCCCCTGGGCAGGAACCCAGAGTGGGGTCTGCGGGACACAGGCCTCTTGGAGGAACTGGGCCAGGCCAGTGGCCTGCTCCTGGAGAGGATGGTAGGTGGGGTCAGGCAGGGGGAGGGGGGCCTTCCCACACCCCTGGAGCCACTTTGCCCAGCCAAAGTGTCTCTCCAGGTGGACATGCCGGCCAACAACAAGTGCCTGGTTTTCCGGAAAGAGTGACCATCTCCCCATTGAGGCTCAATCTCTGACCTTCAGCTACTGGCTCCCTGGGCCGGGTCTTGGGTGCAGCAGGCCCCACCCTATCCAGCACTCTTGTCCAGCAGCCACAAGGCTGGTGAAAGCCTGGACACCAACCTGCCTCGAATAAAGTGTGTCCTGCTACCCCTGTCCCGTGTCCACCATGCCACCTCCCAGCACTCCCTCTCAGGGGCAGGTGGGCTGGATGTGCTCCAGGGTGCCCGCAGGGGCCGTCCTTCTGGGCTGGAGTCGGGATGAGCTGGCTTGGGGGGTCACAGCTCAGGGCATCCAGCCTGCCTAGAGTTCAGGCAGCAGAAGGGGAGAGAGAGGGGATAAGGGTTGGCCCAGGGACAGGTGCTGAGTGGGATCCAGTGGGCTGCACCAGAGGGGGCCCCATGCCCGCGGAGCCTCCACTCCCGGGGGTGCCCTCCCACTGCAGGGAGCTGGTGCTCCCTGGTGGCCTCTGCCTGTTGGCGGCGGGGAGCAGCTGGGTGGGAGCGGGGTGTGTGTGGAGGGAGAGGCCCCGGCGCCACAGGCCACGAGGTCCAGAGGAAGCCTTTTATTCCGCGGGCGGGCCGGGCTAGTCCTGGAAGCGGCTGAGCAGCTCGCAGGCCTTCTTCTCGAGCAGCTCGGAGATCTTCCGGACGCGCTTCTCGCTGGCGGCGCGCACGTAGCTGCCCGCGTCCAGCACGGCCACGCCGTCGCGCACCTCGCCCATGAGCACCAGCGGCCCGTCGCCGGCCGTCACGTTGGGGCACGGGCAGGCCCAGTCCACGCCGTGCAGCGTCACCTCCAGGTAGCGCGTGCCCAGGAACTTGAGGCCCATCTTGTCGTCCTTGAGCACGTCGTCGAGGGCCACGCGCGCGATGCCGCCGCCGCCGGCGGCCGCGGGCTCCTCCAGCACCTCGGTGAGGCGGCCCACGATGGCGAAGTCGCTGCGGCACAGGCTGAGCGCCAGCTTGCTCTTGAGGCGGCAGGCGCGGCAGGGCGGCGCGCGCGGCCCGGGGCAGGCGGCCTCGCAGCGCTCGCGGCTCTCGAAGTTGTTGCCGTTGCCGCCGCAGCCGCCGAACACGAAGGCGTGGCAGCGGCGCAGCAGCGGGCTGTAGGCCCAGCGCGGCTCCCAGCGCTCGCAGGGGCCCTGCACGGCGGGCAGCGCGCACGTGTCGCCGGGGCCCCGCGCGCAGGCCTGCTGGCACGCCTCGTAGGTCTCGAAGCCGCCGCGCGCGCACCCGCGGGCCGGGAAGGCCCTGCAGCCGCCGCGCTGCGGGTCGAGGTGCCAGTG
>JAKSZT010018749.1:4054-18082 GCA_026826555.1 Tolypeutes matacus | reverse complement strand
GGCGGGCCTGGGACCAGGGGCGGCGCCGGGGGCGGGGTCAGGGGCAGGCCCGGGGGCGGTGCCAGGGGCGGTGCCGGGCCCGGGGGCGGGGCCGGGGGCGGGGCCGGGCCCGTGGGCGGCGCTCACCGCGGTTGGGCCTCCAGATCTTCTCCATGCCGTGCCGCATGAGCACGATGCGCGCCAGCTCCGTGAAGGACTCGACCACGTTGAAGTTGCAGAGGGGGCTGACCTCGAAGAAGGTCATGCAGTTCTTCTCCGCGTAGGCCCGCGCCTGCTCCGTCGGCACCTGCCGCTTGAAGGCCAGGTGCAGCCGGTTCCCCACGAGGATGCGGGGGACCCCGGGCGCGTGCTGGAGGGAGGCCCCGGGGCTCAGGACGCGGCGTGTTGGGTGCCCGCCTGCCCGCCCCGCCTCCCCGTCCTTACGCTCCTCTCCCCCTTCTGGGGCAGGGACCCAAGCCGGGACCGCACAGAGCTAGCCGCGGGGTGGTCGGAAGGTGGGCGGTGCGAGCCCGCCGAGGGACGCACCTCATCGATCTCCTTTATCCACCGGTCGATGCCGTCGAAGGACCAGCGGTTGGTGATGTCGTACACCAGGAGGATCCCCTGCAAGGCACGGGAGAGCGACCAGGGCCCTGCTGGGCGAGGGCTGACGGGCACACAGTGCTGGCGCGCCCTCATCCCGCGTCCCTCCTCACAGGCTGGGCAGGAGCCGCCAGGAGAGGCCTGGCCGTCCCCGAGCGTCCCCCCTTCTCTGCTAAGTGGCAACACCGTCTGATGGGCAGTGCGGGGGCTGCCTGCCATGTGGGCACTTCTCTTTGCCACGCTGTCCCTTCTGCCCCCGAGGATGCCCCCAGGACAGGGGGCCTTTGTCAGCTTCCCCCCCCCCACGCCAAGATCCTCGCCCTGGAAACGCCTGGAGACAAACAGAGCCCAGGCCTGCGAAAATGGGGGAGCGAGCAGAAAGCAGCCCTGCCTCAGGCTTGGGGACAGCGAGCTGAGCACCACGGCTGGGAGCCCCCCGTCCTTGGCAGTGAGGGGCACCTGGGGGAAAGCTGAACGGCAGCGATTCTGGATTTTCTGGCCCAGAACTTCCTGTGCAGGCCGCGGGTCACTGCAGGCACTGTTGGTGGCCAGGCCCCACCAGCTGGGCGGGAGCAGGATTAGCTTCGGGGACCTTCTTCTCACGTCCCTCAGAGACCAATTACTCTGCGCGCAGAGCTCGGGGCTGACTGTGCCGCAGCTCTCCTCGCTATCTGAGGGGACGCATTCACGGGTGTCAGGAAGGCAGCTGCAGCAAGTGCCAGCAGCTGTGCACACAGCGCTGCAGGACCAGTGGGCAGAGGTTAATGGCGATTCCTAGCAACCGTCTGTCCTGTCACCTCTGCTTTGAAGGAGCCACAGGACTCTCATGTGGCTCGATCACGTGGGAAGAGGAGCAGAGAAGCTCTTCTCCTTAAAACTGTCCTTCAGTCTCCACAAGACTGAGGCCTCCGAGGTCCTGCCAGGGCAGGAGGACCCCAACCCCCAGCTCCCGCTCTGTGGACCACAGGCCTCACTCAGTGGGGCAGACGCACGCAGCCCGGGGGCTCCCAGGAAGGAATGCCCCAGCCTGGAGGGAAACCAAGCCAGCAACAGAACCAACTTGCGTTTGACAACGAGAAGCCAGTTTGGTGGTTGGGAAATGCTAAGATCGAAAAGTAAATGAAGGTAAGGATTCACATCTCCTGGTTTCAAAACTTACTACAAAGCCACAATAATCCAAACAGCATGGCACGGGCACAGGGACAGACAACCGCGAGTCCAGACACAGACCTTCACACCTGCGGCCCAGTGAGGTTGACAAGGGTCCCCCATCCAGGCAATGTGGAAAGAACAGTGTCATCAGCAGATGGTGCTCGGAACTGGACGACCAAGTGCAAAGGAATGGAGGGGGCTCCTACCTCAGACTGATTCTGGAATTAACTCAAAACGAACCGATGCGTTAAATATAAGAAGCAAAACTGTAAAACTCCTAGAATGAAACATAAGGCACTGGTGAGCAGATGTAGCTCAAGTGGTTAAGTGCCTGCTTCCCAGGTATGAAGTCCTGGGTTCAATCCCTGGGACCTCCTAAAACACAAACAAAAATATAGGTGGTACCTTCAAGTCTTGTAGGCAATAGATTTTTAGATTTTATATCAAGAACACAAGCAACAAAAGAAAAAATAAATAAGATGCACTTCATCAAAATTAAGACTTTTGTGCATCAAAAGGCTTTACCAAGAAAGTGAGAAGACAACCTACAGAATGGGAGAAAATATTTGGAAACCATGTATTTGATAAGGACTTAATAGCCAGAATACATAAAGAACTCCTACAACTCAAGATCAAAAAGACAACCCAGTTAAAAAATGGACAAAGGAGCGTCGCCCCTCAGGCACCTGGTGTGTGGGTGAGGTGGGCAGGGTGGAGAGGGCGCAGGCTGTGCTGCATACCTGACAGGCTGCATGGGTGGGGAGTGGAGTGGAGGGGCAGCTGGGCACTGCAGTGTCCTCTGGAGCAGGGGCCTCTTTGTCTCCCCCCAAGAGGTGGTCGGTGGAAAGTGGCTGGCACGAGCCTTCACAGGAAGGGCACAAGGACACTGGGCAGGCCTGTGGGGGCAGCTTGGCGGTGTCCCCATTTTAGATGCGCCACCCGCACCTGGGTGGTGTTCGTGGAGGGGACGGGAGGGGCTGCGCATCTGGAGCTCTCGAGATGCTCAACACTGTCGACAAGATGGCCCAGAGCCCTGAGCTCCGGTCCAAGCAGCACAAGCTCCACCGAGGCCTGGCCACCCCGCCATGGACGCACCCCGACATGTGGTGGGAAGCCCACGGGCAGCAGTGGGCAGCCCTGCCTCAGATGTGCTCCCAGAGCCTGCCAACCGGCTCCTCTCAGCAAGGAGCACAGCACCTGGGAGGTAACAAAGCAAAACCAGCAGAACAATGACGCTAACGGCTTTAGGAAGAGCATGGAAATGAACACGGCATGTGCTTTCAAAGACCTCGTGGAAATAAAAAAAGTTCAAAAAACACCTTTGTGGTCTGGCAAATGAGAGGCCGGTTAGCTGCTTCCTGCCTCGTGTCGCTGGCACAGGTCCCTGCAGGATCTGTTTTGTGTCCCTGCTCGCTGGTCTGCTCCTTGCCTGGCACATGAAGTGCTAACAGCTGGGCCCTGTCGGCTCCATCTTTGAGGTGACTTTTTGATATTTTTCAATAACCCTTTGTCATCAAACCCCAAGATCACTAACTGCCCCCACCCCTTTGTAACTTTTTTATCCTAAGGACCATGCACGCGCGTCACCGCGGCCACAGGGCCCAGGGCTGGGTGGCAGCTGCAAGGCCTCGGGCGGGCTTGGCCGCTGATGGCCAGCGGGTGCGGCGGCCCCGGCACCCACCCACACGGGGGCTGCCCACCAGCCTGGTCCTCCTCCACCCCGTCAGCGCCGACAGCAGCAAGCGGGCGCCGAAGGCACATCAGTGCAGACGAAGGTGCCCAGCCGGGAGCCACGCCCGTGGCCGCTCGTGTTCTCAGCCTCTCCAGGAGAAGTTAAAGCTCCAGCACTGGCGCTTCCAGAGGCCGTGTGCCCTGGGCCCCAGGCCCGGCGGGCAGGCAAGCCCTGGGGCTCCGTGGGACAGGCCCGGGCAGCTTGCCCCAGAAGTTCCACGCAAAATGTGCCCTGGAGGCACCCAGGGGCATGGCCTTTCCAGAACTCTCTGCCACGGCCCTGCCCCGGGAGCCACTGCTGCTGTGTTCCCATGGCTTCAGCGACTCCCCCTTCTCCCTTCCTGCCTCAAATCAGCCGCAGATCCGGTGCCTCCCCAGGAGGAGGATTGTGGGGGCCCGGGCATGGTCCACCCTGGAAAGTGCCCGATGCCCGGGGGGAGGCACTGAGCCGGCGGAGCCTTTGCACCTACGGCTGTGGGACTGGTGCCCTCTCAGGTTCCTGGAGGCCGAGAGGGCGGAGCATCCAGAGGGAGTTTCTCGTGCCCAAGGCCGGCCTGCGCACCTCTGCAGCCTGGTCCACCGCTGCACGCACCAAGGACACCACACGTGCCCGCCTCCACGCCTACCACACAACCCCGTGTGCCCCCCCACGCCCCTGCAGCGTCTCCTGCTGGCCGCTGGGACAAGCCCGGCTCTGCATCTTCCTGCTCCCCCCGCCCAGGGCCCCATCCTCAGCTCGCCCCGCCCCAGAGCCCATCTCCCGAGGCTCCGTCTGCGCAGGAGAGCTGGATGCCCTGGCACGAGCTGAACATCCAGCTGCCTCTAGGCAGCACCTGGCACTTCCAGCCTCGTAAACCCGGCACTGATGGGGCCCCAGGCGGACACGCCGCCCTCGCGTCTAGGGAAGCGGGCTGACGCCTGTGGAGTCTCGGTGCGTGGGACCAGCGGAGCCGCACGTGGCCAGCCCTGGGCATCTCTGGGCAGCAGGAGCGTCTGGGGGGAGGCAGCTCCCAAGAAAGAGGGAGCCACAGCGTGACACATCCTCCCCAGACAAGGACGAGCTGCTGGCGTGGCCTGGTGCGCAAACGTGGCGCGTGACAGGCAGGAACACACGCTCAAGAGGCAGGCAGAGCGCTGCAGATGGTCTTACCTGCGCCCCTCTGGAGTAGGATCTGAAGATGGTACAAAACCTGCCCTGGCCAGACGTGTCCCTGAAACACAAGGGAGTGGGAAGGGATGTGGCCAGCACACCGGGACCCCCAGACAGGCTCGCCTTCCCCTCCCCACGGGCTCCCAGCAGGTTTCCTGCCTCAGCTCTCCCTGGAAGAGGTCAGTATGGGGCAGCTAGAGCCGACAGCGACAGGCCTGTTCTAGAAAACTCCACCTGCACAAATCAAGCCAGCCGAGGGGCGTGAGTGAGTCCCCACCTAGGCCTGGCCGTCCTGCCAGGCTGGAGAAGGCTGAACGCTGTGGGGACGTAAGTCTCAACCTCCACGTTCTGGGAAAATTCTCTTTAACCGTGGCGCCACCTCTTTGTGGTTCTGCCGAAACAAAACCATCCTGGGCTTTCCGGCTTCCACGTCACAGAAGAACCTGATTCGCATTTCGGCTGGGTCTGTCCCAACGGCTCTCCCCGACAGCGCGCACTGCCCCGGCCTCCCCCACTCACCGGCCAGCAGAGCCCCGATGCTGTGCCACTGTCGCCCCCGGCCTACGCCCCAGCCCCGGCCCTCCGCCCGCCCCCAGGGCCCACTGCACACGGCTCACCAGAGCTCCAGCTTGACGCGCCGGCCGTCCAGCAGGATGGTGGTGGTCTTGTAGTCGATTCCTGTGGGGCAGAGGGGGCTGAGGGGCAAGCAGGGCCCGTACGCACAGGGTCGTGGGGCCCCGCGGGAGCCGTCGGGGCGCAGGCGGCGGGCTTGGCTGTGCCGAGGCTGCAGCTCAGGCGCTGAGCTTGCCCCCAGGGCTGCTGCCGGCCCCGCAGGCGCCGGCCAGGCTGCCGCATGCCCACGGGAATCAACGCCAGATGTCGCCCACGGCAGGCCTTCGCCGACTCCTAGGCCACCTGAGACGCAGCCCCTACCCGTGGGGCTTGGTCCCTCGCCCCCGCCTCACGCCTTACGACGGGCGTCCGTTTCCTGGCTTTTTCTGGCGCACATTCCACAAGGCCTTGCCACACGTGCCCACGCCCCCTGCGTGCGCCTCAGGCGTTGGGACCCTGCTGGCACACACCTAGCCATGCAGCCAGACCTGCCGGAGCGCTGCCCAGGGCCGGCCTCGGTCCCCCATGCCCCTGCGGCCTGCCCAGCCTGTCTTCTGACCCCAGAGCCCACGGCAGGCCCCGGCTAGTGTAAGGAGACTCTGGGGGGCAGGAGGAGGGCCTGAGGGAAGAGCCGGTGGGCAAGGGAGGCTGGGCCCATCGTGGCCGCCACCTGTCCCCGCTTCTGTTCTTTTCACCGCAAGTTCAGGAAAGGCACCTGCGCCGGAAAGCGGGCTGAGCCCGCCTGCCCAGCTGTGTGGTTCTCCGTATGTCACGCTGAGCAACTAAACAACATCCCATGGGGAGGGCCGGCCCTTCCAGCACGTTCTGTCCCTCAGCTGTCCCCAGGTCGCGTCGACAGGGAATCAACTGCAGGCTGCCCTCTCGGCACAGCGTGCCCTCCTGCCCTCCTGCCGCGGCGTGTGGCTGTTCCAGGGTCTGGCTCTGCCAGGCAGCGAGCTGGAAGCAGTGGCTGACGACGAACCCGCGGTCACTGCAAATGACTGGGGCGCACGGTCCCACCCGGCCAGACAACGGACGGCAACAAGGCAGTACTAGACTGTGAACGCAAGGGCAGCCCTCCCGTGCACACCCCGGGCCCGGGGGCAGGTCTGGAGCAGGGTCCTTCAGGAGGAGGAAGCCCCCCCCCCCAGAGACCCAGGGCAGGTACCTCTGGGCGCAGAGCCCCCTGCCCTCACCTCCTCTGGGCGCAGAGCCCCCCGCCCTCACCTCCACTGGGCCACCCTGTGTCTCCACCTTCACACAGGGCGTGGGGCCAAACCAGCATCAGACTAGGTAAGGTCCTTTCCTGTGTTCTCAAGTGACACATAATAATCCTCAGAAAGCAACAGAGCTCCCGGCCGCCTCCACCCTCTCCCTTGGCCACCGCCTCTTCTCCCCAAGTCTCAAAAGATGTGCTGAGAGCTAATTTCATTGGGTGAAAACCCCTGGAATTTTATCAAACAGGAAGAGCGAATCTGAAGCGCCCAGCCCCAGCGGTGCCGGCGGCCCTGCTCTTACCCTTCCCTGGTGAACGGGGCCTTGGGGAGCCTGTTAAAATCACGTTAGAGAAGCAATTTCCACAGAGGCAGTAGATGCTAGTCTCTGCGACAGACCGACAATTATCTCCACTGACGGACCCCCACCCACCCCCGAGCCCCCCAATACCTCCCAGGCGAAAACAGAACAGAGCACAGCGGAAAGGCCCGGTGCCGCGCTGCCCCACGCCGCCACCAGATGGCAGAGCTGCCCCCCCACGGCCCTGCCGGGCAGGCAGAACTGTCCCCACACGCCTGGGCGAGCCCCCTGCATCGCCTGGGGGATGGCGCCCCTGCAACCACAGGCGTCGGCACTGGCAGTCCCTGCGTGACCGCGCCCCCCAGGTGCCCCTCTCCCCCTCAGCGGCCCCCAAGCCGACCCGTATGACCAGGGCGAGGCTGAGGCCCCACCTCTCTGGCACGTGGAGTCTCGTCCGCTTGCTGTGCCCAGCAGACTCCCTGTGCCCGGAGTCCACGGTTCCACAGCAGGACTCTGGTCCCCACCCGTCCAGAGGAGTGAGGGGCTCGGCTCTCCCTGTCCCGTGCTCCGGCCTGGGCAGGCCCCAGACACTCGGTGCTCCGAGCAGCTGCAGCCTGCCTGACACTGGTGGAGGGAAAGGGAAGATCTTTCGTCTTGATGAAGCCCCTTCCTCTGCTTCGGGCGTCAAGCACCTCCACACTCACACAGACACTGGAGAGGGGGACGCACCCCACCTGCACAGCAGCCAGAGGGGGACGCACCCCAGGCGTCTGCCACAGAAAGACGGACGAGCAAGTCGCAGGGACAGGAGGCAGGGTACAGGGGTCGGGGAGACAGAACGGGGCGCTGGTGCTTGAGGGTACAACGAGGGTAAAATTTAAGGGGTCCCTACTGGAGAAGTGCATCTCCCCACGGGGTCCCCGCTGGTCCTTAAGTACCGAGCCGCCTTTTTAAACAGAATCGCGACCAGGGTCGGACTCAGGCGAGTCAGCCTCATGTGCGGCAGGACGGCCGTCCGGGCAGAAGCCCGCTGTGGAGAACCAGCCCGCGTCGGTGTCCCCAGCGCCCGGCAGGCCTGAGGAGCCCCGCTGTGGCTGGGACCCCTGCCCGGGGGTCTGGCCCATCATGGCCCCGGAGACCCGGGTGCCAGCTAAGGACACTGGGAATGCTTTCCCCCCATGTCTGGGAGCACAGGCCCAAATGGGTGGACTCGGAGAGGGCGGGGCCGGAGGGCTTTGCTCCCCAGCACCCCCTGCCGCCCCCTGGGCTTGTGAAGCCTGCAGGGAGCGCCTGCACCTGGAAGGCCAGCCCCGGGCCTGCTTCCAGCCCGGTGGCCCAGACTTGGCTGTGTTCCAGGCTTAGGTATAGGGGGTGAGACAGGCCCACAGGGGCTAGAACTGTTTTCTCTAGAGGGCATGTAATTGCCACGAATCTTTTGCAACTGGTCACGTGAGCTGTAGCAATAATTTTGTAGAATAAAGAAAAACTCCCCAGCAGGTCTGCAGTCACCTCACAGCCTCCAGCTCCTCGGGCCTGCCCTGGACAACTAACAAATGAGGACGATGGACGAGCCCCAGCCCGAAAGCAAGGACTAGCTTCAACTGCCAGCAAAGCAACTCCTTTCCTCCACCCCACAACCTCGACGTCCCTTCTCAGCCTGAAGCAGAGTGGACATGGTCCCAAGTCCCTCAAGACTGAGGAAGGAACAAAAATGAGAGGGGAGCGTGACCCCTGACTAGAGCAGATTTATTGTTATCGTGACTGTGGTTATCATCTTGTGTTAACAGAGTAATTTGTAACATTGATAAAAAACAAATGAAAAAGAAAAGGAAAGAAAAGGAAGAAAACAGTCAGTCTTGGAATGAGAATAAGGAGACAAGCAGGGTAAGGTCTGGAGCAAGCACGACAGTGCTCTGACCGGACATGCACCTCGCCCAGGTACAGTGAGGGCTGAGGCGGGGGGGTGCGAGCCAGGCTGCCCCAGGAGCCAGGGCAGGGTCAGCCAGGGCAGGGTCAGCCGGGGCCCCGGGTCAGCCAGGGCAGGTCAGCCAGGGCCCCGGGTCAGCCAGGACAGGGTCAGCCGGGGCAGGGTCAGCCAGGGCAGGGTTAGCCGGGGCCCCGAGTCAGCCAGGGCAGGGTCAGCCAGGGCAGGTCAGCCAGGGTCCCGGGTCAGCCAGGGTCCCGGGTCAGCCAGGGCAGGGTCAGCCGGGGCCCTGGGTCAGCCAGGGTCCCGGGTCAGCCAGGGCAGGTCAGGCAGGGCCCCGGGTCAGCCAGGGCCCCGGGTCAGCCAGGGCAGGGTCAGCCAGGGCCCCGGGTCAGCCAGGACAGGGTCAGCCAGGGCAGGTCAGCCAGGGTCCCAGGTCAGCCAGGGCCCCGGGTCAGCCAGGGCAGGTCAGCCAGGGCCCTGGGTCAGCCAGGGCAGGGTCAGCCAGGGCAGGGTCAGCCGGGGCCCCGAGTCAGCCAGGGTAGGGTCAGCCAGGGCCCCGGGTCAGCCAGGGCAGGTCAGCCAGGGCCCCGGGTCAGCCAGGGCAGGGTCAGCCAGGGCAGGGTCAGCCGGGGCCCCGAGTCAGCCAGGGCAGGGTCAGCCAGGGCCCCGGGTCAGCCAGGGCAGGGTCAGCCGGGGCCCTGGGTCAGCCAGGGCAGGTCAGCGAGGGTCCCGGGTCAGCCAGGGCAGGTCAGCCAGGGCCCCGGGTCAGCCAGGGCCCCGGGTCAGCCAGGGCAGGTCAGCCAGGGCCCCGGGTCAGCCGTGGCAGGGTCAGCCGGGGCCCCGGGTCAGCCAGGACAGGGTCAGCCGGGGCGGAGCCGGCGCGGCAGCTGCTGCTCCCTAGCGGACGTGAGGCTCAGAAAGGAGAGGGCGGCAGCGAGGGCGACTGGCCCAACAACGGCAGGCGCGGTTTCGGGCACCGGCACACTCCACCCTCCCCTGGGCTGCGAGAACATCCCAGGAGGCCGTGTTTCGGCCGACCCAGCTCACTGAGGCCTGGGCAGCAGCGCTCTGGCCCTGGGGCCTTGGGAGACAGACGGACACTGTGCGGGTGGATTTCAGCCATCCTAAGCCCCCGCCCGGGGCGGGTGCGGAGGTCAGGCAGCCGCGGGGGCGCCCGCGAGGCGCAGGTTGCAGTCCAGCCCGGCAGAGCGGGCAGGAGCTCGCGACCGCCCCTCGGGGTGCCGGGGGTCAGCAGCGCAGAAGCGACTTGCTCCCAGCCCACCGACCCTGCTCTCCGCCTAGAAATCTATTAAAAAAAAGACGAGGCGCTTAAAACACACCATGAGGTGAAGAACCGGGGCAGTGGGCGGGCTGGCGCAGACCCGCGCTCCGGGAGGCCGCGCGAAGCAGTCCGCCCCTGCGCGGGGTCCTTGGGGCCACAGCAGCCCTGGGCATCTGCCGCCTCACTGCTGAGCCGCGGCAGGCCCCGGGCTCCTGCGGGGGCACCAGACGGCCCTGCTGGGCTGCCTCGAGCGCCCCGCCAGCGCCCCCGCCTGGGGTGGGAGGCGGCGCCTCCGGTGGCTTCGCCCGCACAGGGACAGGCACTGCCCAGTCGCGCCCTGCAGGCGTCCAGAGGCCCCTTCAGCCCCGCTCCCCGACGCCGCCCCGTCTGCAGACACCCCCCTCTGCACCAGCCTACTCTTCCTGCGGCTCCAGGGGCTCCAGCGGAGAGCCTGAGGGGCAGGAGCCAGGACTTCGGCCCAGACGAGCCTGAGGCAGACCCGCTGCCCACTCGCCACCGGCCCCCAGCGCCCTTTGCCGCCTCTCACGAGCAGGCAGTGGCCACGTGGTCCTGGGCATCGCCGCCGGCCCCAGCCTGCCCACACTGCCCCCTGCCGCCACCCGAGCATCTCCGGGACCTGCCTCCGGGACCTGGCTCATTCCACCTGCCCAGTCTCCTGGCTTTTTTTTTTTTGTAATGGATACATATAATTTTTTTTTTTTTTTGATCAAACACTATGTTATAGTGTGACTTCCGGGAAGATGGTGGACTACTAAGCCACGGGAATCTCTTCTCCAGAAAAATAGCTAGAGGACAGGCTGAAACAGGCCCGAAAAAGATCTTCTAGGGTTTAGGTCAGCAGGTGAAGGCTGCACACCACCCAGAGGAGAGAGGGACAGAAGAGGGAAATTGCGACTACAGAACTATGAGTTGCAAGTAGCAGCTTCTGCTGCTGCCGGCACCCTCCCCCACACGCTTCAGAATTCTCGGGCCCCTGGGCCTGCGACCACAGACAAAGGGGGCTTCAGGGATCTGCCACTCCCGGAAAGGGGAGAGAGAGGGACACAGCCTTAGGCTGACTCAGGTTCGGACCTGAAATTTGGGCTGTGGAGCCCCACGGACCCTTCCACATGGCGGTTTGCCCTGGGAGCCTAGAGAGGACTGGAGAAATCCGACCCTCCCAACCTCCCTCTCTTCTAGCCTGACTAATTGTTGAGGACTCCACAGGAGAGGGGAGAGAGAGCCTGGGGCTGACCCTGCTTTGGACTCCCAGGTTTGGTCTGCCCTGTCCCCAGAGCCCTTCCAGGCTGGGTGGGGCTGCGACATTGTTTGCCTTGGAGCCTGCAAGGGGCTAAAGACATACAAACCTCCCCATCTCCTCCTCTACTAACAGGGACTGATTGTTGAGGACTCAGAAGGGAGTGGAAAGATTTCCTAGCTGGGAAAAGGGGGGCGCTACGAGAGAAGCCTGGAGAACTGTCTCAGAAAGTTTGAATCACAGGGCTCCTAGCCCCCAGACAGGAAGCTCCATCACATTGATCTGGTCTGTGTCACAACAAATACGCTCCAACCAGGCATTGAATTGAGAGCTGCCAACAAGCGCCATCTCCTGGCAGACCAAGGAAGTGCACATAAGAAAATTAATAAGTAAGAGAGGCTATTCCTGGCCTCTATAGCCTCCCTGCCCAAGGCCCTAGGAAACGACTCTATAACCAATTACTGGGTCCAGTGCCCAGTTTTGAGCAACCAGCAGGAGAATCCTAACAATCAAGGTTGAGCCAAAAATCAAAGAGCTGTGGTAGCTCACAGCCTCCTGCCTCTAAAACCCCATAAAAGAGAAAGAGATAGAGCATCTAAGTAAAATACAAACTAACCAGATGCCTAAGCACCAGCAAAAAATTACAGGCCATATTAATAAAATAGAAGACATGGCCCAATTGGGAGGCGGCTGTGGCTCAATCAGTGGGGCTCCCGTTTGCCATATGGGAGGCCCCAGGTTCGGTTCCTGGGGCCTCCTGGTGGGGGCGGGCCCGCCCGCACGGCGTGGTTGGCTGACCCAGTGAGCACAAGCAGCAGGGGGGGGATGAATGAATAAATAAATAAAATCTTAAAAAAAAAAAAAAAAGAAGACATGGCCCAAGAAAAGGAATGCAGCAAAGTTCCAAAAGAGATGCAGCATTTGAGAGAACTAATCAGTGAGATGAGCACAAATTTCCAAAATCAAATTAATGAGATGAAAAACAATATAGTTAAAGAGATAAACGACATCAAGAAGACATTGAGTGAACGCAAAGAAGAATTTGAAATCCTGAACGGAAAAGTAACGGAGTTCATGGGAATGAAAGACACAATAGGTGAGGTCAAAAACACATTTGAGGCATACAACAGCAGACTCGAAATGATAGAAGAAAGAATAAGTGATACTGAAGACAGAGCGGCTAAAATTGAACAGAGAAAAGAACAGAGAGAGAAAAGAATGGAAAAAATTGAGCAGGGGCTCAGAGACTTGAATGACAACACAAAACACAAGAACATACGTGTCATGGGTGTTCCAGAAGAGGAAGAGAAGGGAAAAGGGGCAGAAAGAGTATTTGAGGAAATAATAGCTGAAAATTTCCCAACTCTCACGAAAGAAATGAACTTACATGTCCAAGAAGCACACCGTACCCCAATAAGAATAAATCCAAATAGACCTACTCCAAGACACATACTATTCAGAATGTCAAATGTCAAAGATAAAGAGAAAATTCTCAGAGCAGCAAGAGAGAAGCAAACCATCACGTACAAAGGACGTCCAGTAAGACTTACTGCAGATTTCTCTTCAGAAACCATGGAGGCGAGAAGACAGTGGTATGATACAATTAGGAAACTGAAAGAGAAAAACTGCCAGCCGAGAATTCTTTATCCAGCAAAACTGCCCTTCAAATATGAAGGTGAATATAAAGTATTCACAAACAGAAACTAAAGAGTTTGCAAAAAAGAATCCACCTTTGCAGGAAATATTAAAGGAAGCCTCAGAACCTGAAAGAAAAAGACAGGAGAGGGAGGCTTGGAGGAGAGTATAGGAGAAAGAAAAGCAGAAAGGATAACCAAAAGAGTAAAAAGAAAGACAAAAACAAGATGACATATGAAAACCAAAGAATAAAATGGGGGAAATAAATAGTGCATTTTCAGTAATATCATTGAATATGAATGGATTAAATTCCCCAATCAAAAGATACAGGCTGACAGAATGGATAAAAAACATCAGCCATCCATATGCTGCTTACAAGAAACTCACCTCAGACACAAGGATACAAGCCGGCTGAAAGTAAAAGGTTGGAAAAAGATACTCCAGGCGAATAGTAACCAGAAAAGAGCAGGGGTAGCTATACTACTATCAGACAAAACAGACTTCAAATGCAAAAAAGTGATAAGAGATGCGGAAGGCCATTATATATTAATAAAAGGGACAATCCTCCAGGAAGATTTAACAGTCATAAATATCTACGCACCTAACCAGGGTGCCCCAAAATATATGAGACAAACTCTGGCAAAACTGAAGGGAGAAATAGACATTTCTACAAGAATCGTCGGGGACTTCAACACCCCTCTCACATCATTAGATAGAACAACTAGACAGAAGATCAACAAGGAAACAGAGAACTTGAACAATATGATAAACAAGTTAGACCTAACAGACATATACAGAACACTGCATCCAAACTCAGCGGGTTATACATTCTTCTCAAGTGCCCATGGATCTTTCTCCAGGATAGACCACATGTTAGGTCACAGTGAAGCTCTCAATAAATATAAAAAGACTGAAATTATACAAACCACCTTCTCAGATCGTAAGGGAATGAAACTAGAAATCAATAACAGACAGGAAAAAAGTAAATTTGTAAATGCGTGGAGACTGAACAACACACTCCTAAATATTCGGTGGGTCAAAGAAGAAATTGCAAGTGAAATCAGTAAATATATTGAGACAAATGAAAATGAGAATACAACGTATCAAAACTTATGGGATACAGCGAAGGCAGTATTGAGAGGGAAATTTATAGCCCTAAATGCCTATATTAAAAAACAAGCAAG
>JAKSZT010018659.1:0-15188 GCA_026826555.1 Tolypeutes matacus | reverse complement strand
TTTTCATATATACCCTTTATCATTTTCAGAAAGTTTCCATCTATTCCTATCTTTTGTAGTGTTTTTATGAGGAAAGAGTGCTGTATTTTGTCGAATGCTTTTTCTGCATCTATAGAGATGATCATGTGATTTTTTTCTTTCAGTTTGTTTATGTGGTGTATTACATTGATTGATTTTCTTATATTGAACCATCCTTGCATACCTGGGATGAAACCCACTTGGTCACGGTGTATAATCCTTTTGATATGTTGTTGAATGCGATTAGCAAGTATTTTGTTAAGGATTTTAGCATCTAGGTTCATTAGAGAAATTGGTCTGTAATTTTCCTTTCTTGCGGTATCTTTATTTGATTTTGGTATTAGGGTAATGTTGGCATCATAGAATGAGTTAGGTAATATTCCTTCTACTTCTATTTTTTGGAAGAACTTAAGTAGAATTGGTGTTAGCTCTTTCCGGAATGTTTGGTAGAATTCAGCTTTGAAGCCATCTGGACCTGCACACTTCTTAGTTGGGAGGTTTTTAATGACTGAGTCTATCTCTTTACTTGTAATTGGGCTGTTGAGTTCATCTATTTCTTCTTTCATCAATGTCAGCTGTTTGTGGGTTTCTAGAAACTTGTCCATTTCCTCTAAATTGTCATTGTTGTTGGCATATAATTTTTCAAAGTATCCTCTTATGATACTCTTTATTTCTGTGGGGTTAGTAGTGATATCACCTTGCTCATTCCTTATTTTATGTATTTGCATCTGTTCTCTCTTTTTCTTTGTTAGTCGGGCTAAGGGTTTGTCAATTTTGTTGATATTCTCGAAGAACCAGTTTTTGGTTTTGTTTATTGTTTCCAGTGCTTTCTTATTCTCTATTTCATTTATTTCTGCTCTAATCTTGGTTATTTCTTGTTTTCTACTTCCTTTAGGTTTAGTTTGTTGTTGTTTTTCCAATTCCTCCAAGTGTGCAGTTAGGTCTTCAATTTTAGTTCTTTCTTCTTTTTTAATATATGAATTTATGGCTATGAACTTCCCTCTCAGGACTGCTTTCGCTGCATCCCATAGGTTTTGATATGTTGTGTTGTTGTTTTCATTAGTTTCAAGGTAGTTACTGATTTCTTTTGAAATTTCCTCTTTGACCCACTGTTTGTCTAAGAGTGTGTTGTTTAACTTCCATATCCTTGTGCCTAACCTGTTTCTCTGGCCCTTAGTGATTTCCAACTTCATTCCGTTGTGGTCAGAGAAATTACTTTGTATAATCTCAATCTTCCTGAATTCATTGAGTGTTGTTTTGTGGCCTAGCATGTGGTCTATTTTGGAGTATGTTCCATGTGCACTGGAGAAGAATGTAAATCCCGCTCTATTTGGGTGTAGTGTTCTGTATATGTCTATTAAGTCCAAATCTTCTAATGTATTGTGGAGTGCCTTCGTTTCTTTATTGATTCTCTGCCTAGATGTTCTGTCTAATGATGATAGTGGTGTGTTGAAGTCCCCTGCTATAATTGTAGAGGACTTTATTTCTCCTCTTAGTTTTTCCAGAGTTTGCCGCAAGTATTTTGAGGCACCTCGATTAGGTGTGTAAATGTTGATGATTGTTCTCTCTTCTTGAGAGATTACTCCTTTTACTAATATGTAGTGTCCATCTTTTTCTCTTACAATAGTTTTGCATTTAAAGTCTATTTTGTCTGATATTAGAATAGCTACTCCCGCCCTTTTTCTGCTATTGTTAGCTTGTAAAATGGTTTTCCAGCCATTCACTTTAAGCCTCCTTGAATCCCTGGGCCGAAGGTGGGTTTCTTGTAGACAGCATATAGATGGATCATATTTTCTTATCCATTCTGCCAATCTGTGTCTTTTGATTGGTGAATTTAATCCATTAACATTCAGTGTTATTACTCGTAACGAATTTCTTACTTCAGTCATTTTTTCTTTGGGTTAATGTATGTCATATGTTGTTTTGTTTCTCTTTTTGGCTTTTCAGTTGTTTTTAAACTCTCCTCCAACTCTCTCTCCTTTGTTTTTTCCTTTCAACTTGTAGAGATTCCTTTAGTATTTCTTGAAGTGCTGGTTTTTTCTTGACATACTCTCTTAATTGCTGTTTATCTGTGAATATTTTGAACTCTCCATCATTTTTGAATGCCAATTTTGCTGGATAGAGAATTCGTGGCTGGAAGTTTTTTTCTTTTAGTGTTTCGACTATGTCATACCACTGTCTTCTTGCCTCCATGGTTTCAGCTGAGAAATCAGCACTTAATCTTATTGTGCTTCCCTTGTATGTGATGGTTCTCTTTTCTCTTGCTGCCTTGAGTATTTTCTCTTTGTCTTGAGCATTGGACAGTTTGACAAGTATATATCTTGGAGTTGGCCTGTTGGGATTTATACTATTTGGGGTGCGCTGTGCTTCCTGGATCTGTACATCCATCTCTCTCAATAGAGTTGGGAAGTTTTCAGCCATAACTTCCTTCAACACTCCTTCTGTTCCCTTTCCCTTCTCTTCTCCTTTTGGGATGCCCATAATGCATATGTTTGTGCGTCTTGCATTATCGGTTAATTCCCTGAGACCATACTGGATTTTTTCTATCTTTTTGTCTATCTTTTCTTCAATCTCTTTGATTTCAACTGTATTGTCTTCCATATCACTAATTCTTTCCTCTGCCTGTTCAATTCTGCTGCCATGTGAGTCCAGAGTCTTTTTCATTTCTTGACTTGTGTCTTTGTTCGCCATCATATCCATTACCTTTTTAGGTGTGTTAGCTATTTCTTCAGTATGTTCTTCCAGTGTCTTCTTTATATCCTTAATCTCTTCCTTCAGTTCTTTAAGTTGGTCCATGATATTTGTTTGGATAGCTTTGATTAGTTGTTCGATGTACTGCATTGCTTCCTGGTTTTTATTTTGTGCATTGGACTGGTCCATGTTTTCCAGTTTCTCAGAGTCATTTGTATTTTTCTGTTGCCCTCTGGTCATCATATTATTTTGATGGGTTTGATCAGTTGATTAGCTTTTCTCTATGCTCTAGAATTTTATTTAGCTGTTGGTTCTGCGTGTGAGTTATGTTTTCTCTTTGGCAGTTTTTCTTCTTATTTTATTTCCTTGCTTATTTCTATGTTCCGAATCTCCACCGTTCGGTCCACGCCACCGATCCGCGCAGATAGATGTCCCAAGCTTCTCACTCCACGCGTGCACAGCACAGACCGCCAGGCAGGACCCCGTCCACAATCCGCCTCGCTCTGGGAGCTTGCAGTGTGTGCCCTCCTACACCAATGCCATCTTCCCCACCCTACTTTTAAAAATATTTTTTTATTATAGAGGTTGTGAACTTACAAAACAATCATGCACATATGTAGAATTCCCATACAACACCCCTTCACCAACACACCACACTGTGTTGGAATATTTGTTACAGATTATGAGACAATATCATCAGACTATTACCATCAACCATGGTCCTTAATCATACAGTTAGCACACTTTTTCCGTACCTCCCATTATCAACATAGTTCATCTTTGGCATTGATGTGAAAATATTATACTGTTTCTATTAACTACAGTCCATAGGCCACACCAATTTTATTTTTCTCATGCTTCTCCGCATTACCACCACCTTGCTATAGTGATGTACATCTGCTCTAGCTCACAGAAGGACACTCTTGCATCTGTACCAGCAACCACAATTCTCATCCACCTTTGGTTTCACTGTGTTATGCAGTACCTAGATTATTCTCTATCTTTCTTTCAATTGACATTTATTTCCTAACTCTACCCTTTTCAGTCACAATCTCATTTATAAACCAGCTGCTACTCACTATAATGTGTTACCATCAACTCTATCCATATCCACAATTTTACATTCAAGTTAAATAGACTTCTACATACATTAAGCATCAGTAGTTATTCTCAACCCCCCTCTTATCTCCTAATAACCTATACTCTAGGTTTTAACTCCATGCATTTATTGTTCATATTTAGTTCGTATTAATGCAACCATGCAATATTTGTCCTTTTGTGCCTGGCTTACTTTGCTTAGCATAATGTCTTCAAGATTCATCCATGTTAGCATATGTATCACAATTTCATTTCTTCTTTCCTGCAGCATTGCATTCCATCATATGTATATACCATATTTCGTTTATCCATTCATTGGTTGATGGACACTTGGGTTGTTTCCATCTTTCGGCAATTGTAAATAACGTTGCTATGAACACTGTTGTGCAGATGTGTGTTTGTGTCATAGTTTTTTGTTCTTCTGGATATCTTCCTAGTAGAGGAATTGCTGGATCATATGGCAGTTCTATATTTAACTTCCTGAGGAACTGTAAAAGCTGCACTATTTTACAATCCCACCAACAGTGAAGGAGTGTTCCTATTGCTCCAGCACTTTTTGTTGTCTGTTTTTTTAGTAGTGGCCATTCTGTGCAGTGTTAGATATCGCATTGTTGTTTTGATTTGCATTTCCCTAATAACTAGTGATATGGAACATCTTTTCATGTGCTTTTTGACCATTTGTATTTATTCTTTGCAGAAATACCTTTTTAAATCTTTTGCCCATTTTTAAATTGGATTGCCTGCACTTTTATTGATGAGTTTTATGATCTCTTTATATAGAATGGAAATCAGACCCTTATTGGAAATGAGGTTTCCAAATATTTTCTCCCATTGACTGGGCTGCCTTTTCACATTCTTGATTAAGTCCCTTAAACCACAGAAGTGTTTAAGTTTGAGGAGGTCTCATTTATTCATGATTTCTTTCATTGCTCATGCTTTCAGTGTAAGGTTAAATAATCCACCACCAACCACTAGGTCTTGATGTTTTCCTACAATTTCCTCCTCTAGGAGATTTATGGTTATAGATTTTAATAGTTAGATTTTTGATCCACTTTGAGTTAATTTTTGTATAAGATGTGAGATAGGGGTCCTCCTTCTTTCTTTTGACAATGTATATCCAGTACTCCCATCACTATTTGTTGACTAGACTGTTCTGCCCCACTTGGGTGGATTTAAAAGCCTTGTCAAAGTCACTTGACCATAAATGTGAGGGTCTGTTTCTGAACCATCAATTTGGTTCCACTGGTCTGTGTGCCTATCTTTATGCCAATATCATGGTGTTTTTACCACTGTAGCTAGGTAATATGATTTAAAGTCTGGAAGTGATAGTCCTCCAACTTTGCTTTTCATTTTTAAGATGTTTCTGGCTATTCAGGGCCTCTTACCCTTCCAGGTAAATTTGATAGTTGTGTTTTCAATTTGATTAAAAATGCTGGTGGAATTTTTATTGTTATTGCATTGAATCTGTATATCATTTTGGGTAGAATTGATATCTTAAGGATATTAATCTTCCAATCCATGAGCATGGAATATTCTCCCAATTTTTAGGTCTTTCTAAAATTTCCTTTAGCAGTGCATTGTTAGTTTTCCAAATACAAGTGTTTTACATCCTTAGTTAAGTTTATTCCTAAATATTTGTTTCTTTTAGTTGCTATTATAAATGGAATTTTTTTACTGACTGCCTCCTCAGATTTCACATTACAGTTGTATAAAAACATCACTGATTTTTGAATACTCATCTTGTATCCTGAAACTCTACTGAAATCATTTATTAGCTCTAGCAGCTTTTTTGTTGATTTTTCAGGACTTTGTAGATATAGGATCATATTATCTGTTAAAAATGAAGTTTTACTTATTCCTTTCCAATTTGGATGCCTTTTATTTCTTTTTCTTTCCTGATTGCTCTCACTAGAACCTCTAGCACTGTATTGAACAACAATGGTGACAGTGGGAATCCTTGTCTCACCCCTGATATCAACAGGAAAGCTTGCAGTCTTGCACATTTTAGTACAATGTTAGCTGTGAGTTTTTCATATATGGCTTTTATCATGTTGAGAAAATTTCCTTTAATTTCTATCTCTTGTAGTGTTTTTATCAAGAAAGGATGCTGTATTTTGTCAAATGCTTTTTCTGCACCAATTGATAAGATCATGTGATTTTTCTTCTTTGATTTAATAATGTGGTGTATTATGCTGATTAATTTTTGTGAGTTGAACCAACCTTGTATGCCTGGTATAAAACCCACTTTATCATTATGAATAATTCTTTTAATGTGTTGTTGGATTTGATTAGCAAGTATTTTATTGAGGATTTTTGCATCTGTATTCATTAGAGAAATAGGTCTGTAATTTTCTTTTTTCATAATATCTTTATCTGGCTTTTGTATTAAGGTGATATTGGCTTCATAGAATGAGTTTGGTCATGTTCCTTCTTGTTCAACTTTTCAGCAGAGCTTGAGTAAGATTGGTGTTAAATCTTAATTGAATGCTTGATGGAACTCACCTGTGAAACTACCTGGTTCTGGGCTTTTTGTTTTGGGGAGCTGTTTGATGACTGTTTCAATCTCTTTACTTGTGATTGGTTTGTTGAGATCTTCTATTTCTTCTTTGTCAGTGTAGGTTGTTTGTGTGTTCCTAGGAATTTTTCCATTTCATCTACATTGTCTAGTTTTTTGGCATAAAGTTGTTCATAGTATCTTCTTATGAACTCTCTTATTTCTATGGGGTCAGTAATAATGTTCTCATTTTCATTTTTTATTTCATTTATTTACATTTTCTCTCTCTTTTTCTTAGTCAGTCTAGCTAAAGGCCTGTCGGTTTTGTTAATTTTCTTGAAGAACCAACTTTTGGTTTTGTTAATTCTCTCTATTGTATTTTTATTCTCAATTTCATTTATTTCTTTTCTGGTCTTTATTTCATTCCTTCTATTTTCTTTGGGATTAGTTTGCTGTTCTTTTTCTAGTTCCTGCAGTTGTGTAGTTAGGTCATTGATTTTAGCTCTTCTTTTTTAATGTATGCTTTGAGGACTATAAATTTCCCTCTCAGCACTGCCTTCACTGCATCCCATAAGTTCTGATATGTTGTGTTTTCATTGCCCTTCATCTAGAGACATTTATTGATTTTTCTTGAAATGTCTTCTTTTACCCACTTATTATATGAGTGTGGTGTTTAATCTCCATATATATGTAAATTTTTCCTTTTTCTGTATCTTGTGGATTTCCAACTTTATTCTAATATATTCAGAGAAAGTGCTTTGTATAATTTTGATCTTGTTGAATATATTGAGTTCTGCTTTGTGACCTAAAATATGGTCTATCTTGGAGAAAGATCCATGAGCACTTGAAAATAATGCATGTCTTGCTGTTTTGGGGTGCAATGTTCTGTATATGTCTATTAGGTTTAGTCCATTTGTCATATTATTTAAGCTCTCTGTTTCTTTATTGAGCCTCTGCCCAGAAATTCTATCCAATGCTAAAAGTGGTGTATTGAAGTCTTCAGCTCTTATTGTAGAGATGTCTATTTCTCCTTTCAGTTTTGCCAGTGTTTGCCTCAAGTATCTTAGGGCATCTTGGTTAGGTGCATATAGATTTCTGATTGTTATTTCTTCCTGGTGAATCATCCCTTTTATTAATATGTAATGTCATTCCTTGTCTCTAATAACACTTTTGCTTATAAAGTCTATTTCATCCAATATAAGTATAGCTTGCCCCAGTTTTTATTTTGATTACTGCATGCATGGAATATCTTCTTCCAACCTTTCACTTTCAATCTATTGGTATCCTTGGGTCTAAAGTGAGCCTCTTGCAGACACATATTGATGCCTCATATTTTCTTATCCATTCCTCCAGTCTGTGTCTTTTGATTGGGGAGTTTAATCCATTAACATTCAGTGTTATTACTGTATAGGCAGTTCTTATTTCATCCATTTTGACTTTGGGTTTTATCTGTCATTTTATTTTCACTACTTTTTTGACACTATTATTTACTGCTACTGATACAGTCATCATTTCTAGACTCTTCCAAGCCTCTCTTTCCTGCCTTTTCTTTTCAGGCTGCAATGTACCTTTAATATTTCCTGCAAACCTGTCTTTTTGTTATAAACTCTCTCAGTTTCTGATTATCTATGTATATTCTAAACTTGCCCTCATTTTTGAAAGTTAACCTTGTCAGATTTAAAATTCTTGGCTGGCATTTTTTCTCTTTTGGTATCTTAAATATATCACACCACTCCCTTCTTACCTCCATGGTTTCTGAAGAGAAATTGGCACTTAATCTTATTGGGTATCTTGTAATGTTATGCATTGTTTTTCTCTTGCTGCTCTCAAAATTCTCTCTTTGTTTTTGGCATTTGACATTCTGATTAGTATGTGTTTTGGAGTTGCTCTAGTCAGATTTATTTGGATGGGAATATGATGTGCTTCATAGACATGGATATCTACATCCTTCAATAGACTTGGGAAAATTTTGACCATTATTTCTTCTATATTTCTTCTGCTCCTTTTCCCTTCTCTTCTCCTTCTAGAAAACCCATGACATGTATGCTTGCACATATCTTGCTGACATCTAGTTCCTTGAGACCCTGTTCCATTTTTTCCATTCTTTTCTTCCTCTGTTCTTTTGTAGGTATGCATTCAGAGGTCATGTCTTCAAGCTCACCAATATTTTCTTCTGCTTCCACAAATCTACTGTTATATGTCTCCAGTGTATTTTTTATTTCATTTATTACACATTTTATTCCCATAAGATCTGCTATTTTTCTATATATGCTTCCAAATTCTTCTTTGTGCTCACCCAGTGTCTTCTTAAAATCTTAAACTCTTTAGACATCTCATTGAATTTATTAAGATGACTTTTTTGAACATCTATGATTAGTTGTATCAACTTCTTTATATCATCTAAAGGATTATCTTGTTCCTTTAACTGGACTATATCTTCCTGTTTCTTAGTATGGATTGTAATTTTTTATTGGTGTCTTCACATCTGGCTTACTAGATGTATTTATTCTGGGTGCAGTTTCTCCATTTAGTGTAGGGATTTCTTGTCTTTTCTCCCCTGCTGGCTGTGTATAAGGAGGCAAGGATGTAGTTGGTTCTGTAAGTTATTGAGGCTGAAGCAGCCTATGTTGCTGCAGGAATTGATGAAGCTTCTTCCACCTTTCTACTCTGCCAGGGGTTGGAACAGAGCTGCAGCCAGGTGTAAGAATGCAAGTTGTGGAGGATGAGACAGTAGTTTCCCAGAAAGACTAATGAAGCTTCACACCCTTTCCTCCCCTACCTGGGGCAGGGAAGGAGTAGAAGTTGTTGGCAGCAATGTGGGTACAAAATGACAACTGTTGCCCAGGTAAACTGATGAAGCACCATTCTCTGTCCCTGTCAGGAGTGGAGATGGACCCTCTAGAGTGCCCAACAACCTAATCTGTGTGTGCCAAATATGCCTGAAGTTAGCCTGAGAGGCTGAGGGAATTCTGTCCCTTCTGCCCTTTGGGGGGTGGGAATGGAACAACTGATACCCAACAGTTCAGTCTGTGTAGGCTGAAAGTACCTACCATTGCTTGGAGAGGCTGAAGAAATACCAGCCCCCTCCTAACCTATTGGGTGGTTGTGGTGGATCCATGGGAAACCATCAGTTCAGTCCCTTTAGTTTGAGAGTACCTGCTGTTGCCCAGAGAAGCTGAAGAAACACCAGTCCCCTTATATTCTATTAGGGCATGGAGTTGGACCCACAAGCACCAAAAAGTTCAGTCCCTGTAGGCTGAAAGTACCATACCCACCATTGCCTGGAGAGGCTGTGGAGAAACCAGACCCCTCATGTCCTATTGGGTTTGATGGTGGATCTATAGACATCCAACAGTCCAGTCTGCACAGGCCAAAAGTGCCTGCTGTTGCCCAGAGAGGCGGAGGAAACATAAGCCCCTTCTTATCCTACTGAGAGGTGGGGGTGGATCCACAGGCATCCAACAGTTCAGTCTGTGCAGGCCAAATGTGCCTGCCATTGCCCAGAAGGCCTGGGGAAACACCATCCCCTCTTTTCTTATTGGAGGGTGAGGATGGGTCCATAAGTACCCACCAGTCCAGGCTGTGTGGTTCAAAAGCACCTGCAGTTACACAGAGAGGTGGGACAAGCACAGTCCCTCTCTCTTGTCCTACTCAGGGTGGGGGTGTGGCCACAGGTGCCAGTGGTCAAGTTTGTGCAGGCCAAAAGCACCTGCAGTTGCCTTGAGAAGCTGAGGGAAAACCGGCCCCCTCCTATCTTATGGGAGGGCAGAGATTGAGATGGACTTGAAGGTGCTCAGCAAACCAGTTCATGTGGGCTGAAAATGTCTGCATCCTATTGGGGTGTTGGGATGCTGCCTCAGGTGTCCAAATATTGGATCTGTGCTTGCTAAAACACCTGCAGTTGCCTGGAGAACCTGTTGCAAGTTCCACCAGCTTACTCCCTGCCAGAGATGGGGATGGAGCCTAGGCTAGTGCTGCAATCTGATCTTGGTGGAAAGAAGCCAGTCCCTAACTTCACTGTGGTTTTCAGTCAGCCCTATTTCCCCTCATGATGGGGGTGGAGTCAAAAAGTGGCCACTGGCCTCTTTCCAACTTGGACAGGTTCAAACCCCAGCTTTTCCCAGGTCCATACTCTAGACAGCTGAGCCCACCAATCAGTAATTTAAGTTGGTAGACAACTGTCACTTCCTCCCCTATTTATGGGAAATGGAGCTTCCTACTCCAGCCACAGAATAGCTCCTGAGGCAGCTTGTACTGCCCAAGTAGGATAAGCACCAGCCTCCATGTTGTGGCCTGCAGTTTCCCAGAGAGGTGATGCAGGGTCCCCCCCCAGCTTCCTCCCTGCCAGAAGTTGGGCTGGGGTTTAGGCTAGAGCTACAATCTGATCTAGGTGGAAAGAAGCTTGCAACATTGTGATTTTCAATCAGCCCCACTTCCCTCATTGCTTGGGTTGGAGGTAAAATGGCAGCTTCCAGCCTCTCTCTGAATTGGACAAGTTAAAACTTTAGCTGTTCCTAGGATCAGACTTTAGCTCACTGAATCTACCAATCAGTAGCTGAAGTTAGTGCCACACCATGTCTTCATCTCCTGTTTTTGGGAAATGGAGTTCTAATCTCCAGCCATGCAATTGCTTCCAAGATGGCTTGTGCCACTGGCACCAGCTTCCGCATCATAGAGGGCTCTACTCATGAATCTTCTCTGCAGATGGGCAGTCTTCTCCTTCCATACTTTCAAGGATGTTGCAGAATGCTCTTCTGGTCTCCTGGGGCCCCTAATCAGGTGATTTAGGTAGCTCTGGGTGATTACTAACTGGCTTGTAGCATGAGCTGACTTGGTGTTCCTTACTCTGCCACCATCCTGGCTTCCCTCCAAGGCCAAGTTTTTTTATTTTATTTTATATTTTATTTTTATTTCATTTTAATTTAATTTAATTTGATTTTTATATAAAATTTTTAAAAAGATACTTAGCTTTCATAAATATTACATAAAATTATAGGGGATTCCCATATATCCCACTCCTTAGCCCTTCCACATTTTCACATATTAACAACATCCTTCATTAGTGTGGTATATTTGTTACAATTAATGAACACATTTTGGATCATTGCCATTAAGCATGGATCATAGTTTACATAGTAGTTTACACACTCTCTCACAATCCTGTAGGTTTTGGCAAGATATATAATAGCCTATATCTGTTGTTGCAATGTCATTCAAGACAATTCCCAAGTCCCCCAAATTCCCCCATATTATACCTGTTTTTCCTTCTCCCTCCCTTCAGAACCTCCAGTGACCACTGCCTCCACATAATTATATAAGTTCTTCCATTGCTAGAATCACAGTAAGTCTATAGTAGAATACCAGTAAGTCTACTCTAATCCATCATTCAGCCTCCAATTCTGAGGATTCTAGGATGGTGATGCCCACTTCACTTATAATTGAGAGGGGATTTAAGTCCCATGTGAAGATGAATGGGACTATCTTGCTTGCAGTTTCAGACTCTCTCTGTCCCTTGGGATGGTCATTGTCCATTGTCATGTTAATTGTACTGGGTGAATCCAGTGAACTGGAGAGTAGGTTTTGCCAGTCTTGAGATTCAGGGCCCAGTTGGCACATGGGAAGCATAAAGATTTAAGTCTCTTGGTCATACACCTATCAAAATCTAGCACTAACTATAGGTTCAAATAGAAGGGGCAGAAGAGACTTACGTAGGGAAAGCACAACTGAGTCCAACTCTTACACTGGGGAGCATAAATTCAAAAGTAGGGCCCATTGGCAGGGCACCAAACTCCTGAGCTGTCAACCCTGCCTATAGTGTCTGGATGTCTCCAGAACCTTCAGGACCCTTGATATTTGAGGTAGTATTTACATTGTCAGTCAATGAAATCCTGCTGAGAACTGCCCAAGTGTAACCTCTGGAATGACCTCCCAGCTCACTTTGAAGTCTCTTAGCCATATAAATTCATTTGTCTTTACCTTTTCCCCCTTTTGGTCAAAGTGTTTTTCCAGTTGCATTGTTAGTTGGTGCTTGGTAGTAGTCTCTTGGCGCCAGGGAGGCTCATTGCCAGGGGTTATGTCTCACAATGGGGGGAAGGTAATGCATGTATATGCTGAGTTTGGCTTAAAGGGAGGCCAAGGTCAAGTCTTAATCAATGCCACAGAAGTAATTAGAGGTCAGAAACTCTTCAATAAATTTCAGAGTCTTTGACAGAGGTCCAGTGTCCCAGGACTCTCACATTGTGTTTGTTAGAAATAAAAGTTGTAAAGACATTTTTTCAGAGCAATCATAATGCATCATCAGTGCATATTTAATGACAACATACATCAAATGGAAAAATTACATTGCTATTAGAACCAACAATTTTATTATGTATTTATATACCTTCCTGATGAAAAATAAATGCATATCTACAAGGAAGTATGTAAAATTATTCAAGGCTAAATGTCTTGTATTAGCAAAATAGATGATATTGTATACATACCAATCAATTAGGAACATTTGAATAAATGGAATATTGAGTGGTAATTTAAAATAATTAGAAAAATATAATAATGAGACATATATACACTTATCTACCTGAAAATATGTGGAACAACTATATCCATGTTTTCTTCTATAATACATTTATATGTATATATACATGTGTGTGCATGTGTGTGGGCATGCTATGGTGTGTATGAGAAAGGATAAGTTTAGCCAGTGGAGATGGGAAGGGCTGAAGGACTGGGCCAAACTGGGCATTTTAATGGCAGTCCCTGGAGGAAAACGACAGGAGTGCTGCAGAGAAGGGAGCAGTGCAGTATTGGGCACAGGGTAAGAAGTGCAAGAACCAAAATGTGATGGAGGGGGAAGACTGAAGAGACCAACAATGTGGGGACAAGGAGGGGAGGGCCCCAGGGACAAAGTAGAGGAGTGAATAGAGAACATGTAAGATATGTAGTGAATGGCTGTCCCTAATACAATCTTCTCCTGGTCCCACCCTGGATAATATTTTCTATAGATTGGCTTGTTCAAAATTGCAATAGATATTTACCCAGATACAGGACCCCCTCCTTAGAACTTTCCCCCACAAATCATACTACAACTCTCCAATATAAAAAAATGATTTATCTTAATAGTCTCCCTGGTACTAACCTCCCTAGAATCACTGTTGGGGGTATAGAAATAATATATGTTCAAAATATCACTCAGAATTGAAAATAAAAACAGGTAGCCATATCAAAGAGTTATCCACACAAATTATACAAATGGCTCAGTGGCTGGATCTATTGACTGAATCCCATTGTTATTTAGGAACCATGGTGTTAAATAACCAAGTAGCCCTAGATTACATTTTGGACTCTGAAGGAGGGCTCTGTGCACTCACCAATATCTCAATGTTTATATGGGTAGCTAACACTCAAGTTCTACAAACAGCCAGGGACATGCACCAAAGGGCCATGGTATCACTCTATTGACTACACAGATTGAACCAAACAAAATGTTCTGAACTATTCTCCTGAGTTTTTCCTCCACTAAATTGGCAAACTGTTTGGGAACAGGATTTGAAATCTTAGTTTGTGTACAGGATTCTGGGTCATTAAGATGCTTTATCACTGGCTTCAAACTCAGGAATTATGAAATAACATACCACACAGATAACACAACATGGGTCCTGGAGATGGATAATTATATAAAAAGGCCATAGTTGGCTCCTGTGGCTGCTGAGTTGTTTACTTCTTCACAGCAGAGAAGGAACATTAGTACACCAAACTAAAAATTTACATACCCAATTGTTTAAATATAGGCCAGTTAAAGCCTGCTTACTATGCAGAACTGCATCCAACATCCGCTAACCATAGATAAGACAAACACTGTAGCTATAAAAGGCCACATATAGCTGTTGCCTTGAAGCTCTCTGACCTTGAGACTTCCCACCATGCTACTGAGTGACATCACCTAGACATGTAGTCACCTCTTCATTTATCCCTTCACCTAAGAGTTCCCTTGGCCTGCACCCATTCTGGGTAGTGGCCACATAACCACCACAGATTTTGGAAGATCCCTTGCTGTGCAGGATTTTTCTTTTCCTGCAAACTTGTCCAAGTGCCACCCAGTAAGATTTGTTGTGCCCTACAGGAATATCTCCTCACTCATTCTATATTTTTAAATATTATTTTATTAGAGATGTTTTAGGTTTACAAAAATCATACAGAGAATACAGAGCTCCCATATACCCATATATCTCTCCCATTATTATCACCTTGCATTAGGGTGGTACATTTTCATTTGTTGTAATTGATGAAAGATTATTTTTATAATTGTACTGTTAACTATAGTCTATGTCTTACATTAGAGTTCACTGCATTGTACAGTTCTGATTTATAAATTTTATATTTTAGTGAAAACTTTAATCTTTAATTTTCCCCCTTAACCACTTTCAAATACATAATACAGTGGTGTTAGTTACATTCACAATGTTAGCTAATATCACTGTTCTCTGTTAACAAAACTTTTACATCCCCACTGCAGAAATTCTGTACCGGTTAAGCTTTAACTCCCCATTTTCTACCTCCAACTTGGCCCCTGCTAATATACACTCCAGATTCTGATTTCATGAATTTGCTTTTTCTAGTTAATTCATATTAATAAGGTCATATGGTATTTGTCCTTTTGTGTTTGGCTTATTTCACTCAACATTATGTCTTCAAGGTTCATCCATGTTGTGAGATGTATCAGAACTTCATTCCTTTTTATGGCTGAATAATATTCCATTGTATAAACATACAATATTCCATTGTATGTTTATACCATATTTTACTTATCCTTACTTATTCTTTCATTATCCTGTCATCCATTTCATGGATGCTTGAGTTGCTTCAATATTTTAGCAATTGTAAATTACTA
>JAKSZT010018658.1:22746455-22827742 GCA_026826555.1 Tolypeutes matacus | reverse complement strand
GAACTCTCCAGGCCGGGAATTCAGTATTCCCTCATTTATTGAGTGATTGTCTACTCACTGTGACCATGCCCCACCCCTTCATCATTTGAACAATTTTATGCATCTTTCATGTATATTCAGGTGAACTTCCTCCAATGAAACCCCTATCCCAGACACCCCACACCAATGATCCTCTCCTGCCCCCTTTGTAACCCTTCTGTGATCCAAACCTTCCTTGAAGATGAAGCCAATATAATGGCCAAATACAATTAATAGGAAAATGAAATTATGATACGCTTAAATGTAACAGATAAAATACATGGAAACTCAGAAAAAAAAAATAAAAATAAAATTAAAGGATTAGACATTCAAAAAATGGGAAAAAATGAAAAAAAAATTTTAACTATTATTATTTTTTCCTTTTATCACTGCATTATCAGGTGTCCAGTCTGTACCATGGCACCTGCATCCTTAGCACAGTAGGCAACACATCAGTCTCACTATAGTTTTTTGTTTTGTTTTGTTTTTTTTCACAATTTTGCATAAAAGAATTTTATTTACTGGTCAGATCCCAATGAATAACGTTGGTCACTGCTTGATTCTGCTAAAATTTCTAAGAAAGTGTACAGTGCAGCACCAAAAGCTGTGTAATTGGATTGTGTAGAGTAAAAGAAAACACCATAAATCCTTATTCTTTGATAAGATTTTAAAAATATAAAAATGAATAAAAAACAAAAACAAAAGCAGTATTCAAAAATAATAAATGTCACCTTGAACTATTTACAGTTAAATGCCTTTTTAATAAGAGAATGCTCTCTGCTTAATTATTTTACTCACATTATACCTATTCCTTACAGGTTGTCTCCCTCCCACATCTGACCTTTATTTAAGCTTTCTCCCATTCCTGTCTTCATGAAACAGTCATCACCTTCTATTCTCTTTTTCATCTTTGAACCTTCGACACTCCTTTTCGCTCCTCTTAAATTGTCTCTAATTCTATTCACCAGACATTTGTTAAGCACCTAATATGTGCCAGGCACTGTGATAGAAGCAGGGGATAGATACATAGATGAAAGGACATTGACCTCCTCAAGAAGCTCACACTGTGAGCTGAAATGAAAAACAATGCTGTTCACATTATTTTCCATGAAACCCCAGGAGGCCCCGTGAAGTAAATTTGGGGATTTCTTGAAACAAAGTGTTCTCATGGAGGGAGGGTCTGTCAACTTGGCCCGCTCCACCATAATCTGAATTTGCAATTCTGCTTTTCTTTTGGAAGCACAGCCTATGAAATTGCAATCGAGGTCTACAGTTTGAATGCAGGGGTCCTGAACTCGTAGCAAGCGTGAACCACATGTTGTGCAGAGGGGACCAGCTGCCTCAATTTGTTTTGGGGGAGGGTAGTCTTTCAATAGCTGTCTACAAGTTCCAAGTTTGAAAAGCCAAAAATATTAAATCTGAACAATAGATTGATTTTAAGGAACTCTCCCCTGATTACATCCCCCTGGACTTGCAAGAGGATGCTCTAAAACTCGAATCTTTTATAAATGTCCAGCAGGAACTCTTTTTATTACCTCCACACATTCTTGTTTCTTAGTACTTTTCCATGAACATTTTCTTTGCTTCAAATATAAAAGCAGCAAAATAAGCCTGCAGATGATTTTTTTTTCCCTTTCTTTCATCATGATAGAACCCAAAGCAAGCTCAGCTTTTGTATTTGGACTACATCTGCTTTGCCAATGAGGCCTAGAGAGACCCATGGTAGTTACTCTAAGAAAAAAAAGGTAATCCATGGAAAAACAAAAACAATATGGAAACAAAACTAAACCATACCCTCATTGCCTCATCTTGTTCCATGTGTGGCAGATCATGTCCCTACAAACATTTGGAAATATTTCTCAGTCACAATGAATCAAGTCCAGACCATGGTAGCAGGCTTCACTCTCATAGCTTGTAGCATACTCTTTTTGAATTCACACGGCCGGCTGCTGAACGATCATGAAGTGAGTTTTTATAGGGAACTGCTGTCCTTGATCCCACACCTTTCCACAGGTTATACAAGGTTACATCTCAATACATTTTCCACCCAATTAGATGGTACCCTCTTATCCACTCAAGAGTTTTAGTGCCAGATTCAGAGCTTCCTCACAAGCTGGTTCCCAGCCCTTTGGATCTGAAGGCAACTTCGGGAGTTGGTATTATTCCCATGTTACATTTGGCCTGCCCTACTCTATGTTAGGGTAAACATGACGTCTGAAATATGTGAAGAGAATGTGAAGAGCAGGGAGTATGGGTGGGGGAAGAAGGAGGTGATCATGCGCAAGCTTCTTGCTCCATCGTGCATATATTTTCAGTGTAACAGTGTGTATTTTGACACACAGGGCTTGTGATATATCCTTAAAGAGATAACTCGCCCTGAAAAGCGCATTTGGCAAATGTGGCCACGAACATGTATGTGTGTGTGTTTAAGATAAAATTGTGTCATGAGGTCATGTGTCAAGTCCTGTGAGTGTGTCATTCCTGGCCCCTCCCCCACTGTCACACCCACCTCACTAGCAAGGGAATGCGGATGGGTTACACCTGGTCAGTTTGATATTCAGATGCTTCTGACAGGCTTTCTGAGAAGCTTAGGAAATTCTCCTGGTACTCGGAGCAAACAATCTCATAACGGTAATGCCGGAACTCCACAGCAAAGGTACCAAAGTAAGACAGGAAGCACATGACCAGGCCCCACTGTATCCTGGCTGCATACATGTGGATGCCTTGGGCCATGAGGATGAAATAGAGTACCACACAGAGAGTGACAGATGCTGATAGAATAACTCTCGGAATTCCAACTTTCCGTCCTTCGTTCTTGATGTTGACTTTGAGGGTCAACATGGCCTGAATCCAGCAAGTTAATGTGCCAAATCCAAAGGTCAAGGAAGTTCCAACATTATGGATTTCTTCATCATTTGTGAGCTGAAAATTACCAAGTAAGGTAATTCCAAAGGAAGCCAGACACAGGGCCACCAATCCACTAATATTCAACCACAGGTTTAAAACCTTTGGTTTCAGTTGTATGAAGTGCAGAACAGCTACCACTAGAGCTAGAAACGCAGCCATGTTCATAACTTGACTAAACACACAACTTGCAGGAGGTTCATCACCTGCAATACTTATATATGGTGCATGCTTCACACCAGGTTTCCTTTCAGCTGAATTTAATGGGAAAATTTTGTCATCTTCCACAGCTATAAAGTACACTATCCACAATCCAGCTGAAGTAAACAAGGTGAATACAAGAGGTAAAAACATCCATATGCTGCATTTCTTCCCATCCATGCCTATGCCAAGTTCTGTAGTCGCGATTTCCCTCTTCTGTCCCTCTCTCTTCTGGGTGGTGTGCAGCCTTCACCTGGTGGCCTAAACCCTAGAAGATCTTTTTTGGGGCTGTTTCAGCTTGCCCTCTAGCTATTTTTCTGGAGAAGAGATTCCCGTGTCTTACTAGTCCGCCATCTTCCCGGAAGTCTCACTATAGTTTTGATCTTCATTTCCCTGATGGCTAGTGATATAGAACAATTTTACATGTGCTTTTTGGATATTTGTATTTCCTCTTTGGAGTAATGTCTATTCAAGTCTTTTATCCATTTTTTAATTGGGTTGCTTGTCTTTTTAATCATTGATTTGTATGATTTCTACATATAACGTGGATATCAGATATGTGGTTTCCAAATATTTTCTCCCATTGGGTTGGCTGACTTTTTACTTTCTTGACAAAGTCTTTTGGAGAAAAAAAAAAAGTGTTTAATTTTGAGGAGATCCCATTTATCTATTTTTTTCTTTTGTTCCTCATAATTTGGGTGTGAAGTTTAAGAAATTTCTGCCTACCACAAGATCTTAAAGATGGTTTCTTACATTATCTTACATTATCTTCTAGAAGTTTTATGGTTGTAACTTTTATATTTGTTCCATTTTGAGTTAATTTTTGTAGGAGGTGTGAGATAGAGGTCTTTCTTTCTTTTGGTTATGGCTATCCAGTTCTCTCAGCACCATTTGTCGAACAGACTGTTCTGGCCCAGCTGGGTGGGCTTAACAGCCATGTTAAAAATCACTTGACCATAGATGTGGAAGTCTGTTTCTGAACCATCAGTCCAGTTCCATTGGTCAATCTGTCTATCTTTATGCCAGTACCATGCTAGGTTTTGTTTTGTTTTGTTTTGTTTTGTTTTGTTTTGTTTTGTTTTGTTTACCACTTTAGCTAAAAGTATGCTTTAAAGCCAGGAAGTAAGAGTCCTCCAACTTCATACTTCTTTTTAAAGATATTGTTGGCTATTCAGGGCTCCTTATCCTTCCAAATAAATTTGATAATTGGCTTTTCCATTTCTGCATAAAAGGCTGTTGGGATTTTTATTGAGATTGCATTGTATCTGTAAATCAGTTTGTGTAGAATTGACATTTTAATGATATTTTGTCTTCCAATCCATGAACTCAGAATGCTCATCCATTTATTTAAGTCTTCTTTGGTTTCTTTTAGCAATGTTTTGTAGTTTTCTGTATAAAGGTCCTTTATGTTCCTGGTTAGGTTTATTCCTCAATATTTGATTTAGTTGCTATCATAAATCAACATTTTTTTCTGATTTCTTCCTCAGATTACTTACCATAGTGTATAGAAATGCTACTGATATTTTGCATATTAATCTTGTATCCCACCACCTCTCTGAACTTGTCTATTAGTTCTCTAGTAGGCTTTCTGTGGATTTTTCAGAATTTTCTAGATATAGAATACTATCATCTGCAAATAGTAAAAGTTTTACTGCTTTCTTTCCTATTTGGGTGCCTTTCATTTCTTTATCTACTCAAATTGCTCTAGCTAGAACTTCTAGCACAATATTGAATAACAGTGGTGAAAGTGGGCATCCACGTCTTCTTCCTGACCTCAGTGGGAAAGCTTTCAGTCTTTCACCTTTAAGTACAATGCTAGTTGTGGGTTTTTCATACATGCACTTTACCATGTTGAGAAAGCTTCCTTCTATTCCTGTCTTTCGGAGTGTTTTCTATCAAGAAAGGATGCTGGAATAAGAAAAGAATGCCCACTCTCCCCATTGTCATTCTATTGTGCTAGAAGTTCTAGGTAGAGCAATTAGACAAGAAAAATAAATAGAAGCAACCAAATAGAAAAGGAAGAAATAAAACTTGCATTATTCACTGATGATATGATCCTATACTTAGAAAATCCCCAAAAATCCACAACAAACTATTAGAACTTATATACAATTTCAGCAAAGTGATGGGATACAAGATAAATACATAAAAATCAATGGTGTTTCTATACACTGCTAATGAACAATCTGAGGAGAAAGCTAGGGAAAAAATTCCATTTACAATAGCAACTAAAAGAATCAAATATTTAGGAATAAATTTAAGCAAGGATATAAAGGACTTGTATTCAGAAATCTATAAAACACTGCTAAAAGAAACCAATGATGATTTAAATAAATGGAAGGATATTCCGTTTTGTGGGTTGGAAAACTAACTATCATTAAGATGTCAATACCACCCAAACTGATCTATAGGTTTAATGCAATCTTGAAAAAGATTCTAATATCCTTCTTTGTAGAATTTAAAAATCCAATTATCAAATTTATCTAGAAGTGTAAGGACCTTAAATGGCCAAAAATATCATTAGAAAGAAGAATGAAGTTGGAGGACTCTCACTTCCAGACTTTAAAGCATATTATCTAGGTACAGTGGTAAAAACAGCATGGTATTGGCATAAAAAAAATAGGTTGACCAATGGCACTGAATCAAGAGTTTGGAAATAGACCCTCACATCTATGGTCAAGTGATTTTGACAAGGCTGTGAAGCCCACTCAGCTGGGTCAGAATAGCTTATTCAACAAATGGTGCTGGCAAAACTGGATATCCATAGCTAAAAGAAAGAAGACCCTTATCTCACACCTCATACAAAAATTAATTCATAATTTTAAAAACTAGTACCACAAAATCCTTAGAAGAAAATTTAGAAAAATATCTTGAAGATCTTGTGGTTGGTGGTGGATCTTGGATCTTATACCCAAAGCAAAAGAAAAAAATAAATAAATGTGACTGTCTCAAAATTAAATACTTTTGTTTTTCAAAAGAATTTGTTAAGGTATTGTGGCTGAGAGAATGGTCTGAGGAGGAAGGGTGGAGTTGCCACAGCTTCGGCTACAATTCCTGCCCCAGTGTGCACAACATCAGCTACAATTTCTCATAGAAGAATGGATAACACCATTTCACTTAACTGAATTTCTAAGCCAAGCTGGTGGAGCTTCTGCTTCAACACATCCTCAAGAATCTAGTGACATGACCTAGGACATGTATGTCAAGGAAACTCACTGCATAAGGCAAGAGACTCATCTAAGGATATGTCAAGGATGATATTGTCTTTATTTTTTTAAATATATTTCATGGGAGAGGAGGGGCAAGATGGCAGCAGAGTAAGGAGCTCCAAGAGTCAACTTATCCTACAGTGCAGTTAGTAATTACACAGAGCTATCTAGAACACATGTTTTGGGGGCCCAAGAGACCAAAAGAGCATCCTGCAACAGCCTTGGAAGAATGGAAGGAGGCAGACTCAGAAAGATAGAGTATGGAAGATAGGTTAACAGGAAATAGAAGGGGACAAGAAGGTTGTGAGCCAACACCCATAAGGTGGAAGTGAGTAGTTGTGCAGTGAAGGGATATGACCGGGGTGTAGTGATACTATTGGGTTGGGTAGTGCAACTTTGACAGGGTGGGTAGAGTGTGGAGGGTGGGTTGGACGGTCCATGGAATTGGGGAGAGGGTTGGGGGAGACATCAGGTGAACACTGGGAATTGGTGAGTATGTGGTTGAAACTACAATGTTGGGAAAGCTCTTTTGGCAATATGACAAGGAAGGGTTACTGGTTTAGGGTGTTGGATGGGGGGAATTCAGGACAGGGCGCATCTGGGGCAGTCTTCTAGAGAATGTGTGAGTGATCATTTTGTCATAGTGTGTTGTATCAGTGGGTGGAGACCCACACAATAAGCAGGAAGGAGATGGACTCCCATCCTGGGGAGGCCCAATATGTTCTCAGACAGAAGGGTGGGTGTCTCTCGAGTGCATAGGTGGTTTCTAAAGGGGAGGGTAGACCAGTGTGGCAAGCCCTCAGTGTTCTTCCAAGGAGCTATGAATTTTGTCCTTCAAAGAGTGAAGCTTGGTGGCCGCCATGGGCCCCTAGGGGAGGGGGAGGGAGGAATAGAATAGATGGAAGAGGGGTTATTTAGGGGGCAACGGAAGGGTTCTGCATGATCTTGCAATGTTGGATACAGAGCATGTTAAATTTCAGCAAAAATTTATACAAGTGTATGGTCTAAAATGTAAACCGCCGTAATGTAAACCATTGACCATGGTTAGTAGCTATGTTTAAATTTCTGTACATCAGTTGTAACAAATGTACCTTCCACACATAAGAAGGTTATTAATATGGGAAGAAGGAAAAGGGGGAGGATATTGGGTATATGGGAGTCCCCTCCTATACTCTGTATATGACTACTGTGACCTAAAACATCTTTAAAGACAAAACAAAAAAAAAGACATTGGGGAAGAAATGGAAGAAAATGTCACTGTACACACAGGACAACAGATATTACAGTGATGAAAGGCAAAATGTCAAAAAAAATTTTTAATATTTTTCATTATATTTTTAATACCCCAATTTTTTATTTTAATTTAGTTTTAGTTTTTCTAAATTATTATGTATTTTATTTCTTATGTTTAAACCTATCATTATTTCATTTTCCTATTAATTGTATTTGGCAATATTCTTGGCTTCATTTTTGAAGAAGTTTTGGACCACAGAACAGTTACAACTGTGGCAAGGGAGGATCATTGGTGTGGGGTGTCAGTGATGGGGGGATACATGGGAGGAAGTTCACCTGGTCATACATATAAGGTATATAAATGTGTTCAAATGTTCATGGGGCATTGTCACAGTGGGTAGAGATTCACACAATAACCAAAAGAGTATTGAATTCCCATCCTTGGGAGCTCTGCCACATTCTGTAATGGAACAGCAACAATCTCCTGAGTACAGGGGCAATGACTAGTAAAGAAGCATGGTCCACTGATGGGCCCTTGATATGGACCACTATGCTTATGAGACTTTGCTCTTGAAATTGCAACTTAGCCTAGTGTTGTAGGGTGCCTAAGAGTTACCTCCTGAGAGCCTCCATGTTGCTCAAATGTGGCCTCTCTCTAAGCCAAACTCAGCATTACCTTCCCCCCAGCATGGGACATGACTCACAGGGATGAGCCTCCCTGGCACTGAGGGATTCCTAACAAGCACCAACTAGCAATACAATTGGAAAAAGACCTTGAATAAAAGGGGGAAAAGGTAAAGACAAATTAGTTTATATGGCTAAAGAGACTTCAAAGTGAGTTGGGAGGTCAACCCAGAGGTAACGCTTATGCACATCTCAGCAGGATTGCATAGACTGCCAAAGTAGATACTACCCCAAATAGTGGGACTCCTGAGGGCTCTGGAGACACCCAGGACCTATGGTCATGGCAGATAGCTCCGGAGTTTGGTGCCTTGCCAATGGGCCCTACTTTGGAGTTTGTGCTCCTGAGTTGGACACAGTTGTGACTTCTCTACACATGCCTCTTCCGTCCCTTCTATTTGAACCTACAGTTGGTGCTGAAGTTGGAAGGTGTACGTCTAAGAGACTCGAATCTTTGGGCTGTCCATGTGCCAGCTGGGCCCTGAGCCTCAGCAGAGTTGTAAACCTACTCTCCAGTTCATTGGACTCACCCAGGACAACTAACAAGGAGGTGAGGATGGACAACTACCATACCAAGGAACAGAGAGAGTCTACAACTGCAAGCAAGAAAGTCCCATACATCAGCTGTGTTGGATTGAAGCCCCCTCTCAATTAGAGGTGGAGTGAGCATCACCATCCCAGAATCTTGAGGACTGGGGAATAAAATATGGGCTAGAGTGGACTGACTGGTATTCTACTATAGATTTATTGTGATTCTAGCAATGGAAGAAATTATATCATGGATGTGGAGACAGTGGCCACTGGAGGTGCTGAAGACAGGGTAGGGAAAAAGAGGTGTAATATGGGGTCACTTTTGGGACTTAGAATTGTCCTGAATGACATTGCAATGACAGATACAGGTGATTATATGTCTTGCCATAACCTACAGAATTGAGTGGGAGAGTGTGTAAACTACAATGTAAACTATAATCCATGCTTAGCGGCAATGCTCCAAAATGTGTTCATCAATTGCAATGAATGCACCACACTAATGAAAGAAGCAGTTAATGTGAGGAAAAGTGGGAGGTGTGGGGAGTGGGGCATATGGGAATCCCTTATATTTTTTTATGTAACATTTTATGTAATCGAAGTATCTTTTAGAAAAAATAAAAATATATAAAAAAAAAGAATGGAAGGAGGAGACTGCCCAACTACAGTGATGATTTGTGAGTAGAGCACTCCATGCCACAGAGGCCAGTGTCCATCCCCCACTGGTGGCCCAAGCCACCTGGGAAGACTTTCCCTGGCTGGAGATGGAATCTCTATTTCCCAAAAATGGGGTAGGAAAAGACAGTCAGGCATTGACTTCAGCTACTGATTAGTAAAGTTGACTTAGTAATCCTAAGATCAGCTAAAGTTTGACCCTGTCCAAGGCAGAAAGAACCTACATTTTAACTCTGTTCCCAGCATGAGGGAAGTGGGGCTGATTGAAAATCACAGGGATGGTAGAGACCAGCTTCTTTCCAACCAGATCCAACTGCAGCCACAGCCTAGGCTCCAGCTCCACCTCCAACAGGGAGGAAGCTGGGGTGACCTAGACCAGCCTCTCAGGGCAATTGCAGATGCTTTCAGTTTGCACAGACTGGATTATTAGACACTTTTACTCCATCCCCACCCCGATAGGATAGGAGGGATGCAGTGTTTCCTCAGTCTCTCCTGGAAAGTGCAGGTGTTTTTGGCCTGCAGAGACTAGATTGTTGGGCCCACACAGACCAGACTGTTGGGCACTACTGAAGTTCCATCCCCACCCCTGGCAGGGGAAGAGGAAAGCCAATGCTTCATCAGTCTACCTGCAGTCAGTTTGGACCCATATAGCTTGGTTTGCTGCCCACACCTGTGGCTCCAAACCCACCCCAGGCAGTGGAGTAAAGGGTATGAAGCTTCTTCAGTCTCTCCGGACAACTACAAATGGTCTTGGCCTGCAAGACTTGGATTACTGCACATAGCAGTGGCTCCATTCTGAACCCTGTCAGGGGAAAAAGGTGGAATACTTTCATTGGTTCCTGGGGCAATATGGGTAACTTCAACTTCCATTGCTTACAATACCACCCTCAGCTCCTGTTATGCAACCAGCAAGGGAGAAAGGGCAAGAAACAGATGAAAAAGAGCTGAAAATTTTTCAAATTGGCTAAACATGAGCCACTATAAAATTTCAAATTAAGTTGAACCAAGTATCAAAGAGAGGCTGCAGCACAAAGCCATTCAAATAGAAAGCCCTAGACTAAAGAAAGAAACTGCTCCCAGAATAAATATATCTAGTAAATCATATGCCAAAACACCAATAAAAAATTACAATCCATACAAAGAAACATGAAGATATAGCCCAGTCAAAGGAACAAGCTAAGCTTTCAGAAACATAAAGGAGTTGAGATGACGAATCAGAGATGTTCAAACAAACCTCCTAAATAAATTCAAGGAGATGGCTAAAGAGATTAAAGATATTAAGAAGACACTGAATGGAGAGCGGATATGGTTCAACCATTTGGGCACCCGCCTCCCACATGGGAGGAGCCGGGTTCGGTTCCTGGTACCTCTTAAAGAAGACAAACAGACAATGAGAAAAAAAACTGAGCAGACAATGACCACAAAACAACAAGCAAACAGATGAGGGAGCCATCTCTGGGGGTGGGGGCATGGGGACCCTGGGTGAGCACAAAGAAGAAATTTTGAAAGCATACATAAAAAACAGCAGATCTTATGGAAATGAAAGACACAATAAATGAAATTAAAAATACACTGGAGGCATATAACAGCAGATTTGAGAAAGCAGAAGAAAGGATCGGTGAGCTTGAAGACATGGCCTCCAAAAGTGAATACACAAAAGAACAGATAAGGAAAAGAATGGAAAAAACTTGAACAGGATATCAGAGAACTAAATGATGGCAAGAGATGTGCAAACATATGCGTCATGGTGTCCCAGGAGAAGAGAAGGGAAAAGGGACAAAAGGAATTTTTGAAGAAATAATGGTAGAAAATTTCTCAACTCCATGAAGGACATAGGTATCCATGTCCAAGAAGCACAACATACTCCCATCCGAATAAATCCAAATTGACCTACTCTGAGACACATACAAATCAGAATGTCAAATGCCAAGGATAAAGAGAATCCTGAGAGCAGCAAGAGAAAAGTATTGCATCACATACAAGGGATGCCAAATACAATTAAGTGCTGATCTCTCCTAAAAAAAAAAAAAAAAAAATGGAGGAAAGAAGGCAGTGGTATGATATATTTAAGATACTGCAAGGAGACTTCAACAAACCACTCACAAGTAAAGAGATTAAAATGGTCATCAAATAACTCCCCAAAATGAAAATCCCAGGACCAGATGGATTTATAGAATTCTACCAAGCATTCAAAGATTTAATACCAATCTTACTCAACCTCTTCCAAAAAATTGAACTAAAAGGAATGCTACCAAATTCATACTGTGAAGCCAATATCACCCTAATACCAAATCCAGATAAAGATATTACAAAAAAAGAAAATTAAAGACCCATTTCTCTAATGAATATGGATGTACAAATCCTCAACAAAGTACTTGCTCATGGAATTCAACAACATATTAAAATAATTATTCATCATGATTGTAGCCCTTGGGCAATTTGATGTACTTATGAATTCCAAAAATATATATTGGAATATGCTTGTAAACTGATCTGTTCATCTGGGCATGATTAAGTTATGATTAGGGCATTGACTGGGACATGTCAGTAGGGTGTTGAGCCCTACCCCTTGGTGGGTGGGGAATAAAATATAAAAGGCATCACAAAGAACAGAGTTACAGCAGTTTTTGAGAAGCAGTTTTGATGTTGGAGTTTTGATGTTGGAGAGAAAGTCCCGGGATAGAGACAAGCCATTCGTCTGAGAGTTCACAGCTGGCCTTGTGGAGAGAAGCAAAGCCTAGAGAGCCTAATAATCTACAGCTGACCTTGTGGAGGAAACAAAGGAGCTAAGCCCAGAGAGAAACACAGCCCCTGGAAGAGAGGAACCCAAGGAACCTGAACCGTGGCAAACATCAGCAGCTGTCTTGCTCCAACATGTGGCAATGGACTTTGGTGAGGGAAGAAACTTATGCTTTATGGCCTGGTAACAGCGGACTTCTACCCCAAATAAATACCCTTTATAAATACCAATCTATTTCTGTTATTTTGCATTAGCACCCCTTTTGGCTGACTAATACAATGATCAAGGGTTTTTATATGAGGCATGCAATGGTGGTTCAACACAAGAAAATCAGTGTAATACACCACATTAATAAAACAAAAAAGAAAAATCTCATGGTCATCTCAATTGACACAGAAAAGGCATTTGACAAAATACAGCATCCTTTCTTGATAAAAAATATTCCAAAAGATAGGAATTGAAGAAACTTACCAAACATGATAAAGGGCATATATGAAAAACCCACACCTAACATTGTACTCAATGGTGAAAGACTGAAACATTTCCCATTGAGATCAAGGTCAAAAATGCCCACTATCCCCACTGTTATTCGATATAGGGCTAGAGGTTTTAGGTAGAACTATTAGGCAAGAAAAAGAAATAAAAGGTGGCCAAATTTGAAAGGAAGAAGTAAAACTTTCACGACTCGCAGATGATATGATCCTATACCTAGAAATTCCCAAAAATTTTACAACAAAGCTACTAGAGCTAATAAATGAGTTCACCAGAGTGGCAGGATATAAAATCAATATGCAAAATCAGTGGTGCTTCTACACACTAGTAATGAGCAATCTGAGGAAGAAGTCAGGAAAAAAATCCATTTACAACAGCAACTAAAAGAATCAAATATTTAGGAATAAACTTAACCAAGAATGTAAAGCACTTGTATTCAGAAAACCACAATGCACTGGTAAAAGATACCAGGAAAAGACCTAAATAAATAGAAGAATACTCCATGTTCATGGGTTGGAAGACTAAATATCATTAAGATGTCAATTCTACCCGAATTAGTATACAGATTCAATTGCAATCCCAATAAAAATTCCACTAGCCTTTTCTGAAGAAATGGAAAACACAATTATTAAATTTATTTGGAAGAATAAACATCCCTGAATAGCCAGAAATATCTTTAAAAGGAGGAGCGAAATTGGAGGACAATCACTTCTAGACTAAATCTTATTACCTAGCTACAGTAGTTTAAAAAAAAAAAATACAGCATGGCACTGACATAAAGATACACAGATTGTAATCTAAGAATCTTAAAATATAAATAAATAAATAAATAAATAAATAAATAAATAAGAAAGTGGAAAAAATATATACACAGATTGATCGATGGAACTGAATTGATTGCTCAGAAACAGAACTTTACATCTATGGTCAAGTGTGTGTGTGTGTGCACGCGCGCATGCACATGTGAGTTTTTTTAGGATGTACCGGGGATTGAACCCAGGACCTCATACGTGTGAAGCACATGCCAACCACAGAGTTACACCAATTCCACATATGGTCAAGTGATTTTTGACAACACTGCCAGGCCCACCCAGCTGGAGCATAACAGTCTATTCAACAAATGGTGCTGGGAGAACTGGATATCTGAAAATCTACATCCAAAAGTAAGGAAGATTACCCCTATCTCATAACTTATTTAAAAAATTAACTCAAAATGGATCAAAGAACTAAATATAAAAACTACAGCCATAAAACTTGCAGAAGAAAATATAGGGAAACATCTTCAAGACATGGTGGTATGTAGTAGTTCCTTAAACCTTACACTGAAAGCATGAGCAATGAAAGAAAAAATGAATAAATGAGACTTTTTCAAACTTAAACACTTGTGATTCAAAGGAATTTGTCAAGAAAGTGAAAAGGCAGCCCACTCAATGAAAAAAATTATTTGGAAGCCACATATCCAATAAGGGTTGATTTCTATGCTACATAAAGAGATCATACAACTCAACAATGAAAGAGCAAGCAATCCAATTTTAAAATGGGCAAAAGGCTTAAACAGCCATTTCTACAAAGAGGCAAATGTCAAAAAAGCACATGAAAAAATGTTCAATATCACTATTAGGGAAAGGCAAATCAAAAACTACAATGAGATATCGTCGCACACCTCATAGAATGGCCATTACTTAAAAAAACAGAAAACAATAAGTGCTGGAGAGGATATGGAGAAATAGGAACACTCCTTCACTGTTAGTGGGAATGAAAAATGGTGCAGCCTCCATGGAAGACAGTTTGGTGGTGCTTCAGGAAGTTAAATGATCCTGGGACCTTCCGGAGTGGGAGAGAGGTGCTCATTCTCTTGCACTACCTCAGCTCCCTGGTCTGCCACATCTCCTATTGTCTCTCTTCTGTGTCTCTTTTTGTTGCGAATCACCATATGATTCAGCAATCCATCTACTAGCTATATATCTAGAAGAACTGAAAACAGTGACATGAAGAAACATTTGCACACCAATGTTCATAGCAGCATTACTCACAATTGCCAAAAGATGGAAACAATGCAAGTGTCTACCAAGCGATGAATGGATATACAAAATATGGCATTTACATATGACAGAACACTATGCTACTATATGATAAAACAAAATTAGGACATGTTTGATAACATGGCTGAACTTTGAAGACATTATGCTTAGTGAAATAAGCCAGACACAAAAGGATAAATATTGTATGGTCTCACTAATACGAACTAAATACAAAGAATAAGCACACGGAGTTAAAACCTAGAGTATATGTAACTAAGAGATAGGAGATAGGGCCGAGAATGGGTACTGATGCTTAATGTATGCAGACTTTTTAATTAGCTAGACTGTAAAAGTGTGGAAATGGGGAGAGATGATGGTAATACATTATAGTGAGTGTAACCAACACAGCTGGTTTATAAATGGGATTGTAGCTGAAGGGGGTAGTCTAGGGATGTAAATGTCAATTGAAAGAAAGCTAGAGAATACTCTGGGGACTGAATAACATAGTGAACCCGGAGGTGGATGAGAATTGTGGTTAATAGTATAAATACAAGAATGTTCTTCTATGAACTAGAACAAATGTACATCACTATTACAAGAATATGGAGATGCATGGAAAAAATACAATTAATGTAACTAATGAACTATAGTTAACAGCAATATTGTAATACTTGCATCAGCATAAAAGAAGATACTGTGTTAATAATATGGGGATATAGAAAAATACACCAAATGTCTGCTATAGACCATAGTTAGTGATCATAGTCTGATGATGTTCTCTTGTAAGTGTAACAAATGTTCCACAACAATGTAATGTGTTGGTGGAGGGGTGTTGTATACCATTGCCTTTGTGGTGTCCCATTGGTTTTGACATGCTGTGTTCTCCTTTTCATTTGTCTCAAGATATTTAGTGAATTCTTTTGCAATTTCTTCTTTGACCAACTGATTATTTAAGAACATGTTGTTTACTCTCCATATACTTGTGAATTTCCCCTTTTTCCATCTATTATTGATTTCCAGCTTCATTCCATTATGATCAGAGAAAGTATTTTGTAAAATTTCAATCTTTTAAAATTCATTGAGCTCTGTTTTTGTGGCCCACCATTTGGTCTATCCTGCAGAAGGATCATGAGTGTTTGAAAAGAATGTATATCCTGCTGTTTTGGGGTGTAATGCTCTATAAATCTCTGTTAGGTATAGCTCATTTACCATATTATTCAAGTTCTCTCTCTGTTTGCTTATTTATCCACTGTCCAAATGTTCTATGCAATGCTGAGAGTGGTGTATTGAAGTGGTGTATTGAAGCTTTGCCAGTGTGTGCCTCAGTATCTTGGGGCACTCAGGTTAGGTGCATAAGTATTTTTATTGTTATTTCTTCTTGAATTGCCCATTTTGATCTTCTTCATATCTTATAGCAGTTTTGCATTTAAATTCTATTTTGTCTGATATTAGTATCACTACCCCAGATATTTTTTTACTATTTGTGCTGAATATCTTTTTTTAACCTTTCACTTTCAACCTGGTTTTGTCCTTATGTCTGAGGTGAGTCTCTTGTAGACAGCATATAGATGGCTCACATTTTTTATCCATTCTGTCAGTCTGTGTCTTTTGACTGGGGGATTCAATCCATTAACATTCAATATTATTACTGTAAAGGCATTATTTACTTCATCCATTTTATCCTTTAGGCATTCCCTTGTCATATCATTATCTGTCTTTTTAACCCTTTAGTTAGCCTTCCTAATAATCTTCATTTCCACACTCTTCTCCAAGTTTCTTGACCTTGTTTTTTTGTGTGTGTCATCTCCATTCTACTTATATTTTATATACTTACATATTATGTATCTTTTTAAAGCCTGTAAGAATACTTTATAAAATTAATTTCATCTCCAGATATCCATATCCATCTTGATGTTTGCTATCCATCTATTTTACTCTCTCTCTTCTCTACTCTTTCCTTCCATGCTCTGTTCTCATAGCCTAGAATTTTAAGCTACCTCCCAAACCCTACAAGCTCCCAATTAAAACCCCATTGATGGTCATTTGGGTTTACTGCCTTATGATGATGTATGGGACAACACCAATCCTCACAAGACACCTGTGGGTGGCTTACCTCTGCTCCTGGTGGGGAAGCTGTTCTGTGTCCTCTCCTCTCTCTAGGTCTATAGCACACAGTTTCCTCAACTTCCATTAAAAGGAGGGGGTGACAACCACAACCCCTAGTCAGAAGCAGAAAGCCCACCTTTGACTCTCCTTCCTACATGGAGCACTTCTAGTTTCTTTCCCACATGGAAGGTAAATTTCCAGCCAAAGATGCCTGCTTCTAGCCCTGGAAGCGAAGACTTCAGCCCTACTCACCACATGCATTTCTGTCTCATTTAAAGTTCTCAAGGAGAACTTTTGTATTTGAACACAGCCATGTTTTGCTTTGTTTTGTTTTGTTTTGTTTTGTGTATATAATTTTGCATAGCTTTCTTAATGATTTTTCAAACATACATAACATCACTGTCTACCAGCATTGATGTTTTACCATGTAGAATGAAATGTAAAACCCTTACCTCCATTTAGTTCTCTTTCCACTTTCCACATTTTAAATATAATAATTGTCTTGGGCCTCACCAAAGTACAGACTGGGGATGGAGCAGGGATGGAGGGAGGCCTTCCCCATCAACCCCAAGTGACTAAAGTGGTGGCTGCTTATTAACAGTGCAGATTCAGGGCTCCACTACACACTCTGAGGCATTGGATCTCGCGTGGCCTCTGGGATATGCATTGCAATGTGCTTTCCTGAGGATTCCTACTTGGGTCATCCTTGGGTGTCTCATTTTCCTCCCTTCAAGTCACGAGACCAGACCAACTGACCTTGCCCTCAGCCGCCCCCAGGGGTCTCTGGGGGCGCCTGACGACCCCGCCTCTCATCTTCCGATTGACCCCTTGCCCGTCCTGCCCCCGTAGGTAAGTGTTCCCCTCTCGTTGGTCGGCGGCGAGTCAATAGCGAAACCTGACATAGCCCGGAAATAGGTCCCAAGCAGGCGCCGTTGGCCTGTGGACGTCGACCTAGCGCGCTGGGACTTCTGGTGTGGGAGCCGAGGACGGGGTTCTGCACGGTCCCTGGTGGGGCCAAAGTGAGGCCCTCAGGGAGCTCCTGGCTAGGTGAGCTGGGTCCAAGTGCCGAGCTTATGGACCAACTGAGACTGAGGCGCCGGAATTGATTGAGCCTGAGCTGGACCTGGGCTCCTCGTCCAGGACTTGGAGCTCCGGGTCCGCTGGCTCCTGCAGACGCTGCCCATCCACGCACAGGGCCCGGGGTGCCTTCCCAGGCGGCCGCAGCTGGTATGGGGGCCAAGTCACCCTGGGAGCCTAACGATGGCATCGGGCCCAGGCACCCAAGAGCAGGAAGGTCTCCTAATAGTTAAACTGAAGGAGGACCGCGCCTGGAGCCAATAGCTGCCCTGCCGGATGCAGGGCCAAACCCGGATGCCTCCCACTTGCGCTTTCGATGGTTTTGCGTCCAAGAAGCTGGTTCCTGGGAAGCCTTCAGCAGGCTCCAAGAGCTTTGCCATGGGTGGCTGCGGCCTGAGATGCATATCAAGGAGCAGATCCTGGAGCTGCTGGTGCTCGTGCAATTCCTGACCATCCTGCCCCAGAGAGATTGAGAGCAAGGTGCAGGAGATGCATCTAGTGAGCTGCGAGGAAGCTCATACTCTTGTGGAAGATATATGCAGAGAGAGCTTGGGAAACTGAGGTAACAGTTGCCTGACAGAGGGCGTGGCTGTGCACACCCCCCAGGAGGTGTGGGTACATCAGGATCCTCGTACGAGGACCCTCTCCAGGGACACAGTGCAGGAGAGTTATGAGAAGGTAGACTTACCATAGTCCCAGATTACCAGTCAGGAGACCCTTGCTCACAGTTCCAACCTCCTTAGGCACCAGAGGCACAGGAGAGAGACCCTATAAGTGTCCCAAGTATGGGAAAAGTTTCTCTCGTAGTTCACACCTTGTCATTCATGAAAGAGCTCATGAGGGAGAGAGACTTTACCCCTTCTCTGAACGTGGGGAAGCAATGAATGGCAGCAGCCCCCTTACAAATCATGGAGCCCACGAGGCAGAGAAGAAACTCCTTGAATGTTTGGATTATGGGTAAAACTTCTGCCAGGGGATGCACCTTACCAGACATCAGAAAACCCATATGGGTAATAAATGCATCCTTTGTGGGGAAAACTTTTCTCATAAATCCATCTTAATTAAGCACCAGAGAGTTCACACAGGTGAAAAACCCTATACCTGTCGGTATAGAGATAGTTTCTCTCACAGCTCCAATCATATTTGTTGCCTCAGAACCCATACAGGAAAGAGACCCTATAAGTGTTCTGAATGTGAAGAAAGCTCTTCTTGGAGTTCACGCCTTACAAACCATCAGAGAACTCACACTGATAGAAATTATAGGATTTCTCTTGTACCAGAAAAGGTGACATATTCATAATTTCCCGTTTTAATGAGCTGGCCTTCCCTATCCAACTGACCAAATGACCTGTATGTTTTTAATGTAATTACTACAAAGAAGAAAAGGAAGTCATCATGAGGGAGGTGCAGAGGTAGCAAAGGATTAGCAAAAAGCTAAAAAGGGATTCTGTCTGAACTGGTGAGGATGAAAAGTCTTGGAGTTGACCTGCTCAGGGAGGGATTTCCTAAGTCCATTTCCAAGGCATGCCCACCCTCAGTATATTTATCCACATTGTGGTTTTGGTGCCTTACTGTGTCCAGTGTCTATCTCAACAGCTTTGGGGATCCAAGTGATAATTCTGTGTCCTCACTTGGGACATTCAGCAAAACCATTTGGGCTCCTGAGACACCTTGAGACCAAAGAAGAGGGACGGAGTATCCTGAAAAATAAGCCAGAGGTCAAGACTAGTGATGAGTTACAACTCTCCTAAAGGCCCTTGCTGGTCCTTCAGCACTCTTCACTGAGAGGCCACACATGCAAATGTCACTTCAGACAATAAGAAACCAGAGACCTAAGGGAAATAGATGGAATTTTCATGTCAGCCCAAGAATTGGCAGAGGAAATAGGCATCTGAATTAGTCTACCCTTTTCAAGAGATCTAGACTTTTAATCCACCTCTGTCAGAAAAAGATGGAGCTCTATAGTCTTGTTCCTGGGTAATGGATTTCATGAAAGATGGATTCCCTGGAAAGCTTTGAAAACTTGGGTCCAAGGGAAATTTGGGCTTATGCCTGTCCCTGTTGAAAGTACATTTGGATGGTAATAAATATTTTAAGGAAAATAAATAAAATTGTCATAAGTATTTCCCCACTGTATTAGTCAGCCAAAGGGGTGCTGATGCAAAATACCAGAAATTGGTTGGTTTTTATAAAGGATATTTATTTGGGGTAGAAGCTTACAGTTACCAGGCCATAAAGCGCATGTTACCTCCCTCACCAGTCTATTGTCACATGTTGGAGCAAGATGGCTGTCGACACCTGCAAGGGTTCAGGCTTCCTGGGTTCCTCTCTTCCTGGGGCTTCCTTCTATCTGGGCTCAGCTGCTTTGCCCTCTCCACAAGGTGAGCTGTAGATTATCAGGCGAACAGCTTGTCTCTCTTCCTGGGGCCTTTGCCATATCTACTTCTCTATGTGTTTACTTCTCAGGCTCTAGCTCAAAAACTCCAAACTCTGTTCTCTGCCATGTCTTTTCTCTCTGAGTCCCCAACCACCAAAGGGGCAGGGATGCAACATCCTACTGACGTGGCCCAATCAAAGCCTTAATCATTATTTAATCAAGTAAAAGTGAAACTTCTGAATCCAAAATAATCTAATATGCCCAAAAGGACAGACTAGTTTACAAATATAATCCAATATCTATTTTTGGAACTCATAAACAATATTAAACTGCCACACTCACATACTTTAAGCACTGCATTAAATGGTGCTATAGTTTTCACTTCAGCCATCAAATATGACTTAAACTCACAAGAAGAATAGTGTGATGATTAATTTTATATGTCAACTTGGCTAGGTGAAGGTGTCAGTTGTTTGGTCACCTGGCCTTAGATGTTGCTTTGGAGGCATTTTAATGTTGGGATTAGCATCTACAATCAGCTTATTTTAAGTAAAGGAGATTACCCTCAGTAATGTCTTTGGACCTCATCACCTGGAGGTCTTAAAAACAAAGAACTGAGGGTTCCAGGAAGAAGAGGAAATTTGGACTCAAGGCTTTAACATCAACTCCTACTAGAATTTCCAGACTGCCTGCTTACTGTACAAAATTTGGACTTGTCTAACCCACAATTGTTTAAAATAAATCATAGATAATAGATTAGATAGATAGATGGATGATAGATAGGTGATAAAGTGATAGAGATACTTAGATATATCCTGTTGTTTCACTTTCTCTGGGAAACCCTGACTAATTCAGATAGTCAGTTGTATTTACCAATATTTTTACCTATTGTTCTTTCCTTTCTGAAATTCAAACCCTTCTTGTTATCATTACTTTTTATTTGGATAACATCCTTTAGTCATTCTTTTAGGGTAGGCTTTCTACTGGCAAAATACTCTTCATTGTGTATTGTCTAAGTATCTTTACTTCTCCTTCAATCTTGAAGGATAGTCTCACCAGATACAGAATTCATAGTTGACAGTTATTTTCTTATAACACTTGAAAAATGTTGTTTCAAATCTGTCTGGACTCCATGGTTTCAGATGAGAAGTCTCCTGCCTTCTTCTATGGGTAAGGGGAAGGGAAGCACCTACCTTGGCTGCCTTCTGCCACTGTAGGGAGAAGGTTAGTAACTGTTGGGTCAGACTCTGCCTCCAGATGGAAGGCGGGGAGATGCTGGATGCAGATCTTCTGCTTCTGGGTATAGGGCCTAGGAGACATTGGACCTGCTGATGCACCTGGGTGGGGATGGGGAAGGAGTTTCCCACCTGATCTTTGCTGTCTCCAGCACAGACAGCATGGGCCTGCCTGCAGCCCCAACCATGCACTTTTCATTTTATTCATCACTGCTGCATCTGGAGTGTAGCATTTTATCAAATTGTGAAGTCCCATTGACATTTCGACCAGAAATCCTTTTCATTCCTCTCTTTGTGATTATTCTCTGGGTTTCATGGTCTGGATTTGTATTTTTTATTACACTTTTATTTTTGTCAGGACTTTTTTTTTTTCTAATAGGAGTCCTGTATGTTCCTAGTTATATAAATGACCCCAGAGAGTCTTCATGTTTTTTCTATTATAGTACCCAGAAATTTCACAATATCCTGAACCAGTTTTTAGGTTAATTTCTTACTTCAGCATTCTTGCCTAAATAGGCAATAGGCATTTGGATATCATACCAGCAAGGGCCACAGCATAATGTTTTTCTCACTTGGGTTCCAGAACAGTTAACCAGATCCCCTGTTACTTCTCTGGTCATGAGGTCAAGTTCTTATAGTCTCATTTTTATTAATAGAGCAGATGTTTTCATTTACATTAATGGGGAGATAAAAGTAAAACAAAGATATATGTTCCACCTACTCTTCCCTCCCACTCCCCTCAGAACTGCGTGCAAAGTGTAAACCATAATGTAAACTATAGACCTTAGTTAGTAGCAGTGCTTCAATATCTGTTCATCAATTGTAACAAATGTACCATACTAATGTAAAATGTTATTAATAGGGGAAAATGTGGGAGGGGGAAAGGTGTATATGGAAATCCTCTATACCTTCTATGTAACTTTTCTGTAATCTAAAACTTCTCTAAAAATAAAGTTTATTATTTAAAAAAAGAGATATGTGAGAACTTCTCTCATTTTTCAATGATGTGAGCTACTTCTTTGCTGAATCAGATAATAGTTTTGAACACCAGAAGAAATTTCCTCAATTTTCTACCCTATTCACTGCATAATAGCTACAGACATGGCACATTTTTAAAGTTTAATCTGCGGTTAAACTTTTTCTTCATCACTTCCTTAAGTCTAAACCAGAGTTGGCAAATTATGCATAGTGAACCTGCCAATGGTTTTTGTAAATAAAATTTTGTTGGAACCCAGCTATGCTCATTTTTTTTATGTTTTGTCTATGGCTGCTTTCATGCTGTAATGTCAGAGTTGGTAATTGTGACAGAGACTATATGGTCCACAAGCCTAAAATACTTTCTCTCTGGAAATCCTTGATCTAGACAATCAACCAAACAATCAATCAAGCCTTAATTTACATTTGCTGTTTCCACAGTGTAAATACTCCCACCATGGCCGATTTCAAGTTACCAATCAGATGTCACAGAATGCAGAGTTGGGGAGAGATGTGCAGTAACACAGCTGTATGGAGAATTTCCACTTCCTACCTACAACAGATGTAAATAACCTCAAGTGCATGGATAATAATAAAATGTAGTAAAATACTTAGGAAGTGATGAGGTTTTAGTATTTACAGCATATCTTGTTTTAGTGTGCTTTGCTTTATTGCAACTTCTTTGCAGGCATTATATTTTTTTATAAATTGAAGGTCTTTAGAAACACTGCATCAAGCAAGTCTATTGGTGCCATTCTTCCAACAGCATGTGCTCACTTTGTGTCTGTGTCACATTTTAGTACTTCTCTCAATATTTCAAACTTTTTCATTATTATATCTGTTACGGTGATTTGTGATCAGTGACCTTTGATGTTACTATTATAATTGTTTTGGTGGTCCATGAGCCATGCCCATATAAGACAGCAAGCTTAATCAATAAATGATATGTGTGTTCTGACTGCTCCACTGACTAGCCATTTCCCCATCTTTCTCCCACTCCTCGTGCCTCCCTATTCCCTCAGACACTGCAATATTGAAGTTAGGCCAATTAATAGCCCTACAATGGTCTCTAAATGTTCAAATGAAAGGAAGACCTGCAAGTCTCTCACTTTAAATCGAAAGCTAGACATGATTAAACTTAGTGAGGAAGGCATGTGCAAAGCTGAGGTAGCCCAAAAGCCAGGCCTCTTGCACCAAACAGTTAGCCAGATTGTGAATACAAAGGAAAAGTTCTTGAAGAAAATTAATCACTCCAGTGAACACACAAGTGAAGCAATGTTATTGCTGATATGGTGAAAGTTTTAATGGTCTGGAGAGAGATCAAAACAACCACAACATTCCTTAAGCCAAGCCTACTCCAGAGCAAAGCCCTAACGCTCTTCAGTTCTATGAAGACTAAGGAGGTGAGGAAACTCAAGAAGAAAAGTTTGAAGCTAGCAGAAATTGGTTCATGAGGCTTAAGGAAAGAAGCCATCTCCATAACATAAAAGTACAAAGTGAAGCAGCAAGTGCTGCTGTAGAATCTGCAGGAAGTTATCCAGAAGATCTAGCTAAGATAACTGATGACGGGTGGCTACACTAAACATCCTATTTTCAATATAGATGAAACAGCCTTCTACTGGGAGAAGATGCTATCTAGGACTTTCCTAGCCAGATATGACTGAATTGCTGCAATCTCATGTTAAAATTTGACGGATGAGGAGTTGCTTCTTAGGGATGAGCAAAAAAAGTGATTTTCTTGAGATGAAATCTACTCCTGGTGAAATGCTTAAAAACAAGGGTGATTGCACTGGTGAAATCACCTCTCTCCTACACACACACATAAGTTGCAAAGAATTTGAATGATCATAAAACCCTTAGTTCATAACTCTCTTGTCATTGGCCCACACATATTTTTCTTTTTTTTTCTTTTTTTTAATGTAATAAGCATTGGTGAACCCATAATCCAGCACATATGATAGCCTTGACCATAACTTTACAATATATCAATGTCCATTTGGGTCAGTCTTACATTGTTATTTAGACCTTCCATATCTTCTCTTTTGTCTGTTTGACCAATGAATAATCAAGAGAGGCATATAGAAATATCTTGATGGTCAATTTGTTATTTCATTCCTATAATTATGTTAAAATTTGATTTATATATTTGAGGCTATTTTATTAGATGCACATAAGTTTATAGTTATTCTACTTTTCTTGATAAAGTGAACATTTATCTTTAATGTTTTTCTTAAATTTTTTTCTGACTTTAAGATCAAAATTTTTTCTTTAGTTACTATCTGCCTGAAATATCCTTTCTATCTTTTACACTCAATCTTTGAATATCCTTTATGTTTTAGCTGAATTTCGAATTTTGTATTCAATCTGTCAATTTCTGTCTGGGATTAGTGAGATATATAGACTTTCCATACCATTTCAGGTTTTTTCCATTTCAATCTTTCCCATGATTTCAATGAGTTTTCCGCTGTTAACCCTTTTTAAAACCCATTCTAGCATGTATAGCAGGCCTTGGGCTGCTGCCTGGTGGGTGGCTCTATTTTGGCCTTGACCCAGACACATTTTCAGATTCTGTTTAAGTTTGTGTAGCTTATTTCTAGCATCTTTCTAGAAATAATTGTCCCAGACCCAGCCTTTTGCAGCTATTCAGACACTGACCTGGCTATTTTCTGTATGGACTGCCTCTACATTCAAAACCCCTTGCCCTCCTGCAGACTGAATATCTTTAGACACTGTTTATTAGTATGTGACTTAGTTTGCTAAAGCTGCTGTAGGCAATATACCAAGTGGGCTGGCTTTTATAATGGGAATTTATTAGCTTACAAACTTACAGTTAGGAGGCCATGAAAATGTCCAAATCAAGGCTTCATCAAGGGATGCTTTCTCCCTGAAGACCAGCAGCTGGAGATCCTGGACTCCTCTGTCACATGGCACAGCACATGATGCCATCTGCTGGTCTTTCCCTTCTCTCCTGAGTTTCATTGCTTCTAGGTCCTTGAATCTGTAGCTCTCTCTCTCTCTCTCTCTCTCTCTTTTTCTCTCTTACCTTCTGAATTACATTCTCCAGTAAAAGGATTAAGATCCACCCTGGGCCATGCCTTACTGAAGAAACCTAATCAAAAGGCCCTACTTACAATAGGTCTACACACACAGGAATGGATTAATTTTAAGAACATACTTTTCTGGGGTCCATATAGCTTCAAACCATCACTGCATGGATTCCTTGTCTGGTTGTATTTTTTTTTTTTTTCAGGGAATCTTCTATAAAATGATGCCCTTGAGACGTTAACTTGCTAAGTCCTTTTTAAATCAAGTAACTATTGAAAACTATATGGGTGCTCTAAAGTATACCTGCTTTATTATCTTACTTGTAAATCATTTGAACATAAATTCCTCATAGCTAAAATAAATATGAGAAGACTTATCTATGGATAGACTGCTTTCAAAACTTACTCTAATTTAGGGTGAAATATATTTTGTAGGAAAAGAAAGTATATTTTTCTCAGACTAAATTACCAGTGAGGGCATCCTAATAGCATGCAGGATCTACAGGTATGAAAAGAACTAAACTAGGTTACAAGAGAGAGGACTTACAAATACTTAGTTCTCATAAAGGGAGAGGAGCTGGGCATTGGAAATGGTTGCTAGGCCAGATGTGTGGTTAAAGAGGAAGGAAGATGATAAAGAACCTTTGCAGAAGTGTGGTTAAAGGAAACTATTAATGTCGTTGAATACATTTTTCTCCAACCAATGAAAAGCATATGAGAAGTCAGCATCACTTGTCTAGGGCAGTACAAGCTACTAAGAAGGCATATATAAAATATACCACAGCAATGGAGGAGAGGAGGGAGGTGGGTGAATTTCCATTCAAAATAGTAACAGAAATATAAAATTTCAAGGAATAAATTTCATGAGGAAATATAGAGATTTAATTGCTTTTTATTATAAAAATCTACCATGGGGCATAAAACTATTAGTAATTGAAGAGACATACCATGTTCACAGATCAGAATATAATTTTGAACTAAAATTTTCAAACAAATCAATATGAGAATATTCTCAGTATGAGAATTATAATATGAACAGTAGATTAAAGTATTCAATTTAATAGTCATGTAAAAAACATTCTTTTCTTAGGAAATGTACACTGAAAAACATATTTATAAATAGGTATATAAAATATTATTATCCCATTCTTATTCTTACAACTTTTTTCTAAGTTTTACACTTTTTCTAGATAAAAAGAAAAAAAACCACATGATACTATAAAAATATTACCATAAAATAAAAACAGAATGCCAAGGAGAAAGGAACAGAGAACTAAATGATTTTAAAAGTCATTAAAAAGAATGAACAAAACTGACCAAGTGCATGCATTTCCTCGTGTTACTACAGCATTACTTTTTAATTGTTTTTCTCCCTATACTGTTATATTATCTAAAGATCTTACTTGTTTTCTGGTTATTCCTTTTTTTTTTCACAGCATTCTCAAATCTCCCTGAAAATATTATTTTTTGTTTAAATTGAGTTTTGTTCCTGAATTATCTCTAACATCGCTTTGTTTGTTTGTATAGTCCCTGTTTATCCCATTGCTGGTTTTGCAAAAAAAAAGTTTGCTCTTCTTTGGCTATTAATTCATGTTGTAAGATGAGGCACTTAAGTGCAATAATTTAAGAGACTTCAGCACCAAGAGGCCCACAAAAAGATGGATTTGAATTTATTTGGTTGATTCACTGGAAATGAGGTAATGTGATGCTTCTCTCTTTCGATGTTCTCATATATCCAGAAAGGAAACTTTAAATCTTTTATTGGGGGGTTATATGCTTTACAGTAGTAATGGGATGGAAGTGGAGGATCAACCATTCAGTAAAGAAACTTTCAATTAATTCCCAAGGTATCCTAAATTTAAAGGATTAATTAAATGAATTGATACAATTGTACACAGTCCCTCAAAACACTGTTTTAGAAGAATATCTAATGACAAAATAAAATTATTTCTCATACATTAAATTTAAAAGGAGTTACAAATAAGCATATTCACTGTAATATCAAGCCTCTGAACATTTTTCTATTTGTATCTATCTATATCTGTATCATTTTTCTATTTGTACCTTTGAAGCCTGGAAGGAATAAAATGTCACCCAAGGATCTAGAATCCATATAATAAAAGCCATCTTCTTTTCTCCTCTTCATGGTTCTAATATGATCTGATAAGCTTCTTGTGATTGGGTTTAAAAAACAGCATTAAATGGGGAAGCGGCTGTGGCTCAATCAGTAGGGCTCCCGTTTACCATATGGGAGGCCCCAGGTTCGGTTCCCGGGGCCTCCTGGTGAAGGCAAGCCCGCCCGCACGGCGTGGTTAGCTGACCCAGCGAGCACAAGCAGCAAGGGGGGGATAAATGAATAAATAAATAAAATCTTTAAAATATATATATATATATATTTAAAAAAAAAAAAACAGCATTAAGTGAATTCTGTACATAGAGCTATTGGTCATAACAATAAAAAGTTGAGCACCCAACTTAAAAGTTGAGCACCCATTTTGCCAAAGCTCTGTCTAGTCTCTCCCTTTGTCTTTCTCCATCAAGCTTGTGATACCCCCTAGGGTTAAGGCAACACATTTACAGTTTCAGTCTGTTGAACTGCCAAGCCTGCTTCTCAATCTTTTCATTTGGCCTTTGCCATCAACCTTTCTCATTTCCTCCCATATAATTCCATACTTTTAAAAACAATTTATCTCAAAGAATTAAAGCAAAGACTTCATACCATACTTCACAGAAAAAAAATAAGGAAAAAACAGACAAAAGCAATCAGACTTCCATGCAATCCAGATGTTGAACCCATAAATACTGGGATATACAGGTGATGAGGCAGGAAATTGACCAGGATGGGACACTTTCCTATGGGGAAGAGAGTTGTCAGAAGTACTCACAAATGCTGGGGGATGGACAAACCCTGCCCTCTTAGCCTAAATTGACCTAAATTATCTTGGTGTGAGAATACAACTTTTACTAGCCACAAAGGATTCATAGAATTTCCACATGAGATAAATACAGTTTCAGCTTCCTAACCCATGAAGATACTGTGCTGGATAATTTCATGCCAACATGAGTACATTTATTTTAGAAGATATTTATTTTGCACCATAGTTTCTTCATCTATAACTGTGAATGGGGATGATCATATTATCATAATATCTCCGAAATGAATTGTTGTAAAAACTCAGTAAATCAATATGGGTAAAGTACATAGAAAGATACCTGGCATGCAGTAAGCGCTCAACAATAAAAACAGAATAATCTAATAGACTGTATTATGTCTGGAGGACAACCTGAAAATCAGTCTGCACCTTCTAAGCAGACTGATTGAAAAGGAAAACCATGGATTTGGGAAGACAATTCCAGTTCAAAAAGCATATGACAGAAAGAAGCCCAAGCATTTTTTAAAAAGTATTAGATGGGATGAAGGAAGGGGCCGAGAGTTAGGCCATTTTGTACTAGAGTTCTGCTTATTCCCTTAGACGATTTGAGAAAATAAATCAGCTCCAAGACAACTGGGAGGCATTTGCACCCATTTTACTTCTAGGCCCAGCTCTTCTTCGTTCTTACCCATGAATACACTGTGAACTATTTTGGTTGACCCAGAAGCTGTGAGAATCAGCTGCTCACCTATGGGTCTGTAGTCATCATCATTCATTTTCATGGATTACAGCCAGGACCAGGGACACAGCTGGGTTATAAATGATGTTTACTTGACTCAGAGTGGGCCATATTTCCTGGATTTCCTGATGGGAAAACATATTAAAGTGCTAACATTTATATTTACTTATTTCTTGCAATACTTGCTAGTTCTGAGCCACCCCTGGTTTAAGGTCCATGATCTGATTGTGACTTGGAGGATGAAAGTGGTACCTTCACCTTCATCTCCCACTCTTCTGCTGATTATCATTGTCTCCCCTTTTAGATGAGGGTGATTTTGTAGAGGCGAGGGCAGGGCACCCTGGAAGATAAACCCATGTACAAAGGGCTTCATACAACAGCTTTGCCTCCTAAAAGCTCTAACATTTAAATATCACACTCAACTTGAACACTCAAATAAAGACATTGGTGACAAAGAGACTTTATTGAAGATGTTTTCAAGGACATAGTAGTTTCTTCTCCAGTCAAAGAGGAGGAGATGTGAGGCAGAGTCACTTCCCCCTGCAGACTAAATCACTAAGAAGGCCTACAAGAAGTATAGAGCTGTAATTATGGGTAAGTACAGCACAAAATAAACATTGGGGGGGAAATGAGCCTGTGTAGCATCAGTAGGAAATTACGAACATTCATGTAGTAATATAATTAATGGAAAGACGGGTCATATTCTAAAATTTAAAGTAATTTAATCAAAATCCTCTGGTCTTTAAAGAGTTGAAATGGTGAATTCAAGGGACTGTCAGCAAGGATAAATGGGCAAGGATAACCAAGAGGTATTTTTTCCCATCACTGCACTTATCTTTTCATTTTATAATTAACTTTCTAATATGCTTTATTTTTCACCTTTTCTCTGATTATTCCTTATATCAGAGAAGTTTCTCTTGTTTTGTGGAGACAATTGTTACACAAATACTTGTGTATTTTGCTTGTAGTTTGGACAGATAGTATAACTATTTTCTAGCAACAACAGAAAGAGGGTCTTTCAAATATAATGTGAAGGCCCAACCCTCACTCCTAACCCTTTTAATATACAGAGAATCCAAGCAGTCACAACTTTACTGACAGAAAGCTTTTTCAGAAATTGTTTAATTTAAACCATGGTACAGCAGTGAAAACTGTCATCTTCTACACCTGGGAAGATTCTACATCTGGAAGATTAAGCCACCAGGAAGACATACAAGAAAACATATTTACAGAAGATTTCCTATACACAATGGAAGTAAAAAAGCAAAATACCAAGGAATGAAATTGAATATATGCACAAATCATGAAAAATTAAGAAAGTTAATAGAGATCCACAAAAGAATATATATATATGAAGCAATATATCCTGTTCCTAGATGCATTTCTAAATACACTTTCTCTTTTTTAAAAAAACTTAATTGAGATCTAATTGGCATACAACAAACTGCTCATATTTAAAGTGTACAATTTCATGAGTTTGGACCTATGTATACACTCAAGAAGCCATCACCACAATCAAGACAGTGAATATTCATTATTGGGGTTGAATCATGTCCCCCACAAGATTGTTCAAATCCTAACCCCCAGTCCTATGGGTGTGAACTGATTTGTAAATAGGATCCTCAAAAATCTTATTAACACAAAGCCAAATGGAATCAGGGTGGGTCTTAATCCAATACGACTGGGGTCCTCATAAGGAGAGGAAATATAGATATGGAGGTAGAAGCCAGAAGAGGACACAGAAGGAGATAGGTCATCATGTGATGGGAGCATAGACTGACTGCCAGCAAGTCACCACCTGGCCTCCACAGACTTCAGAGAAAAAGTGGCCTATTGAAATCTTGATTTTGGACTTCTAGCCTCCAAAACTATGGGACAATAAATTCCTGTTATTTAAGCCAACCAGTGTATGGTGTTTGTTATGGTAACCCTGGAAAACTAAGACATTCATTATTCTTAAAAACTTCCTTGTGACTCTTTGAAAACTATCTCATATGTAATCCACAATCACCAAACTGCTTCCTGTCTCTGTAAATTGGTGTTCATTTTCTAAAATTTTATATAAATGAAATCATAATATAAGAACACTTATTTTTGTCTTATTTCATTCAGCATAATTATTATTTTTTAAGATTTATTTATTTATTTCTCTTCCCTCTCATTGTTTGAGCTCACTATTAAACTCTGTATCTGCTCACTGCGTGCTCTTTGTGTCTGCTCATCTTCTTTTAGGAGGCACCGGGAACTGAACCTGGGATGGAGGCACCCAATCCCTTGAACCACATCCGCTCCCTCCTAGTTGTCTCTCATTGTGTATCCTCGTTGTATCTCCTCATTGCATCATCTCATTGTGACATCTCATTGCATCATCTCGTTGCATCACCTCACCACACCAGCCCTTTGCGTTAGTTCTCTGTCTTGCTCGTCTTCTTTAGGAGGCACTGGGAACTGAATTTGGGACCTCCCATGTGGGAGTAGGGCACCCAACTGCTTGAGCCACATCTACTCCTCTCAGCATAATTATTTTGAGATTCATCCATGTTGTTGGATATATCGATAATTTGTTCCTTTTTATTGATTGATTGATATACACACACACACCACAATTTCTTTATCCATTTACCTGTCAATAGACATTTGGATTGTGTTCAGATTTTTGGTTACTAAAAATAAATTTGGGGGAGTGGATGTAGCTTGATGGTTGAGTGCCTGCTTCCCATGTATGAGGTCCTGGGTTCCATCCCCAATATCCTAAAAAAAAGAAGGAGAAAAATAAATCTTGATGGAAAGATGGCATAGGACTAGGCAGGCAGGGCTCAATTCTCTCACAAAAACAATGGAGAAAGAGCCAAAAGCTGTCCAAAGGACCTGCTTTGGGGGTCAGCAGACCAGGAGAGTGCTACACAACTCCCAGGAAGGCAAAAGACAGAGAGATGAAGAACCCTAAACAACAAATGTGAGTTACCAAGCCGTCTCAGCTGCTAGGAAGGGCTCTCCTCCCCCACTCCCAAGATATTAAGCTGTGGTAAAACCCCTGGCTCACTGTGGCAGACTGAGAGGGGAATAGATATCTTCCTCCCTGTCAGCTGTTACAAGGGAAAAGGGAGTAGGAGTTGGGGGAACTTTCTTCAGTGAATTTGGCCAGCAGAGCACACTTTGAATCTCAGCTCTGGCCAGACCAAAACACAAGAAAATGGAAATTGAAATACCTCTGTGGAAAAGTGCACTGACAAATGTCATCTGCTGGCCAGTCTGGAAATTGCATGGACAAAAACTGGCTTTGGCTCTCTCTGTGCCTTAACTCCTGAGAGAAAATGTGTGTCCAATTTTGATAACTTAAACTGGGCAATTTTAAAGACTTAGTATAAGTTGACAAATATCAAAGAAAAGCTGTGAGAAAAAAACAAAAACAGAGAAGAGAAAGAAATTGGCCAACACAGTAAATTCACCAGCATATTCAGGTGCCTAGACATCAGCAAAAAATTGCAAGCCATACTAGAAAACAGGAAGAGATGTCCCAGCCGAAGGAACAAAGCCAATATCCTGAAAAGATTTAAGACAGTTAATCAATGATAATCATACAACTCTCCTAAATCAATTCAAAGAATTGAAACAAAATATGACTAAAGAGATAAAGAATATTAAGAAGACACTGGGTGAGCATAAAGAACAATTTGAAAGCCTGCAATGAAAAGTAACAAACCTTATGAGAATGAAAGACACAATGGATGAGATTTTAAAAATGTATTAGAGGCACAAAGCAGATTTGAATTGCTCGAAGACAGAATTAGTGATTTTGAAGACAGAACATCTGAATTGGAAAACACAGGATAACAGAAAGAGAAGAGAATGGATAAAATGAAACAGAGTCTCCAGGAATTGAATGACACTAAGAAATGCACAAACATATGCATTACTGGTGTCCCAGAAGAAGAAAATGGAAAAGGGGCAGAAAGGATATTTGAGGAAATAATGACCAAAAACTTCCCAACCCTTACGAAAGACATACAAATCAATATTCAAGAAGAACAACGCACTCCAAACAGAATAAATTCTAATAGACCTATCCTGAGATACCTACTATTCAGAATGACAAATATCAGAGATAAAGAGAGGATCCTGAAAGCAGCAAGAGAAAAGCAAAGTATCACATACAAAGGAACTTCAATATGATTAAGTGCCGACCTCTCATTAGACTCCATGGAGGAGAGAAGAAAGTAATATGACATATTTAAGATACTGAAAGACAAAAACTACCAGACAAGAATTCTGTATCTGGCAAAACTGTCCTTCAAAAATGAGGGTGAGTTCAAAGTCTTCACAGACAAACAAAAACTGATAAAATATGTTTCCAAAAGGCCAGAATTACAAGAGATACTAACCTATAGCCTGAAAGGAAAAACCAAGGGTGAGAGACTTGAAGAATAATGTAGAAATGAAAATTGTTAGGAAGGGTGAAAAAAAAAAAAAAAGACAATAGTATGATATGACAAGAGAAAGCCAAAGGACAAAATGGATGAAGTAAGTAATGCATCTACAGTAATAACATTGAATCTTAATGGCTTGACCTCCCCAGTCAAAAGACATAGACTGATAGAATGGATTAAAAAAATATGAACCATCTATATGTTGTCTACAAGAGACTCACCTCAGATGTAAAGACACAACCAGATTAAAAGTGAAAGGTTGGAAACAGGTATTCCACATAAATAGTAACTAAAAAAGAGCTGGAGTAGTGATGCTAATATCAGGCAAAATAGATTTTAAATGCAAAACTGTTATAAGGGATGAAGAAGGTCATTATATATTAATAAAAGGGGCAATTCACCAAGAAGTACTAACTATACTTAATATTCATGCACCTAACCTGAGTGCCCCAAGATACATGAGGCACACACAGGGAAAGCTGAAGGGAGAAATAGATGTCTTTACAATAATAGCTGGAGGCTTCAATACACCACTCCCAGTATTGGATAGAACATCTGGACAGAAGATAAATAAAGAAACAGACAGCTTGAATAATATGATAAATGAACTTGACCTAACAGACATTTATAGAGCATTGTACCCCCAAACAGCAGGATATACATGCTTTTCAAGTGCTCATGGATCCTTCTCCAAGACAGACAATATGTTGGGTTATAAGACAAGTTTTAATAATTTTAAAAAGATTGAAATTATACAAAACACTTCCTCTGATCATAACAGAATGAAGCTGGAAATCAATAATGGATGGAAAAGAGAAAATTCATAAATATATGGAGATTAATCAACACACTCTTAAATAATCAGTGGGTCAAAGAAAAAATTACAAAAGAATTCAGAAAATACCTTGAGAATGAATGAAGATGAGAATACAATACATATCAAAACCTATAGGACACTGTAAAGGCAGTGCTGAAAGAGAAATTTATAGCTTACATTAAAAAACAAGAAAGAGCTAAAATTGAAGAGCTAACTTCAATGAGATATCATTTCACACCTATTATACTGACCACTATTAAAAAGTAGGAAAACTGTAAGTGTTAGAGAGGATGTGGAGAGATAGGAACATGTATTCATTGTTGGTGGGAACGTAGAATGGTACAGTCACAGTGGAGGAATGTTTGGCAGTTTCTAAGGAAGTTGAATAAAGATTTGCTGTTACACGACAATACAACTGCTAGGTATATACCTAGAAGTATTGAAATCAGGGACAGAAATAGATATATGCACACCGATGTTCATAGCAGCGTTATTCATGATTGCCAAAAGTTGGAAACAACCCAAGTGTCCATCAACTGATGAGTAGATAAACAAATTGTGGTGTATACACTCAATGGATTATTATGCAGCGGTAAGAAGAAATGAAATCGTGAAGCATATGACAACATGGATAAACCTTGAGGGCATTATGCTGAGTGAAGCAAGCCAGACACAAAAAGACAAATGTTGTATGGTTGCACTATTATGAACTAAAGATATTATGTAAATCCACAGAATTAATAATTAGAATATAGGTCACCAGAAAATAGAATGAGGGTAGAAAATGGAAAGCTGATGGCTCAGCTGTGCAGAATTGGTTAAAAGGTTGTTTGTAAATCTTTGGAAGTGAATGGAAATGGTGAGAGCACGACATGGTGTTTGTGACTAGCAGAGCTATTATATGAGTATGACAGTGGTTGAAAGGGAAAATCTAAGGACATGAATATTTACTAGAAAGAAAGCTAAAAAAGGTAACATAAGACTGTATAACATAGCGAAACCTCATGTAAAATACGAATATGGATGATACTGCATATATAAGACTATTCTTACAAAATATAAATAACCTAGAGAGAAGGAAACAGAATAGCAGCTATGTACGGCTAGGGAAGCAGAGAGATTGAGAGGTGATGAGTTTTGTTTGTTTGCTTGTTTGGTTGGTTTTTGTTTTTTAGTATCATTATTATTATTACTGGAATGATGAAAATGCTTTAAAAATGACTGAGGTGATGAATGCACAACTATGTGATTATATATATACCGAATACCATTGATTGTACACTTGGATGGATTTATGGTTTATTAATATGTATCAATAAATCTGATTTGTATAAGAAAATAAATCCGTGAAAATTCTGTACAAGTCTTTGTGTATACAAATACATTTCCTTTTCTCTTCGGTAAATACCTAGGAGTATAATTTTTGTATCACATGGTATGTGTATATATTATACTATTCTGTTATTTTTGACATACTATAGCTGCTATTTTTATATTCCTTAGAGGCCTCTACTTCTTACTAGCCAATCCCTTATTATTTCAATTCCCCACTATAGTTCATAATTCTTTATATTGAACTTTCCCTTTTCAAATGACTGTGTGATTTAAACTATAGACCTTGGTTAGTAGCAGTGCTTCAATATTTATTCATCAATTGTAACAAATGTACCACACTATTGTAAGATGTTATTAATGGGGTATATGGGAATTCCTTATACTTTCGATGTATCAATTCTGTAATCTAAAATCCTTTAAAAATAAAGTTTATTATATTTTTAAAAATGACTATGTGATTTCTTTCTCCAGATTGGATCCAAATATATACACCAACAAAATTTTCAATCAAGCATGAAGCCAAATAAAGATGATTCTCAGACATGCAAAGACAGGAAAATTTACTTCCGACATATCTTTTTTAGGATATTAATAAAAGATGCGTTTCAACAAAGTTAGGTAGTTAACTAAGAAAGAGGAAGGTATAGGATACATGAAACAACAAGTTCAACCTAAAACAAGCAATCAGGGGAATCCCAGGATGACATCTGTTCAGCAGGCCTGGAAGTCAACATTTTAAAGTTTAAACTAGAGAACTGAGGGCTCCAGGAAGGAGGTATCCAGGGTAAACATGATTCCTTAAGTTTTATGGTATTCTTGTGACATTCCAATTGCCTAAGGGCATGATAAAAAAAAATTTAACTATAGAGGAATTAATTGCAGTTAGAAACTCTAAAAAAATTGAAAGATGTTCTAGAAAGAAGACATGGTCATGCTTTTTTTTTTTTTTTCAGGAGGTACCAGGGATCGAACCCAAGACCTCGTATATGGGAAGCAGGCACCCAACCACTTGAGCTACATCTGCTCTCTGCATTATTAACATATATAAATGTTTATGAATAAAAAACATTTATTAAATTTTTACCTCATGATGAAATTGTCGCCAAACAATAGATGATATAGTTATAAACAAAGCATAAATGTTAGCAACTTCAAAAATATTAAAGATAAAGTGCAAATGCTAGAAGCTGGTATCTGAAGAAGGGAACAAATAGGAGGACAGAGAAGAGTAAGGAAGCAAATATCTTCATCTACAAGGAGGAAACTCAAGATATCATGTATATAATTGATGGGAAAACAGAGGACTGCTTTAAAAAGACAATGTTTACCCACAGAGCAACTAAATATAACAATATCAAGAGCAGGGTGGCGGAGATGTATGGTCGATGATGATCTAAATTCTCCACTATTATCACTTGATGTCTAAAGTAATACCACCAGCACTGCCAAAGCAAATATAAGCACAATCCTGTTCAAAGTCATGGATCTGGGATAAAGCCCAGTAAAGCTCTGAAGGGCTCCTGTTTTCTGATGAACTATATCTCTACTGTTTAATTTTTAAACTACAGACGTGTAACCTTTATAATTTTTAAATAAAATATCATTCTTGATGAAGTATCAAGATAGTGGCAGACGATAAAGCAGCTCAGTGTGAAAAAGGACAGTGGTTTGCACCAATGTGTGGAGGTGGAGATATTTTCGGTGTGCAATTTTATAATAGCAATCTCTTACCTGCTAGAACACGTAAAGGAGTCAATTTTTCTGAACGCTTCAGTCTTCAGGCAAAAGCAGGCTTTATGTCTTGCTCCATTTCACGCTTCTTTGCTCCTCAGACATGCAAAACTATGTTTCAGATTGCATCATATTTGGACGCATAGAAGGAATAGTCAGAGAAATAAGAGCTGGCCGCGTCGCCACCCTTTAAGAGGGAAAGCTGGCCTTTCACAGTCTAGACCAGTGAACGTCAGAGTGAGAACGGAAAGCTGCAACGTGCCTTGAATTTCCAACGCGCATTGTCGCCACCTGCTGGACATCTGGTGAGAGAGCCCTCAGAATCAAGGTGCTTTAGCACAGATTGCATCAAGAGAAACACGAAGTACAACTCCAAGTTTTTTGAAATGTAATTTAGGTCTTCGAGAGGGTGACTGAGGATTTTGAAATAACACCCTCCTTAGCAATCTTTTCCCCTCACGACTTCTGCTCAGATTTTAATCTCACTCTCTTGTCTCTCCTCCAGTCTCCCCACCTAAATCATCTACCTTACACTGGCTTTCCTGCCAAAACCTACTTCCCCACGTGTTTAGTTAGTGTCCTCTCTTTCCACGGTCTTTTGGCTTCTGATGTTTCTGATAAGAAATCTCTTTACTGTCTGTTTCTTCCCCTTTTATGAATAAACAATTTTTGGTTATCTTGTTTATTTCCTTTCTGAAAGCTTTTAGGGCAATTTTGTTATTTTTGTATGTTTTGTTTTTTATCTTATAGTCAAGAAAAGTCTTCAATCCATACAGATATTTTCATCCCGACACTGTATATTGTCATTATTCCTGCCTACTGCCTTTAAATTGCAGGAGTCTTTTTAATACAATGACTAATGTCTTTCTTTAGCTTAGGGAAAAAATATATTTTCTCTTATTAAACTCTCTCTTACATTCTCTCTAGTCCCTTTCTCTGGAACACCTATTACACAATAATTGGAGGTTGTGCTATAGAACTTCCCTCAGTATTTTTCCTTACTGTATGCTTCTCAAGGTAGCTAGAACAGGGGGTTCAGTTTTCCTTTGTTCCCCCCTCCCATCCTTCTTTTTGTGTGGGTATGGGACTGTACATGAACTCTCAAATCGAGAACTGCTTGAAACGTTCTTACCTGCCTTAAACAGTGCTCCCTCATTAGACTCAAGAATAAAAACAGTTAAAAATGAAATCGTTTTAGCTCTCCAAGGTGAACACCAATGAGCCATGCCCTCGTATCATCTCCTCCTCCTTGGTGTGAGTGGGACCTGTCCGTGATTCTGACCAATAGGATACGCCAAAAGTAGGGGAGGACCACTCCCTTGATCAGAGCACGTTATATGGCAAAGGCGATAGGCTGTCATTCCCTTCATTGGGATGCATTGTGTGCCAGAGGTAATGGGATGTCACGCTGTGGTGGTTTTTTATAGAAGACTCCACTTCAGCGTGCTGGGGAGGGAGTCTCTCCCTTGCTGGCTTGGATGCAATAAGCAGCCATGTGATCAGAAGGACGGTGAGAAGGAGATGCGGCGAGGAAGCCGAGCAGCCTCTTGGAGCTGAGAGAGGCCCCCGGCGTACGGGAACTTTGGTCCTACAACCTTAAGTATATTAATTCTGCCAACAACCGGGATGAGCTTGGAAGTGGATTTTTCCCCAGGCAAGCCTCAAGGTAAGAAGACAGTCTTGCCTCACCTTGATTGCAGATTTGTGAGCTCAGGAACAGAGGACCCAGCTAAGTTATGACTGGTCTTCTGAGCCACAGAAACTGCAAGAAAATAAATGTGTGTTATTTTAAGCTGTCAAGTTCGTGATAATGGTTATGCAACAATAGAAAAATGATACAATCACTGTTATCCTGTTTATCTTTTATTCCATTGTCATTTTCTTGAATGTTTTATACTTTTTTGCAATGCCCCTGGTTGTATCTTAATTTGAATGTGTTCTCATTTGTAATTTAGTCTTCATGTCTAATGTCATTTTTACTTTTACTTAATTTTCTATCCTGAACTCAGTTAACTCTCATTTCACTTCTTCCCATGTTCTATCTTTATTTTATATGTTTTTAAATTTCTGATTTGAATTTTTCAATTCATGAATTCTTGATTCAGTTTGGGGTGTAAATGTGACAGTTCTCTTCTGCTTTGTTGGTTGTAATGTTGTTCCTGTCACTGTTGCTTTGGAGAGAATGTGTATGAGAGGCAGCAGCTTTAACGGACATCTGCAGTTTTGTGTTCATTTTTGAACATCTATTTTCCCAGACCAGCAAAAACAAAACCGTTTTATGTAGATCTGATTAAGAATTCTTATGGTTTACTAGGTTTCCTAATTCAAGATCACCCTCTACTGTTAGTACAGTGAAGTTCTGTTTCATTAACAGCCTTCTGGAGAGGAGGAAAGGCTGATAGGTTTCTGATTTCATGATCCTCTTGTTTTTGAAAGTAATTTAATTGCCACCACTTGCTTACTTTTCTTCTTCATTAGCAAGATTCTCTGGGGGGCCTCTGCCATGTAAGGCACCACTCTGCTTCGTGTATAGCCTTCCCAAGGCACCTCTCACCTGTCCACCTTCAAGTTCTTTTCTCTAGTTTTCATAGCAGCCAGTGCACTTGCCCCACACCTGCTGTCATAATCTCCCCACTCGGAATGGAATGCTCTCATTTCAGGAATGATTTCATCTGTGTCCGTCACCACTGGGTCATCCCCCCCTTGCCCCCGACTCTTTTCTTTTCCAGCCAGTTTCCATTAGACTGGTCATTCTGGCATGCCATCCAAATGTCATTTTGCTACATTCGAGTATCTATTTCCATACTTACATGTTAATTCAGAGTTCATAGTACTTTCTATCTTCTACTTATATGTAACTGTAGGTTATACATGATTTTCTTTTCTGCCTGAAGCATAAATCATAAAAGACTACAGTTGATTGGGTGTTAAGAGAGTGTACACATTAGCTTGAGCCACACCTAGACCAATAAATAGATTACCTCAAGTCCAGATGCCTCCTCGGTCCCCTGATGCCTCCTTCCAGTGACTGCCTCCCCAAGGGTACCACTTAGTTTTACCTATTTTGAAATTTATATAAATAAAATCATATACTATATACTCATTGGTGTCTGGCTTCTTCCATTCAAAAATATGTTTGTAGATTTATCCATGATGTTGCTTATAATAATAGCTCATTTATTCTTATAAAATAGATATCTATCACATACATATTCCTCAATTTATTTATATAATCTACTCAATGTACAATTTGATAGTCTCCAGTTTGTATTTATCGTGACTAGTTCCTTTATAACAATTTTTATTAAGTCTTTTGGTGAACATATAGACACATTTCTTTTGTGTATGTTCCTAGTAGGATAATTGCCAGGTCACAGGGTATACACATCTTCAGCTTCTGTAGATTCTGCCAAAGAGAATGTTTCAAATGTTTGTAACAATTTACTCTCCCACCAAAAATATATTAAATTCTAGTTGTTTCACATGCTTGCCAAAGCTTGATATTGTCTGTTTTTTCCTTATAGCAATTCTGGTGAGTATATAGATATATCACATTGTGAACTTTTTTGGATGTTTTAAATTTTAATTTTATTCTAGTAATATATATACAACCTAAAATTTCCCACTTTTAACCATATATAATTCAAATATATAATTTGGCGCTGTTAATTACATTCATGAATGTTGTGTTACCATCACCACCATCCATTACCAAAACTTTTCCATCCTTCCAAATAGAAAATCTGTACAATTTAAGCATTAACTCCCTATTCCCTACCCTTGCCCTGGCCACTGGTAACCTATATTCTAGATTCTGACTATAAGTTTCCTTATTATAATTATTTCATATCAATAAGAACGTACAATATTTGTCCTACTGTGACTGGCTTATTTCACCCAACATAATGTTTTCAAGTTTCATCCAGGTTGTCATATGTATCAGAACTTGATTCCTTTTTATGAATGAAAAATATTCCATTGTGTGTGTATACTGCCTTTGTTTATCCATTCATCAGAGGTGTCTTGCGTAGGCTATATGGGGAACAAAGTGATGACTTACATAGTGGAGGCTCCCTTTAGAGACTTGTTGGTGAAGGAGAAAAGTAAGCAAAAAACTTACCAAATCAGAAGACTTATCAACCTCACCTCCTCCTCAGAAGATTCCTTGTCAATAATCCATTGGCCGTAAATGTGGGGGTGATTTCTGAACTTTCAATTTTATTTAATTGGTCTTTATTTCTGTCCTTGTTCCATGCCATGGTGTTTGGTTTTTTTTGTTTGTTTGTTTGTTTTGTTTTGTTTTTTAATAAAGATTTTTATTTATTTATTCATTTATCCCCCCCTTGCTGCTTGTGCTCGCTGGGTCAGCTAACCACGCCATGCGGGCAGGCTTGCCTTCACCAGGAGGCCCTGGGAACCGAACCCGGGGTCTCCCATATGGTAAACGGGAGCCCTACTGATTGAGCCACAGCCGCTTCCCGCCATGGTGTTTTGATTACTGTGGCTCTGTAATAAGTTTTAAGATCAAGAAGTGTGAATCCTCCAACTTTATTCTTCCTCTTCAAGATGGCTTTGGCTATTCAGGGGTCCCTTATCTTTCCATATACATTTGGTGACTGGCTCTTCCATTTCTGCAAAGGCTATTGGAATTTTGATTGGAATTGCATTGAATCTGTAAAGAACTTTGGGTATAATTGACATCTTAGCAATGTTTAATTTTCCAATCCATAAACATAGAATGTCCCTCTATTTATTTAGGTCTTCTTTTATTTCTTTTAGCAATGTTGTGTAGTTTTCTGTGTGCAAGTCCTTTACATCCTTAGTTAGGTTTATTCCTAGATGTTTGATTCTTTTAGTTGTTACTATTAATGGAACATTTTTCTTGATTTCCTCCTCAGATTGCTCATTATTAATGTACAGAAATATTATTGATTTTTGCATGTTGATCTTATATCCTGCCACTTTACTGAAATCATTTATCAGCTCTGGAAGCCTTATAGATTTTTGGAGGCTTTCTATATATAGGATCATGTCATCTGCAAATAGTGAAATTTTTACTTTTTCCTTTGCCATTTGGATTCCTTTTATATCTTTTTCTTGCCTAAGTGCTTGAGAAAGTACTTCTAATATATGTCAAATAAGAGCAATGACAGTGGGCATCCTTGTCTTGTTCCATAGCTTAGGGGGAAACCCTTTAGCATTTCACCATTGAGTATGTTAGCTGTGGGTTTTTCATATAAATCTTTTATCTTGTTGAGGAAGTTTCCTTCTATTCCTAGCTTTTGAAATGTTTTTATCAAGAAAGAATGCTGTATCTCGTCAAATGTTTTTTCTACATCAACAGAGATGGTCATGTAATTTTTTTTCTTTCAGTCTGTTAATGTGGTGTATTACATTGATTTTCTTATGTTGAACCATCCTTGCATACCTGTTATAAAACTCACTTGATGATGGCGTATAATTTGTTTAATATGTTGTTGAATATAATTAGCTAGTGTTTTGCTGAGGCTTTTTTGCAATTTTTCCCCTGATCCACTGATTGTTTAAGAGTGTAATGTTTAACTTCCATATATTTGTGCCTATTCTAGTTCTCTGCCCCTTATTAATTTCCAGCTTCTTTCCATTGTGGTCAGAGAAATTGTTTTGTATAATTTCAATCTTTCTAAATTCATTGAGATTTTTTTCTGTGACTATCATGGAGAATGATCCATGTGCACTCAAGAAGAATGTATATCTTGCTGTATTTGGGTGTAATGGTCTATATATGTCTATTAGGTCTAGTTCCTCTAATGTGTTATTCAAGGTCTCTCTTTCTTTATTAACCCTTTGTCAAGATGTTCTGTCAAATGGTGATAATGGTGTATTTAAGGTCTATATAAAGTCCAATGGTGTATAAATAGATTATAGAGGCATCTATTTCTCCCCTTAGTTTTGCCACTGTTTACCTTATATATTTTGGGGCACCCTCATTAGGTTCATAAATATTTCTGATTGTTCTTTCTTTTTGATATAGTGTCTATTAATATATAGTATCTTTCTTTGTCTCTTAAAATAGTTTTGCATTTAAAGTCTGTTTTTTCCAATGTTGGTATAGCTACTCCCACCCTTTTTTTTTTTTTTTTTTTGTTATTGTTTGCATGTAAAAATCGTTTTCCAACCTTTTACTTGCACCTCCTTGCATCCCTGGGTCTAAAGTAAGTTTATTGTGGACAGCATACAGATGGGTTGTATTTCTTTATCCATTCTGCCAATCTGTGTCTTTTGATCGGAGCATTTAATCCATTAACATTCAATGTTATTACTGTCAAGTCAATACTTACATTAGTCATATTTTCTTTAGGTTTATATATCACATTTTGGTTTTATTTCTCTTTTTTTTTTTTTACCCTTTTAGTTACTCTTACTAATAATCTTCCCTTCTACACTCTCCTCCAAGTCTCTCTCTCCTGTTTTTTTCCTTTCAACCTGCAGAGGTCCCTTTAGTATTTCTTGAAAGGCAGGGCTCTTGTTGACAAACTCTCTCAATTTCTGTTTATCTGTGAATATTTTTAACTGTCCCTCATTTTTGAATGCCAGCTTTGCTGGGTATAGAATTTGGGGCTGGCAAGTTTTTTTTTTTCCTTTTATCACCTTAGTTATGTCATACTACTGCCTTCTCATTTCCATGGTTTCAGTTAAAAAATCAGCACTTAAGCTTATAGAGCTTCTTTTGTATGTGATGAGTCTCTTTTCTTTTGCTGCTTTCAGAATTTTCTCTTTGTCCTAAGTGTTTGACAATCTGATAAGATTGGTAGGCCTGTTCAGATTTATACTGTTTGGGGTATGCTGTACTTCCTGGACATGTACATCCATGTCCCTCATAAGAGTTGGGAAATTTTCAGCCATTATTTCCTCCAACACCCCTTCTGCCTCCTTTCCCTTCTCTTCTCTCTCTAGGATGCCTATATTGCATTTGTTTGTGCATTTTGTGTTGCCATTCAATTCCCTGAGTCCCTACTGAACTTTCTCGATTTTTTTGTCTATCTGTTCTACTGTGACATCCCACATGATCAGCTTCTCCCACCCCATTCCCTGGAGCCACTTCAGCACCAGCTCGTTTCTCTCCTATTCCCAGGACTGGCTGAGATCTGGTCTGCCCACTCTATCTCTTCTGAACCAGCAGTTAGAGTGATTACATTTGCTGAAGAGAAACCACACTCAGCCCTCTGTGCACCCTCTCTCTTCCCAGGGAGGAATATGTGGCCACTCAGGCACAGGTTTCACCAAGGCTGTTTGCCTTGGGTGTGGGGATGGGCAGTGTTCCTAGATGCAGGAGAGGGGCATTGGCTCACAGTTTTCCCTTTTGGCCTCTTTGTCTTTCTGAAGCCAGTCACTCCTAGAGGATGCATGTGGCACTCTCCTGGTCTGCAGGTCTCCAAAGTGGTTCCCTTGTATTACATCTACACCTCCCCACTACTTTGCTAGAGATCTGCACCCTGCCTGAGCTATTCCAACACCATCCTGGATCTTTACTCTCCCAGGCTAACTTAGCTCTGACTGGTGCTTCTTTGGATGCATATGTAGCGGTTTGATATTATTTATGAATTCCAAAAAAAAAGGATATGATTATGTTTGTAAAGTGTCTTTTCCTCTGGACATATACCCTTTGATTGTATTAAATTCAATGGTTTCATGTTCACTTGATTAAATAAAGATTAGGGTTTTGATTTGACCACATCAGTAAGGTGTGACTCAGGGTTGAGTCCCCTCCCCCTTGGTGGGCTAATAGAAACAGACATTCACTCAAGAAGACACACAGAAGAAGATATACAGAGGAAGGGAAAGAGAGCTCCACAGACACAGCAGAGGAGAGAATTTTGTTCCTGGGGCCCCAGGAAGAGAGATGAGCCATTCGCCTGATCGTCTGCAGCACTGAGAAAGTCCAGAAAGAAACAAGCCCATGCCAGCCAGTTGCTGAGATTAGAGAGGAAGGCTGAACCCTTACAGAGATTGGCAGCCATCTTGCTTCAACATATGGCAACAGACTTTGGAGAGAAAGTACCTCTTATGGTACCTTGAGTTGGACTCTTTAGGGCTTGTAACTGTAAGCTTTTACCCCAAATAAATACCCTTCATAAAAGCCAAAAGATTTGTGGTACTTTGCATTAGCACCCCTTTGGCTGACTAATACAGCACATATCCACCCACAGCCTGTTTCCTAATTAGATCAATGCTCTAACAGCAGAACAAACAAATAAGTTGCCTCCCATCTGTGTACAACTCCTCAGGACATGTTTCCCCTGGTCAGAAGGTGGTTTTCTCTGCCTCTTCACAAGAAGAACATGGATACTTGGCTGGATGCAACACCATGAAGTGTTACTATGCATGTACACCACAAGTTCCATCAGAGCTGCAGTCACTGCATCTGTCACAGGAGCTCCAGCCTGTAGCTTCTCACTGGCCTTTTTCTCTTTCTTTTGCAAAATGTCAATAATAGAGAAAATTGTATATGTGGAGGAGGTATATGGGAACACTGAAATTTCAGCATGATTTTTCTGTAAACCTACTGCTGCTCTAATAAAAAATAAAATTAAAAGTACATGTAAACCTTGTAAGATATTCTAATATTGGTTCATTCTGGAAGACTCATACTGAATTGACTTTCAGTCTATCCAAAGGTCCATAGGCATATAAATTGCCCGAGAGAAAAGGAAAAAAACAAAACAAAACTTGTTACTGTGTTGTCTTAAATCTATCATCAGGCCACAAGTACAGCTAAAGATGGAGTCATAAAAAGGTCAGGAATTTGGTGAACTCACCATCTAGAAAGAAAAAAGGAAGGAGGGAAGTTCAAAGTCCAGAAAAATCAAGAACTCTAAACCAGGAATCACTACTAGAAAATATAACAAAAAAAAATGACTAGAAGCCTTGTTACTTTTGAAGGATATATCTTTTGCTATTGTCATTGTTACACCCTGTCATATTGTCACTTGTAATTAGGAAAATAGAGTCTTAAATATTTATCTTTGGAAACCATGAGGAAAGAGTGGACCACATCCTGTTATAGGGCTAATCTTCAGGAAGGGGAGGCATGGGGAAACAGACTGTAGCTCTGAGATAGAAGGCTTAAGAATTAGAAGCATCTGTTCATTCATTTAGTCATTCATTTAATAAATATTATTGGAATCCTACTTTGCACCATGCACTCTACTAGGTACTGGAGGTAGAGAAGCAAATAGGACATAGCATCCCTGTACTCCACGGAATAGACATTTCTTGGAAAGGCCAACGTACATGAAGAATTGTAGTGAATGAAAATAAAACAGGGGCTTTTCACACTGTCATGTTGCCTTGGCATCTCCCACCCTGTCGGTAGTAACGTGAGGGATTTTTACATTGTTATGATGCATCTTGGACCCCATCATCGAGTCACCACCCGTGACACCTGCTTATATGAGATAAACAGCTTCTCCCTCTCCTCCCCCCAACCTACCTGGGTTTGCACCCCTGTGGAAGTTGAAACAAACTCCCCAATCTCCACTCCTGCTTGACCAACTGCCAAAGCTCCACCTTTATAATGCTACAAATGCAGAGTCCCAGGGTCAGTGTAACCTTTGTTCTCCACCTGCCTGGTTGACGTGTGGCTCCTGATGTGCAAGACCTGCCACCTCTCCCTGTTCTAGGACATGTAAGTACTAATAAACTTTTCTTTCATACATCTCTGGTGTCACTTGTCCTTGCTACACCTGGATATCCATAGAAAGATCCCTTTTCCTTACAATACAACAATTTTAAGAGATAATTTTAAAAACGGACCTCTTGATACCTCTAAGATGGAAGAGACGAAAAATGGGGATTTTGACACCAGACTGCGCCAAGTACAAACCTGCGTATTTGGAACACAATATCTCATGCTTTTTTATTTACTAAAGCTTTTTTCCTCCTTCTATAGTCTACCCACCTTCTCTGGTGTCCCCACTCTGGAATGGTTGCTCATCAGCTGACCATGTGGGCACTTATGGCACAAATGTCTACCACACTTATGGCCCCTCTGGCTGGTTTACACATGAATTTGATGGAGATGAGCTATTCTATGTGGACCTGGAAAAGACTGTGTGGCGGCTGCCTGAGTTTGGCAGATTTACCAAGTTTGACACTCAGAAGGCACTAATTAACCTTGTTGTGGTGAAAAAAAATTTGGACTTGATAAAAGATTCCAACTTTACACCTACCACAAATGGTAAGTGTCCACAGCTCTGCCTTTCTTCTCTGCACCTACCGCATATTCTAAGTCTCATCCCTTCCTTCACATTTCACTGTAAATTCGTCCCCTTCCTAATCAAATACCTGACAAATACTGAGTCGGCATCACATCTCTTTAATCTTTAAATACCCCTCCCTATATTCCATGAGACACTCCTTGTATTCCTATATGAACATGTATTCACAGGCTTCATGGTCTAAGTGCACTTGTGCACACACACGCCTAGACCCACACAATGCCCTGTGGGCTCCCAAATAGAGGAAAGTGTTCTCAGCTTCATAGGGATAAAGAGGAAAGGACACAGCAAATATCTCACTAGCCGCTGTGGAATTGTGAATGGGAAGGCTCTTCCAAAATGATTAAGAAACTCAAGGTAAAGTTGCCAGAAATTCAAATTAATGTTGTGTCTTCATTGTAGATGGTCCTGAAGTGACCATATTCCCCAAGTCTTCAGTGATACTGGGTGTTTCCCAACACCCTCATCTGTCGGCAATGTCTTCCTCCTGGGCTCATCATAATTTGGTTTTACAATGGACACTTAGTTCCAGAAGGTGTTGCTGAGACCATCTTCTGTCTCAAGCTCTCAGTTACTTCACTTTTCTCCCATCCCCTGAGTATTTTTATGACTGCAAAGTGGAGCACTGGGGCTTGGGAGAGCTGCTCCTCAAGCACTGGGATATGTTTAAATCCCATCATTGTTTGTAAACCCTCTGATTCCGTCCCAAATCAACATTATCTTTCCTTAGAGCCTTGACCCCATGGCCACAGCTTTATTCCCTACGTTTGCAAAGTTTTCTAATAGCAGACTATACTCTTTTTCCAAAGTCCAGGTGTCTTGTGCATCTCCAAATGCACACCACTCACCCCATACAGACACCTCACATAGTGTCATTTGATCTTATAGGTTTCTTTTTTCTCAGACAAGATTCCAACCCCTACATCAGAGCTGATGGAGACCATGGTCTGCACCCTGGGTTTGGCCTTGGGCCTCATGGGCATTGTGGTGGGCACAGTCTCATCATCCAAGGCTTGTCCTTGGGAGTTGCCTCCAGGTACCAAAGGGCACATGAATTATAGCCTAGAATGAGACGATGAGGACTCAGGTGTATCAGATCTGGAGCAATGTTACTGGAGGCAATGGAGGTGTGGGTGGAGGATTGGCATTCAAAATACTTAAGTGTTTGGGAAAAAAAACTGTGGGCAAATTGGAGGATGTGTTGAAATGAGGCAGAAGTACATGGCACATTAGTCTCATGCTATCTGCTATTTCAGGTGATCCACCTTCTTTTTAACAAATCAATTTTATTTATACATATTAATAAAACACAAATCCATCCTGAATGTTTACTATGAACCAAATATATTGGGTAAAATATTGTTTGATTCAAAAAAAATTTTTATATGTATCCAGTACATTTAATTGAGAAATGTATATATTTATTCATCTGTGTTTACTTTTTAGTTTTTAATTGTTTGTTTTCAATTATTAAATGTACAAAATAAAGTCAAAATTAAAAAATAAATAAATAAACTCATCCAAAGTGTACAATCAATGGTATTTGGTATAATCACATAATTATGCATTCATCACTTCATTCATTATTACAGCATTTCGTTATTCCAAAAGTAAAAATAAAAAAACAGACAAAAACTTCATCACCTTTCAATCTCTCTATGCTTCCCCTGCCACACATAGCTGCTATTCTCTTTCCACTTCTCTAGTTTATTTGTATTTATAATTGTAAAAAAAAGTCTTATATATGCAACATTATCTATATTCATATTTCACATGAAGTTTCACTATGTTGTACAATCCATGTTACATTTCTTAGCTTTCCTTCAGGAGATCAATCTTAACATGAAAGAAGAGGGATGGTTAAGAAGCTCTAGTTCCCTGCCTTGGCTTGAAATATGACTTAGACCTATTCTCTGTTCCAATTCTCATATTTTTCCTTCCACACATTCTTCCCTTCCATGCTTGAGTGGAATTTATGGGGAAGTTTCCCTTCAGAGATCACTTACCTTATGAATTCTTCCCACTTCCTCTTCTATTCATCTCTTACCTTTCATAGGATAAGCCCTGTTGCAATAAATCCCTTCCTCTGGTGTCTCTGTTTAGAGTTACTTTTTCTCTTATTGCTAGGGCTAATTCAGGTCCTACATAAGAATGGGAGTTCCTTATGTTGGAATTTTGGCAGATAGCCATATTTAACTTTCTTTCTCGGGTTATGTTCTATGTCCTGTAACACAGAGACAGCCAAAGTGTCAAAACACTATTGTAACATAATAGAAGGGTTTTTTTTCCCTCCCTGTATTTCCTTTTTGCTCTCTTTCCATACCCATTAATGTATTAGTGAGGATAGTGCATACTTTCTGCCCTCGTTGTAATGTTTTTAGATTTTTAAAAGGCAATGCTTAATTTTGGGGTTTTAATTTAAAATTTAAAGAGACAATAAATTGGTATAAAGTAGTTAGATGCAAAAATTGAATTTTGAGAACAAAAATGCCAAAATGTTTGCCTTAAATTATGGATTTGTGAAGAATGCAGAACAATGTGAGGGGATTTCCTCCCCATTTTCTGTCCTGGATAAGGACTCTCTAGATTGGGAGAGACAGAAGTGAGAACAATAGAATAAGATAATAACAATAATGTATGTATCTTAGACACTGTTCCACACTCTGTTCTTATTTGGGTTAATATCAATGAGAAAGGGTGATAGAGGCCACAGGCTGGCTAATGGGGCCTAAAGCAGAGGCAGCTGGAGGTACTTCCCTATAGGCACCACCAATTGACATTAGCATAAATACAATTTAAATTCACTGCCTGCTCAAGCTCATACGTTATGATTATTGACAGCATTCTATTGAGTTGTTTCTATTATATGAACTTTTGTAGATTATCTAAGACTTCATTAATATGTTAATACCACACATTTTAAATTTACGTACAACATAATCCTTCAGTAACCACATAATAGATTGTTGAGAGAATGTACCCATTCAGGCAAATTTGTCTCTGGAAACTAATTTGTGGCAAAGAATTCCAATGAATATATATACATTTTTGTACCAGAGTAGCTAGTTCTGAGTGTTCAAAGATAATTTTGGGGAAAGATATAAGGAGGATAACAGCTTGGGCTCTCCCCGTCCTCACATCAGGCTGTAAGCTCTATGAGATACTCATAGCACAGTGAGTAATTTTTATATGATGCTTGTCTTAGTTTTCTTGACTGCGATCACAAATTCCACAAAGTGGTTTTGGCTTACACAATAGGAATTTATTGTCTCACAGTTTCAGAGGCTAGAAGGCTTGTTTCTTCCCATGGTAGGTAGTGGTCTGGTGCTGCTGGCAATCCTTGGGGTCCCTTGGCTTGTATTTCTGGTCCCATCACATAGCGATGTGCTCTACCTTTTCTGGGTTCCCACTGACTTCGGCTGACTTCTGCATCCTCATTAAAAAGATGCCAGTAATCCAGGTTAAGACCCACCTTCATTGGTTTGAACCACACCTTAACTAAAAATAATATCTTCAACAGATCTTATTGACAATGGGTTCGCCCCCAGAGGAATGCAGATTAAGGTTTAGAACATGTCTAAACTGGAGTATATAATTTAGTCTATCATAATGTTTTTAGCAAAACTTTTTTGCAACTGTCGAGAATGACTTCATTAGACTGAAGGGGAAAATCTTTCTGCTCAAAGAATCACTATTGTAAACATAAGAGTGTAAACTGATTTTAAAAATAAACAAATAAAAGTTGATAAAATTTATTGATAACAGACCTGAACTAGAAGAATTGCTAAACATACTTCAGACTAAAGGAGAATGACACAGATAAAAACTTTAATATATAGGAAAAATGAAGAGCAGAAATACTAAATATATGGGTTAAATATAAAAGGTTTTCTTGTCTTTATCTCTTAATACTTTGAAAGTAGATTGACTCTTTAAAGCAAAAACAACAGCATTCCATGTTCAGGATCTTTATTCATGCAGATGTAGAGTATATAATAATATCCCGAAGGATGGGGGAATAAACGGAATTTTATGATTGTAAGGTCCTTGCACTTAGATGTAGTGGTACAATATGAATTCTAAGTAGACTGTAGTAAATTAAGGATACGTATCATAATCCCTAGAGCAAACATTACAAAATACAAAGAAGTACAGGGAACATCCAATGAAAAAAAGAAAATATATATTTAAAAAAATATTTAATTGACCCAGAAGAAGGCAGGAAAGGGGAAATAGAGAAAAAAAAACACAAAGACCATGAGGGAAAACTAGAAAACAAATAATAAGATGCTAGGCTTAAAGTCAACTGTATAAATAATTACATCATATTTAAAAGCACTAAACACTCAAAAGGAAGAGATTGTCAGATGATTTTAAAATAGGCAAATCAACTTTATTTTGATCAAAAGAGACACAGTGTAAATGCAAAAGCACATACAGAAAGTATGGAAAAATATGCACCATAGAAATGGTAAGCATAAGAAAGTTGGTATGGTGATATTAATATCACACAAAGTGAGCTTCAAGAGAAGGAATATTACTAGAGATAAAGAGGGACATTTCATAATGATAAAAATGTTTGATCCATAAAGAAGTGATAAAAATAGAAGGGAATTTCCTCAATAGGATAAAGGGCATCTATGAAAAAACCTGCAGTTCAATGGTGAAATATTGAACACGAAATAAATGTGTCTGCACCTAATAACAAAACTTCAAAATACATAAAGGAAAAACTGACAATTCTAGAGAGAGAGATTAAAAGAATCTACACCCATATTTGGAGACCTTAACAAGTATTTTTAGAAAGTGATAGACAAGTAGATTAAAAATCAAAAGGATATAGTCAATATAAGCAACATTACCAAGCATCTTGAACTAGTTGATAATTATAGAACCCTACACCCAATGCTTCCTGAATAGACATTCTTTTCAAGTGTACACAGTATGTTCACTAAGATAACTATATACTGAACCATAAACAAGTTTCAATAAATTTCAAAAGATTTAAATCATATAGAAGAATCAGCAGAATATATTTGTTAGCCATAAGAGAATTAAATTAGAAATTATAATGAAAAAATATACATGAGTATCCCAAGTATCCTTACTACACTCTCCTAAGTAATCATAGGTTGCAGAGGAAATCACAACAAATTAAATAACATTTCCACCTGAATGACAGTGAAAACGCAGTTCCATACCCTACAAGAAACTAGCACACATGGGCACTAGGATATATATTCAAGAACATTACCAGCAGCATTGTTTATACTAGATTGTATTACTAATTTGTGTTATATTCACCATATAACAAAATACTATTCAGCAAAGAAAATGACCAAAGTATACTACACAAAAGAAAATGAGAAATTTCATAAGCACAATATTTATCAAAATAAACAAATAGAACAAATGAATAAAATTATTTTCAGTTATATAAAATTCAAGACTATGCAAACCTAAGAAAATAAGGAAATGATTATCACAAAATCAGAGTAGTATTTTCTTCTCAAGGGAAACAATTGTAATTAGAAGGTGTGCAAATTGGCCTTCTGAGAGAATGGCTCTATTTTTTTAACCTTTGTGAATAATTATTTATTAAACTCTATATTCATGTTTATGCAATTATCTCTCCCTAAGTTACTTGTTACGAAAAGAAATGCTCTTATGAAATCCCTGATTATGGAAACCTTGTTCCTGAGTCATGAACTAGAGAATAAGTGATGCCAGCATATACAGCTGCCCTGGACAGGAAAAGTAAATCCAATTTACATTGGGAAATTTATTTTTTAAAGTATATGATATGTTTAAACTTAAAAGAGGTGAAGACCTCTTATATTAATATAAATTTAAGACTCAATTTCCTCCAAGGATGTGTATCCATGAGGATTATGAAGCAAAATTTAAGACAAGGACTTGGGTACAGGTAGTAATTGGGAGAGAACACAAGGAACAGGAATGATGGAACTGGTAGAGTGAAGGAGGAAAGGAAGGAAAAAACAGTTAAGGATGGGTTATTAAGATTGCCACTGGAAGAATGGAGACTACATTTCACTGGGACATCCTGCATAACAAACACCTATAAGTGTTCACCCAAAGGACAGAAAGCTGGAGCACTTATCCACCATCTCCTACCCTCACTGGTTTAGGGTTGTCCCTGGGGACATTAATTCCCTTAAGCTTCCAAGCTGTACTTCAACATAGACCAAATGAGCACCTTTAACATGGGAGATGGCTCTGAGTAGCAAAAGAAAGGACGTGCTTGAAGAGGATACTGTCAATCAAGATGAGTCTGAATTTTCTCATAACTATCTGCTGCAGCTACAGCTGAAGTCAGAGTTGGGCCAAGGTGATATTACACAAGTACATGGGTTGTCTGAAAGACTCCACCCTTGCACTGCTCCAATCCAATTATAACTCTCATTAAGTCCATTGTGTCACTGAGTCTGCAAACTTGTAGCTGATTACAATTAGTATAAAATACATAATAAAAAAACTTAGCAGAATGAGTTCCAATGCCTGTTACTTCAGCTAGTCCCAAAGCTGTAACTGATATGCATCTCCCCACTCTACTATCTGTTTTAGCTTTCCCTCACACTAGGCTGGCACTTCAGCTAGTATAGCTTGTTTTCCTGTTGGGATAATACATGTCTTCATCCCTGAGAAAACTGAGACTTTAGATGCCTTGCCTTGTCAGGTTGTTATGGTCACAATTGCCTGTTTGCAATTATAACTACTCATAGGTCAAAATACACCAGGGAATACCCTGATTCCAGACTTATCCCCACTGTGCCTATTACATAACAGTAGCCCCAAATTTTTAAAAATCTGGGTCAACTACTCCTGGCAATATATTAACTGCTTTTCATTACCTGCCATGGTAGATGTAATCAACTCGCCACCAAATGGTGGTCTGGTCTTCACAAGAAATTGTACCCTATCAAGTGCTCAGTGGCTCTATTCTTGACAGCGTGGGCATTTCAGTAGCAATAGTAAATAGATGGGACTTGCGGAGTTGAAGCCCAGGTTCTTGGTCTCCAAATAGCTTCAGTTCCTACTACAGGCCTATTCTCTTCATAGACTTGTTGAACAATCACTGGGATGGCAGAGGATGTGCCAGATGAATCATTCTGTCCATCTGGTTGTTAATTTTGTCCTCTGCAGATGATGCTTTCTGATGAACATTCCATGAGAAACAAAGATCCACACACTTTGTGTTCATTTCCAAACCAATATCCATATTATTGATCCCCTTACTTAATTATCTCAAATCTCCTAATCATTGCTACTTCCATACTGAACCAAGCACCAAACCATTTGCCACTTTCCATACATCCATGTATAAACTTCCTCAAGGCACTTATTTCTGCATTCAAAATGAACCACCAGTTGGACCTTTGAAGATCTGTCCACTGGACAGTTTCCCAACATGACTCTTTAAGGGCCACTCTTTAGTGAAGCCATAGTATAACTACAGTCTGTTTGCCACTTACAACATCATATCAAATCTACCCATTTGTGAAGAGCTACTTGGTTTCTTTCCTTCTCTGTTGGTCATAGGGAAACTCCTCATGAGGTCAAATGTGTGAGTTGATGCAGAAGCATTGATGAAAAAAAAATTATGTCACATGGGGATCTTGGCTACGTGTTCCTGGTTGAATTCTGGCCTGGAGTGTACCATATCCATCATATGATGGAATTTTTCTATATGGTTACACATTCATGACTTTGTGGCTATGCTAATACCCAGCTTATGATGGACAGCTTTGGTTACGTTGTCAGTCAGCCCTGTGGTCAAGCAGGCCACCTCTCCTAGAACTCAGAAGTACACAGAGAGTTGTTTTTCAAAACAGTAAGTGCTTATCTGTCTCGTAAGGCATGGCTTTATCCGAGGAAGCAGAGAGCTCTACACTATGACTTCTCCATTGGGATTTGTCAGAGACTCCTCATGCATCCACAGATAACCTTAGCTCAATCAGATCTGCCAGGCATGTGGCTTGAGCAGCAGGGCAGTTTGCATCACAATCTGCATATGCTGCAGAATCCCTACCTTGCTCTCTGTCCCGACTAAAGGACAAAGGACTGTGTTCTACGCCATCTAATAAATGGGTCAAAATATTATTCCTAAGTATGGAATATGCTGCCTCCAGACTGCAAAGGGATCCTGCATGTGCTATGGGAAGAACAGAGTGCAGTAAATTGTCTTTTTCTCTTAAAGGCACTGTCCTGACATAAAAAATCAAAGTTTGGGTCTGACTAAATAACCACAAGGTGTGGCTGTGACCCACTGGATCCCCTGTAAGGCAACCTAGTCCAGAACTCTTGCTATCATCTAGCCTCTCTAAGCCTTTGTTCTAAGCGGGAGGTGAAGACGCATTTCAAATCACTTGACATCCGAGTCAGTTCAAACCCAGGATCCAACAGACTTCAAAAGATTTGGGTAGTCCTCCTGACCTAGTGTACAATTAATTGAGTAAATAGCTTCAGGTCCCATTGGGAAGGATTGGGGTAATATTTTGTATACTGGTGGTTTTATGTTAGAGGACACTTCTTCAAGTAGACCTAGCCTTTCATTCAAATCAATGAATTCTGGGTCCAAATCCTGGCATATATATGGAAACAGGTAATATATTGTAGTTTTCCATTGTGATGACTGATACTAGCTTTTTGTTCACAATCGCCTCATTTTTTTTTTCTGGTGATACAAGTCAGGTAAAATTCTAGTCAGCTTCGTAAGGAACACCATGATATAATTGCTATTTCCACATATCCCTGGAGGTCAGGGAACTCTAGTTACCACTCCAAATGTGTTGCCAATTTCATTAATTTCAACATTGTCACTTAACCTTCAGGGACAATATTGAAATTAATGAAATTAATGAATTCCACTATTAATTAATTTCTTCCATTGTTCTAGAATCTGTCACCCTATTAACACTAGAGAGCTGAATTCCATGGTGGCATCTTCTACCAGTCTACAGAAGTTAGCTATGGATAAGCTACTCAACATATTGCTGACTTCCTCACTTGTGCATTTGTATTGCTTTTGTGAAGGGAGTGTCCTGTGAGACCTCCAGGAAAACATAGTCAGGTGATGATATTCTGGTTACAAATAATAACCATTCTAATATTTCCTTCTCCTTGAGGATTTTGTCACCTTCTTCAATAATGCAGATCTGACATCTCCATCTTATTTTTTATAGGACATCATTAAATCTAAGATTCAAGAAAGCATTCAAGTCATATAACATGACCAATTCCAAGCATCTTTAACATGATGGGAGATTGAAGGAATTATCCCCCGGCTCCCCTAATCTATCAGTTGAAGGTTGTCTCTACAGACCCACACTTCTGGGCCACACGTGTAGGGTGGAGGTGATCATGTTCCACACTGTCAGAGACACTGTACCATTTTATTATTTATTCTTTATTTGTCCACTCTGTTTTGGTTCCTGCTTCCCCCTTCTTGGAGTTATGGTAATATTTCTTAGTATTTTCTTTGAATTTATCTGCTGGTCTTTTGGCTATATCTCTTTATTTTTTATTTTCATTTTTTTAAAGATATTTAGATTACGTTGGCTATATTTCTTTTAGTGGTTGCTCTCGTGATTACAATATACACACCTAATCTTTTATAGTCTATTCAGAGTTAATACTTTACCATTTCAAGTGAAATGTGGAAGCCTTACAGCGTTATAGATCCCTTCACCACCCTTTTCCGTTATAGTATCATACATATTATTCCTACATACAATGACAGCCCTACCAACGTTATGATATTACTTTCAACAGTCATACATATTTTAAAGAACTTAAAAAGATAAAATTAGCCTATTGTGTTTACCCAGATAGTTATCATTTTTGTTGCTTTTCCCTTATTCCTGATATTTTAAGTTTGCATCTAGAATATTTCCTCTTCAACCTGAAAATGTCCTTTAGTAAGTCAGTTGATGATGAATTCAACAGAAAGCTGTATGCCTCTAGAAGAATTGTCAGTGAGGCTTTTGGCATTCAGGGTATAATGGAATAAAATAATAGGAAACCCATGATGTATTGTTATCTAATATATTATGATAGATTCAGTGTCCATCTGATTGAAATAGAGGTCAGTGTGCAAATAGGATTTATGTAGGTATTATTTATTTATATTACATATCTATTATGTGCCAGGGAATGTTCTTTGCTAGTGAGATAGTGTTTTATGAGACAAACAAGATTCCTGCTATCAAGGAAATCAAATAAGAATATAATGCTACCATATAATAATGCATGGCCTATTTTTAAAAAATAAAAGGTAATTGGGAGTGATTTGAGGGAACTAATTTAGATTGAGTGATCAGCAGTGCACATTCTAAGAAAATACTATTTTAACTGAGACTTGAGTGACCAAAAAAGAGCCAGCCATTTAAAATCTATAGCAGGGAAGCGGCTGTGGCTCAATCAGTAGGGCTCCCGTTTACCATATGGGAGGCCACGGGTTCGGTTCCCGGGGCCTCCTGGTGAAGGCAAGCCCGCCGGCACGGCGTGGTTAGCTGACCCAGCGAGCACAAGCAGCAAGGGGGGGATAAATGAATAAATAAATAAAAGCTTTAAAAAAAATAAAAATAAAATAAGATAAAATAAAATCTATAGCAAATCACCCCTAAGTAGCAAGAGTAGTAAGTGCAAATCACAAAGGTAGAAACCAATTTTGCATGTTAGAGGAACAGATGGAGAGCCAGTGACTGAGTTTATATTAAGAGACAGAGAGAATGTTAGAATGTGGAATGAGTAAAGCTGAAGAGAAGGATGCACTATAGAAGAGTTATTTGGATTGCTCTGTACTTTTCCAGAAGCTCCCTGGCCACAGCAAACTGAAAGGGATGTTGGGGTACTGTTGGCTTCTCCCCTACTGAAACTCAAGCTTGTGGTTTGCAGGATGAAGAAAGAATGATGAGCTCATGCTCAGGCAGGTCATTAGTCACTAAAGAAAGCAAACCATAAAAATAGAAAGTACAGGACAGGCAAGTCAATTATTTCTCATTAAGAAGTGTGCATAAATTAATTCACTTTGAGTTTGAGGCACAAGATTAACTGAGTGCCTGAACCACCGTAATGAGGAAAACTTCTAGACAGCCAGGAATGTGCCAATGGACTGTTACAGAAATAAACTTTTATTCTGCTAGCCCACTGAAATGTTTAGTTTATTTCTTACAGTAGCCAGTATTACCCAAACTAATGAAGTGGGAGAGTGGAGAGATACATAATGAACTCAGAAGTGTGGACAGAGGTTGAATCCCATAGGATTTTGTTAGGCAGTTAAGGAATCTAGATTTTATTCTAAGTGCTATAGGGAAACATTTGAGGGATTTAATCATGAGAGAGGCAAGATTTAACTTAGGTTTTAAGAATATTTCTGCCTACCAAGTGGAAAATGGATTGTAGGATTTGAGAATGCAGTAAAGCAACCAGGTGGAAGGCTATTTCAATAATTCAGAAAAGAAATGACAGTATATTAAACTTAAGAGATTATAAAGGAGATGGAGAAAATGGACTGAGTGGAGAAATATTTTATCATGCAGTTGACAGAATTCACTGATAGACTGCCTGTGGAGAGATCATGTGAAAAATCAAGGTTAATTCTTCCATGCCCTCATGCCTTGCTATTATTTCTCCTATTAAGTAAAACCAGTGAATTTAAATTACAGAGTATGTTAGAAGTTAAAGGCAGAACATACACATTTGAAATCTTGAAGCACTAGACAGGCAGGATCTAGTACTTCATAAGTATTTTATTAGTCCCTTTGGCTTAGTCTCTTTGACATAATCTATTCATGATCTATTCTCAGAGTTCTGAGAATCTGGCCCTATCTTTGCTCTGCTCAGTTTTACCACCACCACCAGGACCACACTCGTGCAGATTCAGGAACACAAGCAACTCACAAATCTACTTAACTTTGAAAAATGCTGTCTTGAAAGATAAGAGTTTGACATTTAACTCATGAGCAGTCTGCAAAGAGAGAACAAAATTTTTAAATGCTTTATCAAAATAGACACAGCAGGCAGCACAGAAAGCAGACCCTCTAGAGTCAGGGTAGAAATTCAGGAATTTAGGAAAGACTGGAACACAAAGAGGACTTGGCAGCTTCTCAGTCACTGTGGACCCAGATCTTAGTGAGGAGAGAACTGACAAAGGTGGTTTGCTCCATGGCCTCAAGGGAAGGGAGGCTGGGAACTGTGGGCAATGGGTAAAGGCAAGACCAATGAAAAGAGATAACAGATCCCATGAAGAAGAGTATTTGGGATCAATGCATGAGCCCTGTAGGAGAGAGCAGAGTCACAAGTGACACCACCAATCACAGAAGAAAACACACTCCTGCCCTCGCTCAGGGCCTCTCTGCTACCTCACGTGGGGAAAGCCCCAAAGGACACGACCGTTAGATCTTGTATCTACACCCTCTCCTTATTACCTCACTCAGCATCTGAGTCAAGATGATACTCTGTTAAAATGAACACAAGATTTCATGTTAAACAGGCACATAGAAGGTAGAAGAGCATATCTGAATGCTTTGCTGAAGCACAGGTTATGGACTAAATGGGCAGGCAAGAACTGAAGTCCTTTAGTAAATTCCCTGTCCTTTCCCCTCCCCTCAAGTTCAGTTGTGCTACCTGCAAGTTTGGGATCCAGCGACATCATCCAAGCATTACTGAATGGCTGATATCAAAGGTAGGGCTTTATTATGGGAAACAATTCCTGAATTTCCTGCAGAAACTATGACATTTGTGTCAGACTTTTCCCCAACTCCAAATCACATGGGAAAGAATGTGGTATGAAGCGAGGGCAAAATAACCCAAGCATGTTACAGTGCCCGGAAAAACACACTCCACTCCTCTTTCTATCTTATGTGTGTGTCACATTTCTGGGCAAAAGGAGCAGGGATGTTACCTGTGGGTGGAGCCTCTGGATATTCTATCAGCAGAAATGAAAAAAGGGAAAGAAAAACTCATTAATCTGGTTAGTGGGAAAAATTGTATGTGTGTGTGTCTCTGTCTCTCTCTCTCTGTGAGATGTGAGCATCTCCAGTTATTTCCCTACTCCCATCCACATATAAGGCTTCAAACTGCCATAAAGTGAATCATCCCCAAGTCCCTGAGTTAGTCACTAAAGAAAGATGAACAGAGACTCTCTGCCTTTTAAGGAAGCCAAATGGTGACAATAACCTGAGCCGGTAAAGATAGCTTGAGAGCTGCTCTCCTCTGTCCAAGAATAACCCTCCACCTCTCACCTCTGTGATGAAGCAAACCTGACCCACGACAAGGCAATCTCCTAGTCTCCCTAATTTCCAACACTCCCCTCTCCTTGCTCCCAGCTCTCCTTCCTTTTCCGGAACAGAAAGCCTCAATCCCAGCTCTAGTCTTCCCCATTTTCTCCAAAGGTAACTCACCTTTTTTATTCCAAAGGTAGATGATAAAGTCCAAACCAAAAAAGAGCAGCCTCAGCACAAAACCCCTGTTACCACTCAGCACTTTGCTCTGACAGATTCAGACTGTGCCCCTGGGGAGTCAGTGCCCCCCACAGCCACCCTCCTTTAAAAACCTAGAGTCTGACCTCGGGTATGAGAAAGGTGTCCTGCCACCAACTAGAAGAGGGTAAGGGACGGGACGTGCAAAAGACCCCAAGGGGGAGTGGGTGGATGGGGGGAGGGAGGAAGAGCTAACTCCTTAGGGGGCATGCCCTTCTGTGATCCCACAGACCAGCTCTAAGACACCAGCCTTAATGCCAAAGCTTAGAGCTTCAGAGGTGAGCCTCCCAAAGCTGAACCACAGCTTAGGGAATCAGGTTGCAAAATGACCTCAGAAAATGAGATCACACACAACATGTGCCTTTTGAGTCACGGCAATGGGCTCTCAGGGAGTGTCCCTTATGCCATTCTGTGACAGGGCTCTGGAGGCTGGGTTGTTCCCCGTGGCAGGTGTAAACATGCACATGATGGGGAATTATTTCAAGCATCACATGGATGGACCTGGTAAGTGCAGTCTCCACTGTGAAGAGCAGGTGTGGACACAACCCCAGCTGTCTCCTCCTGTTTATTCTGGAACCATCAGTTTTAACTTGGCCAGGAGAGAAATCTGTCACCAGGCAGACCAGCAGGTTGTGGTGGTTCAGTTGCCTCTGACCTTGCAGGGGAGATCATCACCATGGGCTCCACTGAGGGGAAATGATAAAGTTAGAGGGTGAGACAGCAAAGGAAGTGTCACCATGGGCTTAAGTCTCTCCTTTAATACTAAAATTGAGATGATAACAGATATTAATCACTCTTCTATTAGAATTTCCCCATCTCTGGGTTTTAATTAATTTGTTAGTTTTCAGGAAAATAATACCTTTATTCACTGATTACATGTTTATTTAAACAAGATAACTTATATGAAAGCGTTTTGTAACATAGAATGACAGCTTAAAATATGTATATATGCGTATATGAATATGTACTTGTCTTCCTATGTCTAGAAAAAAAAGAAGTAAAGTCTGCCACCAGCAATCATACAAGGCAACATTTCTTAAGTTTAAATAATTCTCTAGTTCTATCACTCACAGGTTATAGGACTCACAAATTATGGACATCAAAAACATTTCTTAAATTGCAAGTCAACATATACCATCTCTCTCAGCTTGTAATCTACCTTGCCTGATTTGTTCAATCAGAAAGATTATAAACTAAATGATAAAATGCATTTTAATTTTGAAAGTATTTGAAGAACCCATTTTGACTTGTTTAAACATAGATTTTCATCATATGCTACCCTTGTACAAACACAAGTATTAATATATAGGTGAAATATAAGTAGACATATACATACAGCTGGTATATTGATAAAGATGGAGATATGAAGCAAATTGGCTATGAAATTCCTAAAATGTATTCACATTCTGACTCTTTGGAATGACTTTTTGACATAGGCTCATCCATATCTGTATTTTTCACACAGTTCATTCTTGGGCCTTTATGGCAAAGTGAGGCTCCATTTTTGGGTCCTGATTTTCTTCCAAGCTCATGACATAATTTTTGATGCTGGAACTTTTGATGTTCAGGCAAGTGTAGGTAACAACACCCATGCTATTACTGCTACCTGGCTGACAGAAATTATAGGATATCATCAATTAGAGAAGTTAAAACATGAAAAGATGCATTTTGAAGTGATGAAATACATTAAAGAGAATTATAATGCATGGTGACATACAGCCAAATCATTATAAAACAATGAGGCAACACGGGCTATAAAACACATGGGCTAAGAATGATGTGCACAGCGGGGGGACCGGTTCTATCTGACCCCGCTGTGAAGCTCACAGCAGGACTGACGTTTGGGATGGGACTAAAAGGATTAAAGATTTTAAAAGAAGAAAGGGACCATGGTAGAAACCAGAGCATGTCAGGCAGAAGGCATTGCTTCTGCAAGGGTGAGGACAGAGGAGGCAAAAAGAATAAGGCATGTTATAGGAAGCTGTAGGATTTGGCAGACTAAGAAGTGGAAAGGATAGGCCTATCCCAATAGGGAAAAGCATTGCAGACCTTAGAAAGATTTAAAGCTCAGAGGACTGGGAAGCCAGCCTCTGCTCCAAATGCAGGGTTCGTCCTGACAAGGTTTTAGGTCTCCCTCTCTGTCAGCCCCCTCCCAGATATGTCCATCCATTTCCCCTTAGAACTTGAAGCTCCTCTTAGTGCCACCAAGATCCTAGAAATTGCAAAACCACAAAAGATTTTTTTGTGGGGATTTCCCCTCTGGGTTCTGACCTTCTGTGGGAAAGGCAGTCTCCGGTTAGATTTAGTTCAGCCCTGCACCCTGAAGAACTAAGCACTCAGTGTGGGGGAGGGAAGGAAATATCAGGTATGGCCAAGTGATTCATTAAATAAAATCTCTTCCTCAGCGAGAGAGAAATTAGGTGATTTCCTTGCCTCAACTCCTGCTTCTAAGATTTGTTGGAGAAAACAATATAAAACAACCAATATAATGTAACAATGGTTGGAAATAAGGAAATAAAACTGTCAGTATTTGCATATAATAAATTTGTGAATAAAAAATTTCAAAATAATATTCCAAATAAATTTAAAGCAATAGTTTAGCAAGTAGTTGCATAGAAGATCAGTATTAAAACATTCTCTATAACAGCAATAAATTTTAAATAAAAATTTAGTTATTTATAACATTTATTACTGCATGAAAAGTATGAGTATCTAGGAATAAATTCTACAAGAGATAAACAAGACTTTTAAAAGGAAAATAACAAAATTTTATGAGATACATTAAAAGTCCTAAATAAATAAAAAGACACACCATGTGTATGGATTGGAAGATTCAATGTTATCAAGATGGCAACTTTTCCAAATGGATTTATGGCTTCTGTGCATATTAATTAAAATTCCAACTGTATAACTTATTATTTAAAACTTTCATAATTTACATTTTATAAAATGTAATAGAAGTATAAGGGGCTAAGATTAGCCAAGACACTCTTTAAGAAGTAAAAAGTGGTGAAAGAATTTGCTCTACCAGTTACCAAGACCTTGAGTAGAACTATGGTAATTAGACACAGTGTTTTTGGCACAAACATATGCAAATAGACTGATGGCATAAGCTATCTCAAATAAGTTCCATGCATACAGTTACACTAAATTTATGACTGAAGTGACACTGTAGATCAATAGGGAATGAATTTTTTTTATTAATAGTGTTGTGATAAATAAGGAGGAAAAGAGAATTCAACCAACACCATATACTGTTTACAAACTAAACCTAGATGAACTAAGGACCTAAGTATGAAATACAGCACTACAAAGTTATAGAAGATGAAATAAGAGAACATCGTCATGATTTTGGAGTTGTAAAGAATTTCTTAAGCAAATCTTTAAAAGCACTAACCATAAAGAAAAAAAAGGAATGATGACTTCAACTTCATTAAAGCTAACAATTTCTATTCTTCAAAGAAATCATTAAGATGGTTAAAAGATAAGCCACAAAGTACAAAGAAGTATTTGCAAAGCATATACTAACAATAGGCTAGATTCAGAATATATTTTATATTTCATAAAAATAAATAAGAATGACTATGCTTGTAAACCTTTGCTCTTGAAATTGAAACTTAGCTAGTGTTGTGGGGTGCTTAAAAGTTGCCTCCTGAGAGCCTCCTTGTTGCTCAAATGTGGCCTCTCTCTAAGCCTAACTCAGCATATAAATGCATTACCTTCCCCACAGCATGGGACATGACTCCAAGGGAGGAGCCTCCCTGGTGCCATGGGATTACTACCAAGCACCAACTAGAAATGCAACTGGAAAAAGCCCTCAAATAAAAGGGGGAAAAGGTAAAGACAAATAAGTTTGTATGGGTAAGAGACTTCAAAGTGAGGCAGGAGGTCATCTCAGAGATAACCCTTATACACATCTCAGCAGGATCTCATAGATTGCCAAAGAGGATACTACCTCAAATAGTGGGGCTCCTGAGGGCTCTGGAGACACCCAGGTCCTATGATCAGGGCAGGTAGCTCTGGAGTTTTGTGCCTAGCTAGTAGGCCCTACTTTGGAGTTTGTGCTCCTGACAGTGACAGAGTTGGACTCAGTTATGGCCTCCCTACACATGGCTCATCTGTCCCTTCTATTTGAACCTATACTTAGTGTTGGAGTTTGTAGGTGTACGTCCATGAGACTTGAATCTTTGGGCTGTCCATGTGCCAGCTGGGCCCTGAGCCTCAGCAGAGTTGCAACACCTACTCTCCAGTTCACTGGACTCACCCAGGACAACTAACAAGGAGGTGAGGGTGGATAATCACCATACCAAGGAAATGAGAAAGCCTACAACTGCAAGCAAGAGAGTCCCATCCATTGGCCGAATGGGATCAAAGCCCCCTCTCAATTAGAGGTAGAGTCGACATCACCATCCCAGAATCCTCAGGATTTGGGAGTGAACTATAGACTAGAGTGGACTTATTGGTATTCTACAATAGTCTTGTGATTCTAGCAATGGAAGAAATTATGGCATTGATGTGGAGGCAGTGGACACTGGAGGCTCTGGGGGCAGGGGGAGGGAAAGACAGGTGTAATGTGGGGGCTTTTTCAGGACTTGGGAATCATCCTGAATGGTATTGCAATGACAGATATATACCATTATATATCTTCACATAGCCTGCAGAATTGTGCGGGAGAGAGTGTAAACTACAATGTAAACTATGGTCCATGCTCAATGGCAATGCCCCAGGATGCATTTATCAATTGCAATGAATGTGCCATACTAATGAAGGATGCTGTTTATGTGGGAGGGTGTGGGGAGTGGGGCATATGGGAATCCCTATATTTTTATGTAACATTTGTGTAATCTAAGTATCTTTTAAAGTTTTTAAAAATATATTTAAATAAATAAATAAGAAAAAGGTAGACAACTAAATAGAAAAAAAGAAGGAAAATACTTAAATAAGCATTTCTATAAAGAGTAAAACTAAGTGGACAATGAGCATATACAGACTTGCATTAGTAATCAGAGAAATGCAAGTTAAAAAACAGGGAAATACTATTTACCAGATAGAGAAACATAAGAATGTCTAAAACACCCAGAGTTGTTAAGAATTGGGTTCTCTCATAAACCACTTGTGAGAGTGCACCTAGAGACAACCAATTTGAAAACATACATTCTCTTGTAAAGTTGAAGATAAGCATACCCTTTGATCCACCAATTCCCAAGTATAAACTCAAGTCTAGAAAACTGCAAGCTCATAAACTCCAGGATTCTTCCCAAAAATGTAAATTCCTAAATGTCCATTCATATTAAAATGGCTAAGGACATTGTTACACTTTCATAAAATAGAATACTACACAACAATGAAAATGGTTGAATGACTGTTACATGATACATCTGTAATAGATCTTCTCACACACAATATTGAGCAAAAGAAGCAAGATGGAATACACTTATAAAATGTTTAGAGGGAGAAGTACTAATCTCTATTGGTTAAAAATACATTCACATATGTTAAACTATAACAAAAAGCAATAACATTAAAAAGTTATAAAGTCTTACCTCTAGGGAGTGGAAGTGGGTGTAATTGAGAAGAGATACATGAGAGTCATGTGGAGTGCTGATAATATTCAGTTATTTTCAACTGACTAGTGGTTATTTGCATATTTCTCTATAATTTTTGTTAAACTTTATATAATATGTATTTTATATAATGTGTGTTATATTTCATAATAACAAATGTTTAAAAAGTGAGATAATATTTACTCTAGAGTCATCATTTTATGTATGTATTGGTGTTTTAGGAAGACTAAGATAGTTTGCATAGTTATACTACCATAGAGTTTGGGTGCAAAATAAATAATTCCTTTGGGTTTTTTTTCAGTATTTTACCATTCTCAGAGCCTCATTCACCATCAATACTGACTAAAGCTTGTACATAGACCCAAAGTTAGATGAATTCCTACCTCTCCTCATCCCACTTTTCCTCTCACACTTTCAACATTATCTTCATGAACCCACTGCTCACGCTCAAGGAATGAATCAGTCATTGTGCTCTTCAGATTTTTTTTAATAAAAATTAATTCTTTATTTTTAAAGAAGACTTAGATTACACAAATGTTACGTCAAAAATATAGGGGAGGGAAGTGGATGTGGCTCAAGAGATTGGACTCTTGCCTACCACATGGGAGGACTGTGGTTCAGTTCCTGTGCCTCCTAAAGAAGACGGTGAGCTGGCGCAATGGGCAAGTGCAGTGAGCTGACACAACAAGATGACACAACAAGAGACACAAGAAGAAAACATAATGAGAGACTCAACAAAGCAGGGATCAGAGGTTTCTGGTGCCTCCTAAAGAGGACAAGCAGGATGACAAGCTGGCGCAATGGGCAGGTGAGGCAAGCTGACATGACAAGATGGCGCAACAAGACACACAAGAGGAAAAACATAATGAGAGACACAACAAAGCAGAAAATGGATGTGGCTTAGTTGATAAGGTGCCTCCCTCCCACATCAGAGGTCCCAAGTTCGGTTCTCGGTGCCTCCTATAGAAACAAAGAAGACAAACAGACACAGCAAGTGCAAACAATAGGGGGTGGGGATAGATAAATAAAGAAAATAAATCTTTAAAATATATATATATTTTATGTATATATTTTTATATATAAACTGTATTCCTATATATCCTCCCACACTTTTTCCCACTAATGTCTTTCGTTAATGTGGTACATTTGTTACAATTGATAAACACATATTGAAACATTGCTACTAACCATGGTCTATAGTTTACATTATGGTTTGCACTTTGCACCACACAATTTTATAGGTTTTGACAAAATGTATAATAGCCTTTATCCATCATTGCAATATCATGCAAAACAATTCCAATGTCCCAAAAATGACCCATATATCATCTATTGTTCCCTCTCCTTCCTCTCAGAACCTCTGGTGGCCACTGTCCTTATATCAATGTTACAAGTTCTTCCATTACTAGAATAATAATAAGTCTACTTTAGTCCATAGTTCCATTCCCTCCTTATGTGTGTTCATTCCTCAATCTTGAGGATTTTAAAATGACAGTGCCCACTCTGCTTCCAATTGAGAGGGTTCTTAGATCCCATGGGGCAGATAGATGGAACTGTCTTGTTTGCAGCTGAAGATACTCTCTGTTTCTTGGGTTGGGTGCTGTCCATCATCATCCTTTTGTTAGTTGTCCTGGGTGAATCCGATGAACTGGAGAGTAGGTTTGGCTGCAACTCTGCTGAGATTCGGGGCTCAGTTGACATGTGAACAGCCAGAAGATTTTAAGTCTCTGAGACATATATTTAATGGGTAAAGTGCTAATTATAAGTTCAAATGGGGGGGGGGCAGAAGAACCATGTGTAGGAAAATTATAAATGAGTCTAACTCTGATACATTGAGGAGATAATTTATCATATATTCCAAGGTAAGGCCCACTAACAGGGTGCCAATTTCCTGGGGTTGTCTGCCCTGCCTATAGTATCTAGATGTCTCTAGAGTCCTCAGGAGTACTGCTGCTTGAAGCTTTGCTTACTGTGGCAGTCAATGAGATCCTCCTGATATGTGCATAAGTATAACCTCTGGAATGACCTCCCAACTCACTTTGAAATCTCTTAGCCATAAAAACTAGTTTATATTTACTATTTTCCCCCTTTTGGTCAAAGTCTTTTTCCAAATGCATCACTAATTGGCTCTTGGTAATAATCCCTCAGTGCCAGGGAGGCTCATCCTTGGGATTCATGTCCCTGACATATTGGTCTGTCCTCCTTTGCTTGCTCTTCAGATTTTGAAGCTTTAGAGACCATCGTTGAATTTCTCCAACAGTAAGTCCGATATTGTATGAACACCATTTGGCCCAGAAAGTACCTAGGGTGACAAATCCTTTAAAATTATTCTTTGGAGGTTTTTAAAACTTCCCAAATTAGTTTCTCATGTGCACTTTGTCTTACATCTAGTACAGAAATGTATCTTCTCTTTCCCTTACAATTCTGAAATTCCAAAGTCTTTTCCCTGAGAGAAAGTATTCTCCCTTCAACTGCACAGTTGAGAGCAGAAGTCTAGCAAAATTCTCTTTCCTGATGATAAGAAATCTTGACTGGTAGGAGCTCTTCCAAATTCTACCTGGGGTATGGTCAGAGGACAGCATACTCCACCCAAACCCCAGGACCCCAAGAGACTATTTTCCAGGTTTGAAGAGCAGCTGCCCAGCGCTTATTTGATGGATCTCTGCAGTAAGCCAGAGGAGTCCTCAGCACTGTGCAAACAGCATCACAATTCCAGCCACCATTCAAGGGTTCCTGATGATTGTCACAGTCATCTTTCCAGACTTGACACAGAAACAATTTAACAAAAGCATTGGCAGTCAATACAGCTGCCGCTTAATTAAACTGATGTTTCACTTGACAGAGAATGAAAACTAGGAAACCTAAAAATTTTAAGACCAGGCAGTGACTGGAAAAGAAGTCCATCAACCCTACATCTTAAATTGTCATTTGTCTCTGGGTAAACATTTTTAATAAAAGTTCTCAGTTCAGGGAGACAGATGTGACTCAAGCAATTGGGCTCCCATCTACCATATAGGAGGTCCGGGGTCCGATTCCCCAGGCCTCCTGGTGAAAAGCAAGCTGGCCCATGTGGCGAGCTGGCCCCAGTGGAGTGCTGGCCCAAGCGGAGTGCTGTCCCAAGTGGAGAGCTGGCACAGCAAGATGATGCAACAAAAAGAGACACAGAGGAGAAACAATGAGAGACACAGTGGACCAGGAAGCTGAGGTGGCGCAAGAGATTGAGCAACCTCTCCTCCACTCCAGAAGGTCTCAGGATCAATTCCCAGTGCCGCCTAAAGAGAAGACAAGCAGACACAGAAGAACACACAGAGAACAGACAGCAAGTGCAAAACAATGAGGAGTGGGGGGGGGCAACAGATCAATAAATAAATCTTTTTTTAAAAAAATTCTCAATTCAAAACTTATTCATTACCATCTTGCTTGGTACCCAGCACTAGTTGGTTACCAAATATCACTGAACTTTGTGATACTCCAAAGATTTAATCTGTGCCATAAGAAATAGAGGTCTGGACCTGAAGATGTGTTTAGAGGTTCAGGAACCAGAAGAAGAATGTGATTCCAGGGAAATTCTTCCTGGGACATTTATTTAAATTTTCTGGTTCTTATATTTGGGATTTGAAGGCAGGAAGGAGGTGGTGGAAACGAAATGAAATGATACTCCCTAAAAGAGAAGATAATTGTCTGAGAGCTGTTCATTTCCTTCCTTAACTGAACATTGAGAGACCATGGATGTAATATAAAAGGCAACAGACTTGAGAAAAAATGTATTTGTATCACAGATCACTTATACTCTTTGTAATCCTTGAGCAATCTCTATTAGTTTCAGTCTTGTTAATTTTAAAATATAAGCAATAATATCTACTTCGTAGGTTAACTATTATGATAAAATAAAATTACACATATGATATATTAATATCATATGATATGTCTTGTCGAGAGCTAGAACTGAAGAGATAGCAGTTCATTTTCCCCAGAAACAAGCTCTGCTGGGTACTCTCAGAGGAGACAAAATAGAACCTTTGAAGAGTAGATAGTTGAGTAAAACCTCATTGAGTTATTTGGTCAGCTACCTCCATTCTCAACACACATATTACAAAATTGAAATTCAGATAATGCTCTCCAAAAAAACAATTCGTTTTCTACAGATGACTTCATACCTCTGAGTTTATTGATAAGACCAGTTTGCTATAGAAGCAAGAGGGAATTGAAAGAGTGAAAATAGGAATTCTTGGAAATCTAAATTTATCTCAGAGAAAAATAGATACATAGTTATCATAACTAACAAAATCATTCTTCTTAATACATATAATAACAATAACTATTAATTTTAGAACTTAAGGCAGACACTGCATTACACATTAAACTATATTATGTCATGTAACCTTCTTAACAGATTATGAGATAATTATTATAATCTAAATTTTCAGATAAGGAAATCATGCATCTGTTTGATAAAATTCAATAGGCCCAACAAAAGATGCCCAGTGTTAAGCCCACATCAGCAAAACAAACAAAAATTCTAAGTTTCCATTCTATGCAAATGCCTGGCTCATCCAGAAAAACAGAATTTCAATCAACTAATCAGCTATCACCAACTCCCCGCTCTTCAGTCAGCTAACTTCCTCAATGCTAAGCAACTGTTTCCACTAACCATATTAGGAAATGTAGTCTTGATTAATCAGTGAAGATTTCCTCCCAATGTATTTTCTTGCTTTGTTTGTAAAACTCACTGCTCTCTTTGTTCAGTGGAATTTCTCTCCACCTCCAGGAGATATTGCAATCTCCCCAACTCATGAACTGATTTTAATAAAACTGTCTGAGATCTAACCAAATTTTCCTCAAGTTTTTTATTCAACAATATGAGTAACTTGCTCACAAATGTAATTTGTTTTAATGACACACCTTTTATAATCATCTTGAACTTCACAGTGATTCTTCTATCACTTCTACTGATAAAAGAAGCATGTGAGCAAAATATCGAAAAAATAAAATTATGCAATTTCATATAACATATCTTTTGTGTAAACCCTATTAATTGCATTACCAAGAAACAACCTGAAGGCTGCTAATTCAATCAGAAGTGTGCTAGTGTCCATAAAGCTCCCTTACATTGTCTTGCAAAATAATGTAAAACATTATCTTACTTTACATGTTAATAGTGAATATTTCATTCATTTGATGACATATATTCATTGACTTCATATAAGTGCTTTCAAAGTACTTAGGCTGTTTGAAAATTGGACATACATATTTTAAGCACTCAGTTGTACCTCTCCTAATGAATTACTGATTAATCCCTTTAATTTTTATTGAGCAAATAAGATCTTCAGACAAGTCTTTGAATTAGCAAATAAATACATTTTTTTGTTTATATATCACATACAGTTAGGGATGAAGTGCTGAAATCGACTGATGGTATTCCCAAGAGAACGGAAGCCCTGCATTGGTCAGACATGTCCCGAGTACCACTGTTATAATGTCCAGATAACTTTGGAGGTCCATTATAGGGTGGAAAAAATACTTTGTACAAGGAGGATCTTGTTTTTGTTCCTTCCCTATTACTCATAATTTTCTGGTTTTCAGTAATTTAAAAAAAGTTCAAAGATGATCATTCTAAAGAACTTAATATGCGGTAATGTTTATCTGAGGATAGAGATAAAATAGCTGCATTTGTGGTCATATTCTCATTCTCCTATTCTACTGGGAGAAACACACAAAAGCATTTTTTAAGTCAATAATATTTTAACACCTATTATTTATCAATCACTGTGCTTGGTGCTAGGGATGTGATACAGAAGAAATATGGGCACAGGCCCTACCTCCTGGAACTTAGAACATGGAAGATATGGCAAAGAGTTTCCTTTGTTTTTTCTGTCATGCTAAGATCTGGGGAAAGAGTGTTCCAGGTAAGAGAGAGTGCAAAGGCCTTGAGAGGGTGTGAGCTTGGTGTGTTTAACGAACAAGGTGAGCGTGACCAGAACAGAGTGGGTGACTTGGATGATCATAGGAAATAAAGTTGGAGAGGGATGCAGAGAACAGGTCATGTAAGACAAAGCAAGAGGTTTTGATTTTTTCCTAATGGTAAGCAGAACAAATATCTGCACCCTAATGGTGGAGATGTCACATTTCATAAAGATATGTGAACGCATGTCTTTGTTAACAATGTTCATAGTTATTGATGTGGCAAAGGGAACAAGGACAGATAGATTTGTTCTGTTTCTTTTTAGAGGCTTTTTAAATTTTTTTAATTTATTTCTCCCCACCTCCTCATTGTTTGCTCTTGCTGTGTCTATTCGTCTTCTTTGTTCCTTTAGGAGGCACTGGGAACTGAACCCAGGACCTCCAATGTGGGAGGGAGGCACTTAATCGCTTAAGCCACCTCTGTTCCCTGCTTTGTTGTGTCTCTCATTATGTTCTTCCTCCTGTCTCTTGTTGCGTCATCTTGTTGTGTCAGCTTGCCATGCTTGCCTGTTGTGCCAGCTCGCTGTCTTCTTTAGTAGGCATCAGAAACCTTTGTTCATTGCTTTGTTGTGTCTCTCATCATGCTTTTTTTTCTTGTTGTCTCTCTTGTTGTGTCATCTTGTTGTGTCAGCTTGCCACACCTGCCTGTCGCGCCAGCTCGCTGTCTTCTTTACGAGGCATGGAGAATTGAACCACGGACTTCCCGTGTGATAGGCAGGAGCTCAATCGTTTGAGCCATATCCACTTCCCCAGATAGATTTGTTTTTATTGGTGGAAGTTGATAATAAACACGGCTGGTTAATGAAGTATAGTCATTCATTGCTTAGTACTTATGTGACAGTTTGCTGAGCTCTGGAGATATAAAAAATGTGGAGACCTGTTTACTATCTAGAACACATAAACAAACAAGTGGGGCTTCAGAAATAGGTATAAAGTATATTGGGATCACAAAGGATATGGGGAGAGAGAACAGGGAGCATAGAAATGCTTGGGAGAGCAGGTAGGTAGTGGTTCCAGTTGTCAAGGAGGGTGGAACAAATGTAGGAACAGTTTAATGGGAAAGAAAAAGTTTTCCATTTTAGACATTTTGCATTTACAAGGCCTATGGGACATTCAGGTAAAACTCCCCCCAACCCCCAAAGATGCCCACAGATCCCCAGAACCTGTGAATCTGTTCGCTGGCATGATAAAAGGGCTGTACAGAAATTAAGGCTCATGATATGGGAAGATTATCCTGGATTATCCAAGGGGGTCCAATGTCATCACAAGGGTCCTTATGAGTGAAAGAAGGAGGAAAGAGAGTCAGAGATGAGATGTGATGAAAGCAAAGGTTGGAGTGATGTGATTGCTGGAAGGGGCCACAAGCCAAGGAATACAGGCGGCCTCTTGAAGCTGTAAAGGAAAGAAATGGATACACCCCTAGAGCCTCCAGAAGGGACCCAGCCCTGCTGATACCTTGATGTTAGCCCTGAAAGACTCAGGTTGAACTTTTTACCTCAGAATGATAAGATAATGAAATTGTGCTGTTTTAAAGTCTCTACATTTGTGGTAATTTGTTACAGCAGCAAGAGGACACTAATACATCCTGTAATTAAGAAATATAGTTCCATCACTTCCTACCCATGTAAACTTACGCATGTTAATAAACCTCTTCAAGCCCCAGTTTTCTCACCTGTAAAATGGGACTGTCTAGTAGAGTTTGTATATGGAAGAGAAAATAGAAGGAGGATGGGGTCTGCTGTTTTTCATAATAAGCCTTGTGGAACTACTCAGCTTTTTAAACCGTGTCCATGTATAAATGTTTTTAAAAGGGAAAATGATTTTAAAATATTAAAATAAATAATGAAATAAAAAGAGAAGACTAGAAAGGGGGCCAAGATGGCGTTAGTGTAGGAGGGAACACACTGCAAGCTCCCAGAGCAAGGCAGATTGTGGACGGGGTCCTGCCCGGGGGTCTGTGCTGTGCAAGCGTGGAGTGAGAAGCTTGGGACATCTATCTGAGCGGATCAACAGTGTGGATGGAACAGTAGAGATTCATGAGTTTTAAGGCTACTGGTGGTGGTTGGCACAGATGGCTGAGCCCCGAAGTTAGGGAGAAAAAAACAAAATAAAATAAAACGGCCATTTGGAGTCGCGAGCAGGGCAAGAAAGTTTTATTTTCTGGGGATCTGGCTGCCTGGCGCCCCTTGGACCTTGTGTGAACAGAGCAACCAAGCTAATCGGCACCCAGTGAACTGGAAGCGGGATTCTGGTCAGCGGACGGAACTGATTTCCCTAGGACCAAGGGATAAGACCCGGGCCACTGCGGAGCCAGGAAGAAGGGACACTTCCCAAAAGAGGGAGGGTTCTGTTGGAGGACAGGGAAGGGTATTTTTTACTTTCACACATCGATCTGGCTGCCTGCACCGCCCCATAGCTTTGGGGACCAGATAAGCCAACCTGAAGCAGCATCAGGCTGAGAGCAGACGCGAATCTGCACTCAAACTGATTTACTTAGCAACCTGGTGACACTCGAGCTCGGCTCCAGAAGGGGCAGAATCGGCTGGCTTTAGCACTCACAACTGACTAACATCAGAGCTACAGCTAACCTGGGGAGTCCAAGAAGTGGGATATGCTTCATTAATTTCCACGGGGCCAGCCAGGGTCCTTCTGTAAGGGGGTTAATCTAGAGGAAGAATTATTTTGGGTCCTGTATTTCGCTAAAAAAAATAAAAATTAAAAAAAAAATTTGAGGTCACTTCAATAAATGAAAAATAAATTCTTTTTAATTTAGTTTAATACCTAAAAGCTGCTTCAGGACCTGCATATAGAACCCTCCGAGGAAATTGATTGATAAACACAAGTAGGCAGGAAGAATCCACGTGGACCCTAGGGAAATCACTGACCCCCCTTAGCTCTGTTTGACTGCTTGCCTGTGTGAATCTCTGATTTCTCTCCATTTCTTTCTGGTCTCTTGCTTTTCTTTCCTCTTTCCTCCCCCCTTTCTTTTTTCTTCTTTTTTTTTTTTTTTTTTTTTTTAATTAGGTGCTACCAGCTTGTCGCTTCTTTGCTGGGCTTCTTTTTCAGTAATTTCCCACTCGCTGTATATATTGATTCTGTATTGCGAACTATCGCTTATCCTTCCTGCATTTTTCTGCCTTCTGTTTTCTGTTGCGGCTCTTAGAGACAACATTTTTTCATAGACCCACAACTTAAGGGTGTCAATTTTTATTCGATCTATTTTGTTTTCTTCTCTTTTTATTATTATTATTAACTTTTTCCTTTCAGACCTCTCTTTACTATTTCTCTCCCTCCTCATAATTCTAGCCTTCTAAATCACTATATATATATTCCTCCATTTCTTATCCCAGTCCATTGTAGGAACTCCATTTTTTTTCCTAGTACACTACACTGCCTACACAAGTTAAATATTCATCTCATTAAGTCTCATTTTGCCCCTCTTCTAACTTTTATCAATATTTCTATTATCCTTCTGACTTCCTTACATCTTTTGATACCTCTGGCCCTAATCTTTTGCCTTCAAGGGAACATAGAAAGAAGTAAGGAAATAAAATAAGGGGGAAATCTGCCAAAGAGAAAACGTAACTCACACACAGAACCAACAGCTAAATAAAACTTTAGAACATAGAGAAAAGCTAATCAACTGAACAAACCCATCAAGATAATATGATGACCAGAGGGCAACAAAAAAATACAAATGACTCTAAGAAATTGGAAAACATGGACCAGTCCAATGAACAAAATAAAAACCAGGAAGCAATGCAGAACGTCAAACAACTAATCAAAGCTATCCAAACAAATATCATGGACCAACTTAAAGAACTGAAGGAAGAGATTAAGGATATAAAGAAGACCCTGGGAGAACATACTGAAGAAATAGCAAACATGACTAAAAAGGTAATGGATATGATGGTGAACAATGGCACAAGCCAAGAAATGAAAAAGACGCTGGACTCACATAACTGCAGATTTGAACAGGCAGAGGAAAGAATTAGTGATATGGAAGACAATACAGCTGAAATCAAAGAGATTGTAGAACAGATAGACAAAAAGATAGAAAAAATCAAGCATGGACTCAGGGATTTTACCGATAACACAAAACACACAAACATATGCATTATGGGCATCCCAGAAGGAGAAGAGAAGGAAAAGGGAACAGAAGGAGTGTTGAAGGAAATAATGGCTGAAAACTTCCCAAGGCTATTGAGAGAGATGGATGTGCAGATACAGGAAGCACAGTGCACCCCAAACAGTATAAATCCCAACAGACCAACTCCAAGACATATCCTCGTCAAAATGTCCAATGCTCAAGACAAAGAGAAAATACTCAAGGCAGTAAAAAAGAGAACCATCATATACAAGGGAAGCACAATAAGATTAAGTGCTGATTTCTCAGCTGAAACCATGGAGGAAAGAAGACAGTGGTATGACATAATCAAAACACTAAAAGAAAAAGACTTCCAGCCGCGAATTCTCTATCCAGCAAAATTGGCATTCAAAAATGATGGAGAGTTCAACATATTCACAGATAAACAGAAATTATGAGAGTATGTCAATAAGAAACCAGCACTTCAAGAAATATTAAAGGAATCTCTACAAGGTGAAAGGAAAAAACAAGGGACAGAGAGTTGGAAGAGAGTTTAAAAACAACAGAAAAGAGAAAAAGAGAAACAAAACAAAATATGACATACATTAACCCAAAGAAAAAATGGCTGAAGTAAGAAATTCATTACGAGTAATAACACTGAAAGTTAATGGATTAAATTCACCAATCAAAAGACACAGATTGGCAGAATGGATAAGAAAATATGATCCATCTATATGCTGTCTACAAAAAACCCACCTTCGACCCAGGGATTCAAGGAGGCTGAAAGTGAATGGCTGGAAAACCATTTTACAAGCTAACAATAGCCAAAAAAGGGCAGGAGTACCTATTCTAATATCAGAAAAAATAGACTTTAAATGCAAAATTATTGTAAGACAAAGATGGACACTACATATTAGTAAAAGGAGTAATCTCTCAAGAAGAGAGAACAATTATCAACATTTACGTACCTAACCGGGGTGCTCAAAATACGTGCGGCAAACTCTGGAAAAACTAAGAGGAGAAATAAATGGCTCTACAATTACAGCAGGGGAATTCAACACAACACTATCATCATTAGACAGAACATCTGGACAGAAAATCAATAAAGAAACTAAGGCACTCAACAATACATTAGAAGACCTGGACTTAATAGACATATACAGAACACTACACTCAAATACAGTGGGATTTACATTCTTCTTGAGTGCACATGGAACATACTCCAAAATAGACCACATGATAGGCCACAGAACAACACTCAATGAATTCAGAAAGATTGAGATTATACAAAGTAATTTCTCTACCACGACGGAATGAAGTTGGAAATCACTAAGAGCCAGAGAAACAGGTTAGGCACAAGGATATGGAAGTTAAACAACACACTTTTAGACAAACAGTGAGTCAAAGAGGAAATCTCAAAAGAAATCAGTAACGACCTTGAAACTAATGAAAACGACAACACAACATATCAAAACCTATGGGATGCAACGAAAGCAGTCCTGAGAGGGAAGTTCATAGCCATAAATTCATATATTAAAAAAGAAGAAAGAGCTAAAATTGAAGACCTAACTGCACACTTGGTGGAATTGGAAAAACAACAACTAACTAAACCTAAAGGAGGTAGAAAGAAGGAAATAACAAAGATTAGAGCAGAACTAAATGAAATAGAGATTAAGAAAGCACTGGAAACAATAACAAAACCAAAAGTTGGTTCTTCAAGAATATCAACAAAATTCACAAACCCTTAGCCAACTAACAAAGAAAAAGACAGAACAGATGCAAATACGTAAAATAAGGAATGAGCAAGGTGATATCACTACTGACCCCACAGAAATAAAGAGTATCATAAGAGGATACTTTGAAAAATTATATGCCAACAAGAATGACAATTTAGAGGAAATGGACAAGTTTCTAGAAACCCACAAACAGCAGACATTGATGAAGGAAGAAATAGATGAACTCAACAGCCCAATTACAAGTAAAGACATAGACTCAGTCATCAAAAACCTCCCAACTAAGAAGAGTCCAGGACCAGATGGCTTCACAGCTGAATTTTACCAAACATTCTGGAAAAAGCTAACACCAATTCTACTTAAGCTCTTCCAAAAAATAGAAGTAGAAGGAATATTGCCTAACTCATTCTATGATGCCAACATTACCCTAATACCAAAACCAAATAAAGATACCACAAGAAAGGAAAATTACAGACCAATTTCTCTAATGAACCTAGATGCTAAAATCCTTAACAAAATACTTGCTAATCGCATTCAACAACATATCAAAAGGATTATACACCATGACCAAGTGGGATTCATCCCAGGTATGCAAGGATGGTTCAATATAAGAAAATCAATCAATGTAATACACCACATAAACAGATTGAAAGAAAAAAATCACATGATCATCTCTATAGATGCAGAAAAAGCATTCAACAAAATACAGCACTCTTTCTTCATAAAAACACTACAAAAGATAGGAATAGATGGAAACTTTCTGAAAATGATAAAGGGTATATATGAAAAACCCAAAGCTAACATCATTTTCAAGGTGAAATCCTAAAAGCCTTCCCTCTGAGATTGGGAACTAGACAAGGATGCCCACTATCACCACTCCTATTTAACATTGTCTTAGAAGTACTGGCACGAGCACTGAGACAAGAAAAGGACATAAAAGGCATCAGATTGGAAAAGAAGAAGTAAAAATTTCATTATTTGCAGATGACATGATCCTATACATTGAAAGCCCTGAGAAATCTACAACAAGGCTTCTAGAACTTATAAAGGAGTTCAGTAATGTTGCAGGCTATAAGATCAATGCTCAAAAATCAGTAGCATTTCTGTACAGCAATAAAGAGCAAACTGAGGAGGAAATCAGGAAAAAAATAACATTTACAATAGTAAATAAAAGAATCAAATACCTAGGAATAAATTTAACTAAAGATGTAAAGGACTTATATACAGAAAACTACACAACACTGTAAAAGGAAATCAAAGAAGACTTAAATAAATGGAAAAATATTCTCTGTTCATGGATAGGAAGAATAAACATCATCAAGATGTCTATCCCACCCCAAACTAATCTACAGATTTAATGCAATCCCAAAAAAGTCAACACTGTATATTTTAAGGAACTGGAAAAACTAACCACAAAATATATTTGGAGAGGCAAGAGACCCTGAATTGCCAAAGACATATTGAAAAAGAAAAATGAAATTGGAGATATCACACTACCTGACTTTAAAAAATACTACCAAGCTGCAATGATCAAAACTGCATGGCATTAGCACAATGATAGACCTACTGACCAATGGAACCGAATTAAGAGTTCTGATATAGATCCTCGCATATACAGTCATCTGATATTTGACAAGGCCACAAAGCCCACTCAGTTGGGAGAGAATGTCCTCTTTAACAAGTGGTGCTTGGAGAACTGGATATCCATATCCAAAAGAATGAGAGAAGAATACCATCTCACACCTTATTAAAAAATCAACTCAAGATGGAACAAAGATCTAAATATAAGAGCCAAAACCATAAAGACCTTGGAAGATAATGTAGGGAAGTTTCTACAGGACTTTGTAATTGGAAATGGCTTCATGAACTTCACAGCCAAAGCACGAGCAGCAAGAGAAAAAATAGATAAATGGGATCTCCTCAAAATTAAAAACTTCTGCACCTCAAAGGATGTTATTAAGAAAATAAAAAGGCAGCCTACCCAATGGGAGAAAATATTTGGCAACCATGTATCTGATAGGAGCCTAATATCCTGCATATATAAAGAAATCCTACACCTTGAAAATAAAAGGACAAACAACCCATTTAAAAAATGGGCAAGTGACCTGAAAAGACACTTCTCCAAGGAAGAAATACAAATGGCTAAAAAGCACATGAAAAAATGCTCAATATCACTTGCTATCAGGGAAATGCAAATGAAAACTACAATGAGATACCATCTTACACCCATCAGGATGGCAGCTATTCAAAAAACAGGAGACACTAAATGTTGGAGAGGATGTGGAGGAATAGGAACCCTCATCCACTGCTGGTGGGACTGCGGTATGGTCCAGCCACTGTGGAGGACAGTTTGGCGGTTCCTCAGAAAACTAGCAATAGATCTTCCGTATGAATCAGCAATTCCACTGCTGGGTATATACCCAGAAGAACTGAAAGCAAAGACACAAACAGATATATGCACACCAATGTTCATAGCGGCATTGTTCACCATTGCCAAAAGTTGGAATCAGCCCCGGTGCCCATCAGCAGACGAATGGATAAGCAAAATGTGGTACATACATACAATGGAATATTACTCAGCTGTAAGAAGACACAAAGTGCTAACACATGGAATAACGTGGATGAATCTTGAAGACCTTATGTTGAGTGAAGCAAGCCAGGCACTGAAGGATGAACAGTATATGACCTCACTGATCTGAACTGAGGAAAGTGAGCAGTCTCTGAGAACCATTGTCTGAAAGAT
>JAKSZT010018658.1:22639191-22746445 GCA_026826555.1 Tolypeutes matacus | reverse complement strand
AACTGAGGAAAGTGAGCAGTCTCTGAGAACCATTGTCTGAAAGATAGATTAACAAGGAAGAGTAAGAGAAGAACAGGCTTTGAGCCATCACCCATATGGACATAATCTTAGGTAAAGGGATAGAGTGTGGTTGCATGTTGGGGGATAGGGCAGATGAGTGGTGGTGTTCCTGGGTTTGGTGGTGCAGCACTGGCGGGTGGGTGGATTAGGAAGGGCAGGTTCAAATTCCCAGGGCATGTAACTGTGAATCTTGACATTCCATGGGTCGGGATAAGGTGGTATCATGGGCCCTGGAGGGCTGGGGGGAAGGGAACAGTCAAGATCTAATGGGGTATTTGGTGGTCATGGGGAAGGTTTTTCATTATCTTACAGTAATGGACACAGGACGTGGTAAATATAATCAAAGTTATTAAACTGTATCATCTAAATTGTAAACTATACTGTAAATCATTGACAATGTTTAGTTGCTATATGTTGCTATCTGTATAACAGTTATAACAATTCTAACATCCCCCCAAAAAAGGGGGGTGTTAATATGGGGTGGGGAAGGGGGGTGGTTTGGTACCTGGGAGTCTCTGGTACTCCGTGTGTGACTTTGCTGTGACCTAAAACTTCTTTGAAAATTAAATGAAAAATTGGGAGAAAATGGGGATTGAGAGGGGGAAGGTGTCACGGCACCCCGGACATCCGATAACACAGTGATAAAAGGAAGGAAAGAAAGGAAAAGAGAAAGGAAAAAAAATGAATATATATATATATATATACATATATTTTTCTAAAGACATTTCCTTTGCTTTTATGCCCATTTTTTTAATGTCCCAATCCACTAATTATATTTTGTTTTGTTTTGTTTTTTGTTTCATTATTTGTTTTTTTTTTTTCTTCTCTTTTTTTTCCCTGACTTTCCTTATGTTTGTCTCTTGCATGTAACCTTATCATTGTTGTTTCTTTTTCCTAGTAAGTGTATTTGATTATTTTATGGACTACATGTTCATGGAAGATTTGGATCACAGAAGGCTTACAATGGGTACTGCAGGGGATTATTGGTGGGGGGTGTATGGGAGGGGGAATTCATGGGAATTACTTCATCCAAATATATATGAAAGATATACAAAATCGTTCAAAAGATCAAAAGATGGGGCATGGTCACGATGGGTGGACAATCACACAATAAATGAGGGAATCTGAATTCCTAGCCTGGAGAGCTCTGCCACAGTCTCCAAGGGAGCAGCAATAGTCCTCTGAGTGCAGCGACAGTGTCTGTCAAAAGAGGATGACTCACTGATGTGTTCTTTTTATTGATGACTACCCTTGTTAGCCTTTGCTCTTGTAACTGAGACTTAGCCTGCATTTGAGGGGTGCCTAAGGGTTGCCACCTGAGAGCCTCCTTGTTGCTCAAATGTGGCCTCTCTCTAAGCCAAACTCAGCATATGATTGCATTACCTTCCCCCCAACGTGGGACATGATTCCCGGGTATGAGTCTCCCTGGCAACGAGGGATTAATACCAAGTTCCAACTGGCAACACAACGGAAAAAGACCTTTGAGTAAAGGGAAAAGGTAAAGATAAATGAGTTCAAGTGGCTAAGAGACTTCAAAGAGAGTCGGGAGGTCATCCCAGAGGTAACTCTTATGCACACCTCAGTAGGAGCTCATAGAACATCTAAGTGCCTATCACCCCACACAGAGGGGCTCCTGAGAGCTCTGGAGACACCCAGGTCCTATATAAGGGGGGATAGCCCCAGAGACTGATGTCTTATCAGTGGGTTCTCTTTTGGAATCTGTGCTCCTGAGAGTGACAGAATTGGACTCAAATAAGTCCTCCCTGCACATGGTTCATCAGTCCCTTCTATTCAAACCTATATGTGATGCTGGAGTTTTTAGGTATACTTCCAGAGACTGGAGCCTCTGGCCTACCTATGTGCCAGGTGTGCGTGGAATCTCCGTGGAGCTGCAACTCCTTCCCTACAGCTCAATGGACTCATCCAAGTAACCTGGCGAGGAGAAGTTGGGCAACGGCCAGCCCAGAGAATGGAGAGGGCCTGCATCTGCAGGAAGGATCAACCCACCCACCATATCCATGGGATATAAGCCCTCTCTCACTTGGAGGTGGAGTGGACATCACCATCCCATTGCCCTCAGGACTGGGGGAAGAACTATGGACTAGAGTGGACTTGATGGTATTCTGTTGTATACATATGGTGATTCTAGCAATGGAAGAAATTATAACAATGAGGTGGAGCCAGTGGCCACTTGACACTTTTGGGGCAGGGAGGGGACGAGTAGTTGAAATACAGGGGCTTCTTTGGGATTTGGAGGTTGTCCTGAGTGGCAATGGATGTAGGCCATTTAAAATCAGCACACACCACACAGAACTGTGTGGGAGAGAGTGTGGTTTATGGTGTGAACTGTGGTCTATGGTTGGTGGCAAGGCCCCAGGATGTGTAAGTCCATTGAGGGTGCTGGGCCACACTTGTGGGAGATGTTTGTGTGGGCTGTGGTGGGAGGTGTGGGAGGTGGGCAACATGGGAATCCCAGTGGGTTCCATGTAATATTTTAGGTAATCTAAGCACCTCTTAAAATGTATTTATATATATATAAATAACATTTTTGTAAGCAAATGCACATATATGCATATATATTTATATATCATTTTACAAATATTGGTATGTATTGAGAAAATTTTGATTTTTACCTACAATAAAAAAAATTAATTAAAAGTCTTCTCCAAAACCAAAAAAAAAAAAAAAAGAGAGAGAAAGACTCGTTTTTATTTTCTAAGGTGAAATCTTTGTGACATTTCATTTTTAATTCCTTTTAAAATGTAATTAGTGGGGAAGAGGCAAGATGGCGTCGGTTTAGGAGGGTACTGACTGACTAGTCTCTGAGGACGGCTGATTGTGGACAGGGTCCTGCCCGAGGGTCTGTGCTGTGGGTGCACAGAGCAAGAAGCTTGGGTCATCTAGCAGCAGGCAGATAGATGGCGTGGAGTGATCGGTAGAGATTCGTGAGTTTTAAGCCTGCCTGTGGTGGTTAACACAGACAGCTGAGCCCCACCCTCCAGGGAAAAATGCTGGTTTGAGCCACGAATCCTGCACTCGCAACTCCCGCTTCCGGTGGGAGGGAGCATTCTCTGAGGGAGGGAGGGCTCTGACAGAAGGTGGAGAGGGGTTTAATTTCTGTGGATTTGCCTGCCTGGACCCCGTCATAGCTTTGGGGAGCAGATAAACCAGCTTGAAACAGCGCCAGGCTGAGGGGAGAGGCAAATCTGCTGATGAAACCTGATTTACCCAGCAGCACGCTGACACTGAGGCTTGGCCCCTGAGGGGGCAGAGTCAGCCAGTTTTATCACTCTGTACTGACAAGCCTCAGAGCTTCAGCTCTCCTGGGGAGGCCAGGAAGTGGGAAGGGCTTGATTAGTTTCCACTAGCCTATTTAGGGTCCCCTCAGTGAAAGGGGTGATCTAGCAGAGGACTTCTTTTCGGTCCCTTAGATCGCAAAAAAAAAAAAAAAAAGACAGTAACTTTAAAAAATGAATTCCTCTTTTTAATTTAGTTTAATACCGAAAATCTGCCTCAAAACCTGCAGATAGAACCCTGAAGGGAAATTGTTAAACGCAAGCAGGCTGAGAGGATCCTCAAGGACCCTAGAAGGAATACTTCCTCCTTAGCTTTGTTTGACTGCTTGCTGGTGTGGTTGTTTGGTTTTTCTCTGTTTAATAGTTGTCTCTTGCCTTTCTTTCCTCTTTCCTTCCCCCTTTCTATTTTCCTTCATTTTTTTTTTAATTAGGTGCTGCTAGCTTACCCCTTCTTTGCTGTGCTTCTTCTTCAGTGATTTCCCATTATCTGTCTATATTGATATTGTATCCCAAACTATCTCTTATCCTTCCTTCATCTCTCTGCCTTCTCCTTTCTGTTGTGGTTCTTAGACACCATGGTTTTTCATTAGCCCACAACTTAAGGGTGTCAATTTCTATTCTATCTATTTTGTTTTCTGCTTTTTCTATTAATATTACCTTTTTCTTTTTAGCCCTTTCTTTACTCTTTCTCTCCCTCTTCATCATTCTAGCCTTCTAAATCATTATATATATATATTCCTCTATTTCATTTCCCAGTCCATTGTAGGTACTCCACTTTTCCCCTATTACTCTACACTGCCTACACAAGTAAAATATTCATTTCACTAAGTCCTATTTGGCCCCTCTTCTAACTTTTATCAATATTACTATTATCCTTCTTCCTTTCTCACATCTTTTGATTCCTCTGGAACTAATTTTTTGCCTTCAAGGTAACATAGAAAGAAGCAAGGAAACAAAATATGAAGGAAAAATGTCAAAGAGAAAACTTAATAGACACACAGAACCACAAGCTAAATAAAACTCTAGAGGAGAGAAGTTAATCAAATGAATAAACCCAGCAAGATAAAATGATGACTAGAGGGCAACAAAAAATTACAAACCACACTGAGAAACAGGAAGACATGGACCACTCCAATGAACAAACTAAAAACCAGGAATATATGCAGAACATCAAACAACTAATCAAAGGTACCCAAACAAATATCATGAACCAACTTAATGAAGTGAAAGAAGACATTAAGGATATAAAGAAAACACTGGTAGAACATATTGAAGAAATTGTAAACATACGCAAAAAGATAACGGATATGATGATGATCAATGGCACAATCGAAGAAATCAAAAAGATGCTGGATTCACATAACAAAAGATTTGAACAGGCAGAACAAAGAATCAGTGATGTGGAAGACAATACAGCTGAAATCAAATAGATAGTAGAACGGATAGACAAAAAAAAGATAAAAAATCCAGCAGAGACTTGGGGATTTAACTGACAACAAAAAACGTACAAACATATGCATTATGGGCATCCCAGAAGGATAAGAGAAGGGAAAGGGAACAGAAGGAGTGTTGAAGGAAATAATGGTTGAAAACTTCCCAACCCTATTGAGAAAGATGGATGTGCAGATCCAGGAAGCAAAGCACACCCCAAACAGTATAAATCCCAACAGGCCAACTCCAAGACATATACTTGTCAAAATGTTCAATGATCAAGACAAAGAGAAAATACTCAAGGCAGCAAGAGAAAAGAGAACCATCACATAAAAGGGAAGCACAATAAGATTAAATGCTGCTTTCTCATCTGAAACCATGGAGGAAAGAAGACAGTGGTATGACATAGTCAAAGTACTAAAAGAAAAAAACTTCCAGCCACAAATTCTCTATCCAGCAAAACTGGCATTCAAAAATGATGGAGAGTTCAACATATTCACAGATAAACAGAAATTAAGAGAGTATGTCAATAAGAAACTGGCACTTCAAGAAATACTAAAGGAAGTTCTACAAGTTGAAGGAAAAATCAAGGGAGAGAGAGTTGGAGGAGAGTTTAAAAACAACTAAAAAGACAAAACAGAAACAAAACAACATATGACATACATTACCCCAAAGAAAATATGGCTGAAGTAAGAAATCTGTTGCGAGTACTAACACTGAATGTTAATGGATTAAATTCCCACTCAAGAGACACAGATTGGCAGAATGGATAAAGAAATATGATCCATCTATATGCTGTCTACAAGAAACCCACCTTTGACCCAGGGATTCAAGGAAGCTAAAGGTAAATGGCTGGAAAACAATTTTACAAGATAACAATAGCCAAAAAAGGGCAGGAATAGCTATTCTAATATCAGACAAAATAGATTTTAAATGTGAAACTATTGTAAGAGACAAAGATGTACATTATATATTAGTAAAAGGGGTAATCTCTCAAGAAGAGAGAACAATCATAAACATTTACGCACCTAATCAGGGTGCCTCAAAATATGCAAGACAAACTCTAGAAAAGCTAAGTAGAGAAATAAATGCCTCTACAATTATAGCGGGGGACTTTAATACACCATTATCATCATTTGACAGAACATCTAGACAGAAAATCAATAAAGAAACAAAGGCTTCAACAATACATTAGAGAACGTGGACATAATAGACATATACAGAACAATACACCCAAATACAACAGGATTTACATTCTTCTCAAGTGCACATGGATCATACTCCAAGATAGACCATATGCTACGCCACAGAACAACTCACAATGAATTCAGAAAGACTGAGATTATACAAAGTAATTTCTCTGATCACAATGGAATGAAATTGGAAATCACAAGGGCCAGAGAAACAGGTTAGGCACAAGGACATGGAAGTTAAACAACACACTCTTAGACAAACAGTGGGTCAAGGAGGAAAACTCAAAGGAAATCAGTAATTACCTTGAATCTAATGAAAACTACCACACAACATATCAAAACCTATGGGATGCAGCCAAAGCTGTCCTGACAGGGAAGTTCTTAGCCATAAATACATATATTGAAAAACAAGGTAGAGCTAAAATTGAAGATCTAACTGCACAATTGGAGGAATTGGAAAAACAACAACAAACTAAACCTAAAAGAAGTAGAAAGAAGGAAATAACAAAGATTAGAGCAGAACTAAATGAAATAGAGAATGAGAAATCACTAGAAAAAATCAACCAAACCAAAAGCTGGTTCTTCGAGAATATCAATAAAATTGACAAACCCTTAGCCAGACTAACAAAGAAAAAGAGAGAACAGATGCAAATACACAAAATAAGGAATGAGCAAGGGTATATCACTACTGACCCCAAAGAAATAAAGAGTATATAAGAGGATACTTTGTAAAATTACATGCCAACAAGAATGATAATTTAGAGGAAATGAACAAGTTTCTAGAAATGCACAAACAGCCTACATTGATGAAAGAAGAAATTGATGAACTCAACAGTCCAATTACAGGTAAAGAGATAGACTCAGTCATCAAAAACCTCCCAACTAAGAAGCGCCCAGGACAGATGGCTTCACAGCAGAATTCTACCAAACCTTCGGGAAAGAGCTAACACCAATTCTGCTTAAGCTCTTCCAAAAATAGAAGTAGAAGGAATATTGCCTAACTCATTCTATGATGCCAACATTACCCTAATACCAAAACCAAACAAAGATACCACAAGAAAGGAAAATTACAGACCAATTTCTCTAATGAACCTAGATGCTAAAATCCTCAACAAAATACTTGCTAATCGTATTCAACAACATATCAAAAGGATTATACACCATGACCAAGTGGGTTTCTTCCCGGGAATGTAAGGATGGTTCAGTATAAGAAAATCAATCAATGTAATACACCACATAAACAAACTGCAAGAATAAAATCACATGATCATCTCTATAGATGCAGAAAAGCATTTGACAAAATACAGCACTCTTTCCTGATAAAAACACTGCAAAACATAGGGATAGAAGGAAACTTTCTGAATATGATAAAGGGCATATATGAAAAACCCAAAGCTAACATCATCTTCAATGGTGAAATCCTAAAAGCCTTCCCTCTGAGATTGGGAATAAGACAAGGATTCCCACTATCACCACTCCTATTTAACATTGTCTTAGAAGTACTTGCTCGAGCACTGAGGCAAGAAAAGGATATAAAAGGCATCCAAACTGGAAAAGAAGAAGTAAAAACTTCATTATTTGCAGACGACATGATCCTATACATAGAAAGCCCAGAGAAATCTAAAACAAAGATTCTAGAACTTATAAAGGAGCTCAGTAATGTCACAGGCTATAAGATCAATGCTCCAAAATCAGTAGCATTTCTGTACACCAATAATGAGCAATCAGAGGAGGAAATCAAGAAAAATATGCCATTTACAATAGTAGCTAAAAAAATCAAATACCTAGGAATAAATTTAACTAAAAATGTAAAGGACTTATATACAGAAAACTACACAACACTGTTAAAGGAAATCAAAGAAGACTTAAATACCCCCTGTTCATAGGTAGGAAGACTAAACATCATCATCAAGATGTCTATCCTACCCAAACTAATCTACAGATTTAATGCAATCCCAATAAAAATCAGCACTATATTTTTTAAGGAACTGGGAAAACTAACCACAAAATATATTTGGAAAGGTAAGAGGCCCCGAATTGCCAAAGACATATTGAAAAAGAAAAATGAAGTTGGAGGTATCACATTACTGGACTTTAAAACATACTACAAGGCTACAGTGTTCAAAACTGCATAGTATTGGCACAAGGATAGATGTACTGACCAATGAAATCAAATGAAGAGTTCTGATATAGATCCTCGCATATACAGTCATCTGATATTCGACAAGGCTACCAAGCCCACTCAGTTGGGAGAGAATGGCCTCTTTAACAAGTGGTGCTTGGAGAACTGGATATCCATATCCAAAATAATGAGAGAAGAATACCATCTCATACCTTACATGAAAATCAACTCAAGATGGATCAAAGATCTAAATATAAGAACCAAAACCATAAAGACCTTGGAAGATAATGTAGGAAAGCATCTACAGGACCTTGTAATAGGAAATGGTTTCATGACCTTCACAGCCAAAGCACAAGCAGCAAGAGAAAAAAATAGATAAATGGGATCTCCTCAAAATTAAAAACTTCTGCACCTCAAAGGATGTTATTAAGAAAATAAAAAGGCAGCCTACCCAATGGGAGAAAATATTTGGCAACCATGTATCTGATAAGAGCCTAATATTCTGCATGTATAAAGAAATCCTACACCTTGAAAATAAAAGGACAAACAACCCATTTAAAAAATGGGCAAGTGACCTGAAAAGACACTTCTCCAAGGAAGAAATACAAATGGCTAAAAAGCACATGAAAAAATGCTCGACATCACTTGCTATCAGGGAAATGCAAATCAAAGCTACTATGAGATACCATCTTACACCCATCAGAATGGCAGCCATTAAAAAAACAGCAGACTCTAAGTGTTGGAGAGGATGTGGAGGAATAGGAACCCTCATCCGCTGCTGGTGGGATTGTGGAATGGTCCAGCCACTGTGGAGGACAGTTTGGCGGTTCCTCAGAAAACTAACAATAGATCTTCCATATGATTCAGCAATTCCACCGCTGGGTATATACCCAGAAGAACTGAAAGCAAAGACACAAACAGATATATGCACACCAAAGTTCATAGCGGCATTGTTCACAATTGTCAAAAGTTGGAATCAGCCCCGGTGCCCATCAACAGATGAATGGATAAGCAAAATGTGGTACATACATACAATGGAATATTACTCAGCCCTCAGAAGGAATAAAGTGCTAACACATGGAATGACGTGGATGAATCTTGAAGACCTTATGTTGAGTGACGCAAGCCAAACATTGAGGGATGAACAGTATATGACCTCACTGATTTGAACTGAGGAAAGTGAGCAGTTTCTGAGAACCATTGTCTGAAAGATAGGTTAACAAGGGAGAGAAAGAGAAGAGCAGGCTTTGAGCCATCACCCATATGGACATAATCTATGGTAAAGGGATAGAGTATAGTTGCATGTTGAAGGATAGGACAGATGGGTAGTGATATTACTGGGTTTGGTGGTGCAGGGTTGACATGTGGATAGATTAGAAAGGACAAATTGGAATACCCAGGGCATGTAACTATGAATCTTGTCATTCCATGAGTCAAGGCAGGGGAGTGTCATATGCCCCAGGGGGATGGGGAAGAAGGAACAGTTAAGATCAAATGGGGTATTTAGTGGTCATGGGAAAGGTTTTTCATTACCTTACAGTAATAGACACAGGACATGGTAAATATCATCAAAAATTATTAAACGGTACCGTCTAATTTTAAACTATACTGTAAGCCATTGACAATGTTTAGTTGCTATATTTTACTATCTGTATAACAGTTATAACAATGCTAACATCCATTTAAAAAAAGGTTTTAATATGGGGTGGGGAAGGGGGAGGGAGGTTGGGTATGTGGGAGTCTCTAGTATTCCGTGTGTGACTTTGCTGTGACCTAAAACTTCTTTGAAAATTAAATGAAAACTTGGGAGACACTGGGGAATGAGAGGGGGAAGGTGTCATGGTACACTGGACATCCGAGAATACAGTGACAAAAGGAAAAAAGAATAATTTTTTTAAAAAATGATTTTTTTTGTATTTTCCCCATTTTTTGAATGTCTCAATCAGCTAATTATATTTTATTTTCAGTTTAGTTTTTTTTTTCTTCTGAGTTTCCTTGTATTTATCTCTTGCATTTAAGCTTATCATTATTATTTCTTTTTTCTGTTAATTGTATTTGGTTATTATATGGGCTCCATTTTCAAAGAAGGTTTAGATCACAGAAGGGTTATAATGGGGGCTGCAGAGGATCATTGGTGGGGGTGTCGGGGATGGGGTATTCATGGAAGTAAGTTCATCTGAATACACATGAAAGATATATAAAATTGTTCAAATGATCAAGGGATGGGGCATGGTCATGGTGGGTAGACAATCACTCAATAAATGAGGGAATCTGAATTCCCAGCCTGAAGAGCTCTGCCACATTCTCCAAGGGAGCAGCAACAGTCCCCTGAGTGCAGGGGCAGTGTCTGGCAAAGGGGGAGGGTCCACTGATGAGTTCTTGTTTTTGATGACTAGCCTTATGAGTCTTTGCTCTTGTAATTGAAACTTAGCCTACTTTACGGGGTGCCTAAGGGTTGCCACCTGAGAGCCTCCTTGTTGCTCAAATGTGGCCTCTCTCTAAGCCAAACTCAGCATATGAATGTATTACCTTCCCCCCAGCATGGTAACTGGGAGTCCAAGTGCACACATGACTCCCGGGGATGAGCCTCCCTGGCAACGAGGGATTAATACCAAGTGCCGAATGGCAACACGACTGGAAAAAGACCTTGAATAAAAGGGGGAAAAGGTAAAGGCAAATGAGTTCATGTGGTTAAGAGACTTCAAAGAGAGTCGGGAGGTCATCCCAGAGGTAATGCTTACGCACACCTCAGTAGGATCTCATAGAACACCAAAGTGGATATCACCCCACACAGAAGGGCTCCTGAGGGCTCTGGAGACACCCAGGTCCTATATAAGGGGGGATAGCCCCAGAGATTGATGCCTTATTGGTGGGCTCTACTTTGGAATCTGTGCTCCTGAGAATGACAGAGTTGGACTCAAATAAGTCCTCCCTGCACATGGTTCATCAGTCCCTTCTGTTCAAACCTATATGTGATGCTGGAGTTTTTAAGTGTACTTCCAGAGGCTGGAGCCTCTGGCCTACTTATGTGCCAGCTGTGCCTGGAATCTCCGTGGAGTTGCAACTCCTACCCTACAGCTCAATGGACTCATCCAAGTCACCTGGCGAGGAGACAACGATGGGCAACAGCCATCCCAGGGAATGGAGGGGGCCTGCAGCTTCAGGCAGGATAATCCCATCCACCGTATCCATGGGATATAAGCCCTCTCTCACTTGGAGGTGGAATGGACATCAGCATCCCAGTCCCCTCAGGATTTGGGGAAGAGCTATCGACTAGAGTGGACTTAATAGTATTCTGTTGTACACATATTGTGATTCAAGCAATGGAAGAAATTCTAACAGTGAGGTGGAGCAGGTGGCTACTAGATGCTTTCAGGACAGGGTGGGGAAGTTCAGTTGAAATACAGGGGCTTTTTTGGGACTTGAGAGTTGTCTTGAGTTTCGTTGTGGCGATGGATGTAGGCTATTTTACATCAGTATATACCATGCAGAATGTGGGAGAGAGTGTGGTCTACAATGTGAACTGTGGTCTGTGTTTGGTGGCAAGGCCCCAGGATGTGTATATCCATTGCGGGTGATATGCCACACTGATGAAATATGTTTGTGTGGGATGTTGTGGGAGGTGGGGAATATGGGAATCCCTGTAATTTCTGTGTAATATTTAGGTAATCTAAGCACCTTTTAAAACATATATATAACATTTATGTAAGCAAATGCACATATATGCACATATATTTATATATCATTTTACAAAAATTGGTATGTATTGTGAAAAATTTTGATAGTTTCTAAAGTATAACACAATTGTGGCTTCTGAATGCTTTATTATATTCAAAAGCTCACATTAGTTTGAACAAAATGGTCTTGGCCCTGAAATAACATGTGGGCTTGGTCTTAGAGGAAAACTTAACACAGCGGGTCTCTGCAGGAGCAGATGTTAGAAGACATTAGGAGATGTGCCCTTGGTGAGAGGAAATATATAAATACTGGGAGTCCAAGTGCACACGACACTTATTTAGAAAAAAAAAGACACCAGAAGTCTAAAAGAGAATCAAATATGTGATGGTTAGGCTAATGTGTCGACTTGGCCAGGTAATGCGCCCAGTTGTTTGGTCAAGCAAGCACTGGCTAATTGTCATTTAAGGGCATTTCATGGACTTTAATCATCAGTGAGTTGATTGCACAGATGGCTGATTACATCTGCAATCAACTGAGGAAATTGCTGTCAGCAATGAGTGACGTCTCATCCAATCAGTTGAAGGCCCTAAAAGGATTTCAGCATTTAGGGAGATTATTCCCATCTCTACTTCAGACAGCCAGCATCTCCTGGGGAACTCATTGAGGACCTTCATCGAAGCTCCTGGCTTGCAGCCTGCCCTAAAGAATTAGGACTCACGCATCCCCACAGTCACGTGAGTCAATTTTATAAAATCTCATACCACTTACAGATATCTCCTATCGGTTCTGTTTCCCTAGAAAACCCTGACTAATACAAAATGTGAGTGCAATCTCATAGCAAAACTAAATTGTATGAAGCATAGAACCAAAATAAGTGCTTAAGTAGTTGGAATAGTATCAATTTCTGTTGGAAACCTGAAAGGGAATAAATAGATGACACAGAGTCTGTGTTCAAGGCTTTATGTAGGCATTAAATGGAAAGAATACAGCTCATTTGACAACTGGTAGAAAGGCAGCTGTAAAAAAATGTCATCTTGGGGAGTGGATGTAGCTCAGTGGTTGAGAACCTGCTTCCCATGTATGAGGTCCTGGGATCAATCCCTGGTACCTCCCTAAAAAAAAAAAAATGTTTAAGTCATCCAAGTTGATCTACATATATGAGGTACTAGTTACAAATTCTCTGTGGTTTTAAAAAAATAGTAACTAGCACTTATCACAGGCTATTTTTTTTTTTCTCTCTCTCTGGGAATGTACATTTTCACAAGCTCTCCAGGTAATATATGTTTATGTTAAAGTTTTAGATTCACTGCTCTAATTTATGTCTCCAACACTGATTCCTTCTGAACTCCTAGCTCGTAACTTCAAATGCCTATTTGATGCCTCCACCTGGATGTCTAATGAGAGTCTCAAACTTTACAAATGCAAAACAAATTCTTGATTCCCCTCACCCTCAAAACTGTTCCTGATATTTCCTGGTAAATGGCATTCACATCTTTTGATGACCTTCTTTTCTTCTCTTTCTCTCTGGCTGAAGCTTGCTGATTTTTCCCCCACTTTCTAATTTGAGGTGAAGTGAAACAACTCTAATCTTTTGCAATGAGAGATTCCAAGGAAAAAAAACCTTAATCAAATCACAAGTCTCCGGAATAGCCTGTTGTTGGTTGTAAATGGGGGAAGAAGTGGCACTGGAGAATGTATTCAAGTAGCTCTAATTTAGAGGTATTTTATAAATAATTCTAGGTAGTGCACAAATGCCCCTTTCACATGAAGAAGCTTGGCAATTCGTAGATTGGCAATTCATTCCTTGCATAGTGGAATTTGATTTTTTTTTTTTTTTTTTTTTTTTGGCCTCCCATCATCTGAACCTCCTTGCTTGTTTGGGTCCCCCACCTTACGAGGCAAAGCCTGCCTCCCATGATAGATGTTTAAAATGCCAGGTGCTCCTCTTCAGGTACTCAATTTCCCAGGTTACATTCACAGTGAGGACACAGGCACCAATTCTGATGCACCCACTTGAGACACTGAGTTGTAAATTAGTAACATGAAAAAGTAGCAGGAGGTGACATTGGTAGCAGTCACTTGTGCCACACTGGGGTCAGTGGTGTCAGCTACAGCCCCCAGTCCCAACATAGAGGGTGTTGGAGAGTCAGGCTAAGATGGCACATTCAGCAGCAGCAAAACCAGTGAAGCAAGGGCAATAATGGGCATTTCTTTTGATGGGATAGTCTCAAAGCCTGGTTCTCTGGTCCTCCTGGTAACCATGCAGTAAATTCTTTTAGGTGCTTAATTTGCAAGCTGAATGGTTTATGTGGTTTGCAACCAAGGATGTTGACTGAGATACACTTGTCCACTAGTACTCAAAGTGTGATGCTCCTGTGGGCATTTTGCAGTTCCTGCCCTTGTTTCCGCTCTCCGTGTGAAACCAGGGTGACTTGTTAGACTTGCTTTGATCATGAAATCAGACATTTGAGCAGCTAACTAGGGAAAGAAATGTTCTGACAAGCAGCTCCTTTGGAAGTTTTCTTTGACTATACCCTCACTCTGGTAAATTGTGTATGCTTATAGATTTTTATCACCCATTTATTCCACTCTCTATATATATATATGTTGACTGAAAAATCACTTTATGTAGCACCTTTTAACATCACCGCTCTGGAAACAGTGTACTTATATGTAAACAAAGGGTAGAATCCTGAGGCACCAAACTCCCAGAATTTGGTTGCATATTAGGCAGAAATGCATCTAAAATTAGAGTTCTGCATTTATTTCTAAGTTTTTATTATGGTATTTTCAAACATTCACAAAAAGATAGAGAAACCCCCCTATGTACTCAGATACAAAAATCAACATTTTGTAAATCTTATTTCACTTACTCTTTATCCCCATGGTTTTGGGGGGTGTTTTGGTTTTGCTTTATTGGAGAATTTAAAGCCAAATCTTAAATATCATATCATTTCAACTGATAAATATTTCAGTTTGTATCTCTAAGAGGTAATAAATTTTAACATAAGTAACTAACAATAATTTCTGAATGTCATCAATTACAGATTGTGTTAGGTGTTCAAATTTCTCTGATTATGTCAAAAACTATTTTTAACTTGGTTTATCTGAATCATGCTCTAATATGGTAGATGAGGTACTTTCAGGAACTTCACTAACCCATGCTAATTAAAGTATATAAAAAAAAATAAAGTCAGAATATATATATACACATACACACATACATATATTTGGAATACTGAAATACACATATACACAAACTTGAACTAAACTGAGTCTTTTGTTTTTCAGTTATATAATCAATGATGGTCTAATTGTTGAAAACGGTATGACCCATTATATGCGTCTAACACATTTACATATAATACTATATTTAACTAAGTAATCGCATATAAATTATAAAATAACTTTTATGTAAATTCAAGCTTTTAAAGTACTTGAGCTGCTTGAAAAATGTACAAACTTGCATATATTAACATCCACATTTCACTTTCCCTATTATTTTACTAAGTAAATTGTTTTACTTATTAGTTAAAGGAAAACTTGGGGTTAGTCATTGCCATAATGATATTTCTTTTTCCTAATTTTCAAATAATTTTACCATATTAAGTATAATAATATGACCATAGACCCTGAAAGATCTGGGTAAAAAAAGCTTAACTGTGGTTTAGGAAAAAGGGAGGAGAGGAGAATAATAGAAACTAAGAGAGTACCGGTTCCTTCTAGATACTGTATATCCATACTGTGGAATACAACTCAGCAATTTTTAAAAAGCAAACTATTGACAGGTGTGACAACCTGAATGAATCTCCAGGGTGCTGAGTGAAAAAAATCAATCCCAAAAGGTTATATACTATATGATCCCATTTATATAACATTCTTGAAATGACAAAATTAGAGAAATGCAAAACAGATTAATGTTTGCCAAGGGTTTAGAGGGGGGCAGGGATGGGAGGAAAGTGGGAATGGCTATAAAAAGGCAAGATAAGGGATACTGTGGTGCTGAAATGTTCTGTATCTTGACTGTCTCAATGTCAATATGCTGCTTATGTTATTTTACTATAGTTTTGCAAAATGTAACAATTGGGATAAACTGGGTAAAGAGTGCATGGCGGGGGGTGGATGTAGCTCAAATGATTGGGCATCCGTCTCCCGTATGGAGGGACCTGGGTTCGATCCTCGTGACCTCCCAGTAAAATAAAAGTTAAAAAAAGAAAAAGAAAAAATATAGAAGGCACATGGGCCGTCAGACCCCACGAGTGGGCTAGCCCCCAGGCCCCGCATGTGGGCATGCCAGGCCTCGCAGAGCCACGCAGCAAGATGATGATGTAACAGTAGAGTGATAAAAGGGAGAGCCAAGACAAGACACACTGAAAAAAAAAAAAAAAAAAGGCAGGAACTGAAGTAGCACCCGTGGCAGAATGCTTCTCTCCCACATCGGAGGGTCCCAGGATCGAATTCCGGTGAAGACAAGAGGAGAAGGATGAGAAGAGAGGGCAGGAAACAGACACAGAGAATTGCCCAGCGAATAGACACAAAAAGGGGGGTGGGGGTAAAAATGGATAAAAGTAAAAAATAAACAAATCTTTTGTATTATTTCTTACAAGTACAAGTGAATCTATAATTATCTCAAAATTAAGTTTATTTTAAGAAACATATTAGCAACATTTTTCAACAAATATAGGCAAAAAGATATTTTTGTGAACCTCAGAATACAAGTCAGTGGGAACAAGCCACCAATCATCACAAGAACCACAAAGCACAGGTGTCTGTGCAGGAGAAAGTGGAGAGAAGGAACCAGGCATTTGACGTACATGATAATACGATAAGTCCTAAATAGCCAACAGGTACTCATTGTAAAGTACAGCAGGCCAGTATGAGAATAGCAGGTAAAACTCAGAGGAGCTCTGCCCAACCCAACAGCAGGTGAACATAAGGGGCCTTGGTAAGGTCAGAAGGGAACGGAGTCATCTCACCCCTAAGGACTGTCTGAACTGACCATCCTGGCACCTTTCCAAGTTTATCCCTACAATAAGGGAAACAATGGGGAGATGGGACCAAAATCAAGCAGGACAGGGACAAGGAGACGAATGAAGAGAAGTTAATATGGAGAAGTGGAAAAAGTCAAGAACTCTCAAAAAGCAAGCTGCCATATTTTTTAGCACTATACAAAAATAACAGGAAAAAGAAGCTCAATGATGTTAAACTATCCTGAACCAAACATTCTTCTAAAAGGTCAAGAAAATTAATTTCACATAAAAATGATCAACCAGAAAGGACTGAGGCCATATCTCATACAAACTTAATGTAAGAAAAAAAGAGAATATGGAGCAGAGTAATATCCTTACAGACAATGAAAGCACACCAGAAAAATCATGCGACCAAGGAGATTAAACTGTACTATTTCAAACTACGCTAAAAGTCATTAAGAAAGTGTTATAAGATAGAAAAGAACAATATGAATCAGAAATATGACAGTAGTCAGGAAATAATTGGAAATAAAATAAAACCCTCTTGAGAAAAGAAGACTGTGGTGGTTGTTGTATGAGGATTGTTATCTTTTAGACTGCTATGTATGTTACATGGGAAAAGCAAAAGAGCAAGTAGGGATATTCTAATTGTGTCTTTCTTTGTGTTCTTGAAAACCAGAATTCTTGATGTGGAGGAAAGGAGATGCAGCTGTAATATAGAGGAGATTAACTCTTAAAAATTTGAATATATATCTCCACTGAAAAGGCCTGACACAATGACCAATCCCCTAACTCCAGATTATGGTCTTAAATGACATTTCCCACTAATGTAAACCAGAGCTTTCTGGATAAATGGCTGAAATCTAAGTCTGAGAAGGAAGTGTACAAGATGAAGTTGGAACATCTTGCCATACCAGATAATAAGGAAACTATCAAAAGGCTGTGTCAAAAGAACTCAATGTGGACTACAGGGTGAACCATGATCCATGCTCAGTGGCAATGCCCCAGGATGCATTTGTCAATTGCAATGAATGTGCCACACTAATGAAGGATGTTGTTTATGTGGGAGGGTGTGGGGGGTGTGGGTAGTGGGGCTTATGGGAATCCTTATATTTTGTGTGTAATATTTATGTAATCTAAGTATCTTTTAAAAATTAAAAATAAATTAAAAAAAAAAAAGAACTCAGGAGTCATTTGAACAAATGTCCACTAGCCAAAGATGAAATATTTGAACTTCAACAAGGCAAAAACTGCAGTGAATTAAAACCCATCAAATATGCTTAAATTCATGAGTTCATAGTATAAAAAAAAAAAGAACCTAATCGATCACCTTCGGATGATAGTAGGAAACAAATTCATTATCCTGAAAACAGGCAAAAAAAGGGAAAGAGTCAAATACTGATCCTGCTTTTCCAGTTCACCACTGGTAACACAATAGTAAATGAAGGGAAATGTCTCTTTATAGAAATAATCCACCACATAAATGAACAAGGAATGATAGAATTAGATATCACCAGTTTGCAAACCCCAATGAATTATGGGAACTATGCAATGAGAATCAATGGCTATCAGAAAAGGGAACCAATGATGAGCTACATGGTGAACGACCGTACCACCACCTATAGAATTTTCAAAGAGATAAAACCTGAGCTGGATCTAGCCTCTACCTCTAGATACCAATTTTCAGGAAATGCAGATGATAAAGCAGCTTGTTAAATTGCACCTTATGGGCAATCTGCAAAATCTAGACTGTGGGAACTCTACAGGTCAAATGGCTCAGGTTTCACAACAGATGAATCATAAGGAAAAGAAAGGGATAGAGGAGAAACCTGTAAAGTATAAGAGACATAAAAAACATTTTAAAAAGCTGGATCTAACTAAGCTTAGTGTTGGGGGATGCATAGGATGCATAGTTAGGTGAATAAGCTATAAAGAAACACAGAAAAGGGTTACTGTAAAAATCAGGGTATGACTGCTTTTGAGGGGAAGAAGAGATTTGATTGGCCTAAGACATGTAGAGACTTCTGAGATGGCTGACAAAGTTCTATTTCTTAACCTGAGTGGTGATTACAGGGATTTTATCTTAAATAACTCATTAAATTATACATTTTGTGTGATTGTACCTTTGTTTTATTTTACAACAACAAAGTTTTAAAAAACAGAAAACAGGAAACATTAACTGTCTGAAGACTTCTAAAGACTTTCTGCAGACTGCAGTTAGAAGAGAGAAAGATTTTGGGTAAATTATTTATGAGGTTCAGGTGGACCACAGAAAAGTTAACAGTTTTGGACTGGAAGAAGTCAGGAATTAGGGAATTTTATGGACAGTTTCCCTGGAAATGGGGATTAACCAAGTATATAAATAAGAGAAAGAAGGGCAGAAGTGTGGAAGATACTTGATCTCCAAAAACAAAACTAGAATCAGCTCAGGACTCCTCAAAGGGGCACCGAAAAGAGTCACTCCCAAAACTCTGACCTCTGAATTTCCTTTACCTAGACTTGGGCCCAGTCCACTCCTTACAACTTTAGAGTCCAGGGAGTGAAGCTTCAGTGAGGACTTTGGTATGGATGCGGTAGGAGAAGAGCTCTTGAGACCTGGAAGGACAGTGATAAATGTCTCATGCAGCACCCCACCCTTCCATTTCAAGGACTAGGGAGAGGGGAATGGATGTGGCTCAAATGGTTGGGCGTCCGTCTCCCATATGGAGGGACCCGGGTTCGATCCCTGGACCCTCCCAGTAAAAATAAATAAATAAATAAATAAAATAAAATAAAATAAAGGACTAGGGAGAAAAAGTACCACCCAGCCAGAGCCACCCTTATGTCTCTTTATCCCCATGGCATCTCCTCATGACTGAAGAACCAAGGGAATGCTCTGCTACCCAAAGACAAAACAGAAGAGACTTACCTCATCACCAGACAACTGAGTCTCCACATATCCTGGAGAGACAGAAAGAGAAGAAATAGAATGTCCCAATTAGGACCAAATGAGTACGATTATCCTGAAGGGATATCTCCGCAGAAGAAGATATCTCCGTAGACAGAGAGTGGTCTACGATATCAGAACTCTATCCCCTGGGAAGCGGCTGTGGCTCAATCAGTAGGGCTCCCGTTTACCATATGGGAGGCCCCGGGTTCGGTTCCCGGGGCCTCCTGGTGAGGGCAAGCCCGCACGGCGTGGTTAGCTGACCCAGCGAGCACAAGCAGCAAGGGGGGGATAAATGAATAAATAAATAAAATCTTTAAAAAAAAAAAAAAAAAAAGAACTCTATCCCCTGGAACAATCCCCTGGAATGTTTCTAGCTTCAGAAAATAGTATCCCAATTATCGCTGAGATCCTGACCTCGGATCTTTGGCATCAGAGACAATGGGAACTGGAAAAAGCCATGCGGCTTTCCTCAGAGGCTTGTTACCTTTCCGAGCCCTGAGGCAGATGATGATCCCCACAAGAAGGAACACTAGACCAAAGAGGAAGGCTCCAACTCCACCCAGCATCTTCCTCCAAGAATAATCAGGCTGAGCTCCTGCGGGAACCAGGTTTTAAAGTTACTAAAATCCAATATGCGATGCACCTCCCTGAAATCCCAAAGCCTCTCTAGAGAAGGAATCACTTTAGAAGTGGCTCTTTGAGGCCAACACTTGCACCCATGCAATTGCCTCCCACCTGTTACTGATTCTCATAACCCGTAAGAATGACCCTTACATGCTAAGACCAACTCATTAGAGGATTCTAGCTCCCAGGGTTGGAAGTAAGTGATGAGGTGACTGGACCTCTGTATTCTCTTGGAAAGTACAAGGATAGATCTGCCATGTTTTCTCCCACATAACACAAGGACTCTGGATTTCTGTGGCTCCCCCAGATAAGGGGAAAGAAATGGTATTGTAGCCAAGATGTTGTGCAGAAATAGCACAGACCCCATATTAAGTCAGTATAATCCTGAGTGGGGCCCAGAGGGTACAATAGGCTGATTCTCACTCCACTCCACAGAAACAGGACTCTGCAGGCTGGAGTGATCAACAAGGCAGGTGTAGACATCTCCAAGCTCAGGAGTCATTTCCAGCATCACCATAGTCTGAAAAGTCCAGTCTCCATTCCTGATGAGGCCAGTGGACATGATCCCAGTTCTCTCCTCCTGCCCATTCCGGAACCACCTGATCTTGATGTCCCCTGGATAGAAATCAGTCACAGAGCAGAGCAGCAAGTTGTGGTGATGCAGGGATGGGGTCCTCTCTGGATACACCGCCACCTCTGGTTGCACTGGGAAGGGAGGGAAAGATGAAACATTGTGAAGGAAAATCATAAGCTGGGTCAGGAGTTTCTGTAGAGACGAATCCCTGCCCATAATCTCTTCTCTAGTTCTCCCCAGTAGAAACTGGGAAAGGGGGGAAACCTCAGCCCTCAAGACTCAGAAACCACGTATGCTGATGCCCCCAGAAGAATGCAAGACTTTTCAGGCACTTTCACAATTATTCCTTCTATTTAGTCCCTAAAGATCCTGAGCACTCAGGGATCTGGGACAATTATGACCTAATTATGAAGATAATGAGTGGGTCATAGTTAGAGACAGAATATGCACACAGTCTACCCTGCTCATAATCCACTTATGCTGAAGCAGGAAATTGCTTGTCACAAGGAAGAAGAACCATGAGAAGCGTGGCTAGATTCACATGGGGAGATTTCCTGAACCCAACCAGACTCCATCCTCCACCTCACCTTTTGTCTCCACAGTGAAGGATGCACCAAGCTTGTAGTTGTGTCTGCAGAGCGTATCCACAGCAGCTCTACTCCTCTCCAGTAGATCTGTCCGACTGTTCCACTGCTCAACATCTGGCTGCCCCAGCTCCGTCAATGCCACAAACATGCCCACATCACTGTCGAAATGTGCATACTCCTCCAAGTTAAAGATGAATCTGACCACAAACTGCACCTTTTCTGTCCCATTGGTGAAGTAACAGTCAGCTTTTGCCTGAATCACAAAATCTTCTGGAAAACCAAAAAAGGATGGTGAACCGGTCCCCACTTTAGGAAACCCATACTTGGAAAATTATGCCAGACCACATGAATTTAGGAGGAGGCCTTTTGAGCTCAGTAAACAGGCCAAAGTAGCTCTTCTCCCCTTGGTCCCACCCTGGTTCCTCTTAGCAAAATATATCAATAATAGGAAGAAGCCTGAGACCCACCTCACCAGGCCAGCCAAAAAGAAGACATGTAATCCACAGAGGCAAGCCAAAGAGGGAGTCCCAAGAGTTGTAAACATTCATTCATGTGTTTATGCAACAAATATTTATTGACTCTTCACCTGTCACTATTCTGGGTTTCTCCTAGCCAAGCTTTGAGAAGCCCACCGTTTTCATTCCTTTTATTATGAAGACAAAAAGATCCATCTCCACAAAGAATTATTCAAAACCACCTCTGCCCTTGTCAAGTTCATTCTACACATTTCTTCTGGAAGAAAGTGAAGGAGAGATGGAGGTAGAAACGCAGATTAGGAGCACGACAGATGAGAAATAAACTCTCCTGCTACCTTCTGTAAAGATCTCCCTGAAGAAACAACATCTAAATTGAGAGTTGAAGGATAATTGTCACTGATCTTGAGCTGTACATTTACTTTCCCTTCTAAATTCAGGAGGCCTTCTCCAGGAGCTACTGACCTAGTTGTAAGAATGGAGGACCCGTTCTGGGTAGGCCATACTTATCTCTCACTCGGTAGCTAACTTCAGGTAAAGGCTCCAACCACCAATTCCTTGACATTTATATTCTTCTCTATTTCCTCTAAAAGTCTGAACCAGAGAGAAAAATTCTGAGTGTTCAGTCATCATTTAAGATCTGTGCTGTTTTTTTTTTTTAACTAACTGTCTTGTTTAACGGACATTATAAGCTCAGAGTGGTTTCTCTTCTCTAAGGAGGATGTTCTTCTCCCCCTAGTTTTGTTCCTCTTTTGGGTTTAATGAGACTTTGACATTCAAAGAGCATTCTGTTCTTAGCACATTACATCCTGTTTTCTGCTGCAAAACATGTATTTTCACACTCTAATGTTGATTCATGTTTGTGTCCTCAGTTAGAAAAATAACAGTAATAAGGTGTGCCCAGTTACCTGAGGATAGGGATAATTTATTCAAATGTTCTTACTTCTCAAAGCTGATTAGCATAATTCTAACCATATAATACTGGTTTAATACATGCCAGAAGAAACAACTTTTGTTTTCAATTTCTTTTGATAACCTTGATTGGATAAATATAGAAACAATAACAATGATTAGAGCAAACCCCTGACTGAAAAATGGCAGCTATTCTCAGATGGCTTCCAGGTTTTATTGTTCTCTGGTCTTTAGAGACTGATATAATAAGAACCCTAAACAAGATGAAATGTTTCCCTTCTCCCCCACTCCCTGCTCCTTGAATCTGTGGCTCTGGCACCAAAAGCTCCTTTTCTAAACAGTCCATTGTGTGTGGGAAGGAAGGAAGAAGTATTTTTCTGTCTAAGAGAGGAGCACTGCTCTTTGGAGCCAAAGGCCACTGCCAGTTTGGTCTGTGGCCTGGACATAGAGAGAACTCCATCCCTTCCCCATGCCAATTCTTACACACACACACACACACATGCACGCACATACACACACCAAATGCTCTGTTCTTACCTGGAGAGTCTCTGCCTTGAGTCACAGAGGAATTCAGTCTAAGATTCACTAGCAGAGCCACCACCCAGGGAACCCACCCAGACTCCATTCTGGAGAATAAAAGAGAGAGAAAGAGACACAGAGACAGAGAAAGAGAGAGAAAAATCAGGTCAACCTCTTCAGAATAGGGTTTGTCCCCACCCAACTCAGTCAAAAAAGTAATCATTAAGCGTATAGATACCTTTCTGGCCTCCTTGGGATTGGAAATTTCTCAGATTGATAGCCAATCTAGATAGAAGAATTTTGCATCATTAGGTGCTAGGTAGAACATTTTCATAAAGTTATGTTATACCACTCATTAATTGTTTACCTGCAGAATCACTGACAGTAGTTTAGTCATGTGGAAATGAGCTGGGGGAAGAATTTTAAGAAAACATGCACTACATAGTACAGGATCTTATATACTCCTCTGTCCTCACTCAGCACTGTCCCTGGCCTGTTCTGACCAATAGGGCATCTCTTCTTATGGGGTAGCTGACGTTACAATGGAGAGAGTGTAAAAAAAGAAGAAAAGAAGGCAGCATTCTGAAGGATGTCCCTTGAGAGGAGTTAGTTAAGGAGAAAGAGAGATTTCAGAGAAGAAATGAAAGATAGAAAATACCCAAGAGAGTGCAATTTCTAAGAAACCTAAAAAGAGACAAAAAAAAAAAAAAAGTTGAGCATTCTCAAAAGAAGAAAATGCTGCAAAATTGTTCTAGAGGGTAAAATATAAGAAAATGTGATTCGTGGAGCATTAATGAACTTCAGTGGCACAGCAAAATGTTAAAGGTGGAAACCATATTTCAAAAGCATAAAATGTGAATTGGAGATGAGGAACTAAAGCAGCAGACAGAGTCTTTCAAGAATTTTGGAAGTTAAGGAAAAGGATGAGACTCATACATGAATGAAAGCAATGCTAAGGGAAAGATACGTTAAAGATAGGAAAGATCTTCAGTTTCTGGGTCAAGTGAAAGTCACCTGTAAACAGGAGAAATTGAAGATAAAAAAAAAAGAGAGAAGAAAGGACAAATCCCCCCCAAATGCTTAATGGAATGAATCCAAAGAATGAGATTGTCAAGCTTGGCAATAAAAAAGAACACATCTTCAAATACAAGAACGAAGACAGGAAGATGTGGGGTAGGAAAGATGGGACTGAGGGAGTTCCAACTGAATGGATACAATAGACTCTCCTATGAACAAGGCAAGGTCTTTTGCTAAAAAGGAGTTAGAGAATCTCTTCTCCAGAAAAATAGCTAGAGGACAAGCTGAAACAGCCCCGAAAAAGATCTTCTAGGATTTGGGACAGCAGGTGAAGGCTGCACATCACCCAGAGGAGAAAGGGACAAAAGAGTGAAATCGCGATGACAGAACCATGAATTGGAACCAGCAGCAGTTGCTGCTGCTGGCACCCTCCCCCAAACTAAAGACTCTAGAATTCTCGGACCTGGGACCTGCAACTACAGACAAAGGGAGCTCCAGGGATCTACCACCCCAGGAAAGGGAAGAGAGAGGGTCACAACCCAAGGCTGACTCAGCTTCTGACCTACAAATTTGGGCTGCTGTGCCCCACAGGCTCTTCCAGGCCAAGTGAGACCACATAGTAGTTTACCCTGGGAGCCAGCGAAGGACTGGAGAAATAAACCCTCACAATCTCCCTCTCTTCTAGCCTGGACTAATTGTTGAGGACTCCACAGAAGAGGGAGAGAAAGCCTGGAGCTGACTTGGCTTTTGACTCTCAGGTTTGGTCTGCTGTGTCCGGAGAGCCCCTTCAGGCCAAGCAGGCCATTGTTTGCCTTGGATCCTGCAAGGGGCTAAAGATATACAAATCTCTCAATCTCCTCCTCTACTAACAGGGACTGATTGTTGAGGACTCAGAGGGCAGTGGGTATATTTTGTAGCTGGGAAAAGGGAGGGGACTGCCAGAGAAGACTGGAGAACAGTCTCAGAAAATTTGAATTACAAGGTTCTTACCCTCCAGACAGGAAGATCTGGTCTGTGTTTCAACAAATACACTCTGACCAGGCATTGAATTGAGAGCTGTCAAAGAGCGCGATCTCCTGATAATTATCCTTAATTATATAAGGATAAGATAATTAAAAGTAAGTAGGAGAGGCTTTTCCTGGCCTCTATAGCCTCTCTGCCCAAGGCCCTAAGAAGTGACTCTACAACCAATTACTGGGTCCAGTGCCCAGTTTTGAGCAACCAGCAGGACAATCCTAACAATCCAGGTCGGGCTAAAAATCAAAGAGCTGTGGTAACTCACAGCCTCCTGCCACTAAAACCCTATTGAAAGAGAAAGATATTGAGCTTCTGAGTAAACTACATTCTAAACAGATGCCTAAACACCAGCAAAAGATTAAAAACCATATTAAGAAAATATAACACATGGCCCAAGAAAAGGAATACATCAAAGCCACAGAAGAGATGCAGAATTTGAGAGAACTAATCAGCGAGATGAGCACAAATTTCCAAACTCAAATTAATGAGTTGAAAGACAATATAGTTAAAGAGATAAATGACATCAAGAACACACTGAGTGAGAGATGGGGCCAAGATGGCGTTAGTGTAGGAGGGCACACACTGCAAGCTCCCAGAGCAAGGCGGATTGTGGACGGGGTCCTGCCTGGGGGTCTGTGCTGTGCACGCATGGAATGAGAGGCTTGGGACATCTATCTGCGCAGATCAACGGCATGGACAGAACGGTAGAGATTCATGAGTTTTAAGCCTACAGGTGTTGGTTGGCACGGATGGCTGAGCCCCGCAGTTAGGGAGAAAAAATAAATAAAACGGCCAGTTGGAGCCACGAGTGAGGCAAGAAAGTTTTATTTTCTGGGGATCTGGCTGCCTGGAGCCCCTTGGACCTTGGGTGAACAGAACAGCTGGAGCGAATCAGCACCAGGTGGATGGGAGGGGTGATTCTGTTCGGGGGAGGGAGTTGATTTGCCTAGCTGCCCATGGATAAGCCCCGGGCAGCCGCGAAGCCAGGAAGAGGAGACACTCTCCAAAAGAGGGAGGGTTCTGTTGGAGGACAGGGAAGGGAATTTTTTATTTTTATTTTTTCCAATGATCTGGCTGCCTGGACCGCCCCATAGCTTTGGGGAGCAGATAATCCGACCTGAAGCAGCATCAGGCTGAGAGGAGATGCGGATCTGCAGTCAAACTGATTTACATAGCAAATCAGTGACGCTGGTGCTCGGCTATAGAAGGGGCGGAGTCAACCGTCTTTAGCACTCTGCACTGACTAACATCAGGGCTACAGCTACCCTGGGGAGTCCAGGAAGTGGGACGTGCTTGATTAATTTCCACAAGCCCAGCTAGGGTCCCTTCCGATAGGGGGTTGGTCTACAAGAGGAATTATTTTGGGTCCAGTATTTCGCCAAAAAAATAAATAAATAAAAATAAAAAGTGAGAAAGTCACTTCAATAAATGAAAAATAAATTCTTTTTAATTTAGTTTAATAGCTAAAAGCTGTTTCAGGACCTGCATATAGAACCCTGTGGGGAAATTGATTAATAAACACAAGCAGGCAGAGAGGATCCATGTGTACCTAGGGGAATCATTGACCCTCCTTAGCTCTGTTTGACTGCTTGCCTGTGTGGATCTTTGGTTTTTCTCTGTTTATTTCTGGTCTCTTGCTTTCTTTCCTCTTTCCTCCCCCCATTCTTTTTTCTTTCTTTTTTAAAATTAGGTGCTGCTAGCTTGTCGCTTCTTTGCTGTGCTTCTTTTTCAGTAATTTCCCACTCGCTGTCTATATTGATTTTGTATTCCAAACTATCGCTTATCCTTCCTTCATCTCTCTGCCTTCTGCTTTCTATTGTGGCTCTTAGATACAACATTTTTTCATAGGCCCACAACTTAAGGGCGTCAATTTCTATTCCATCTATTTTGTTTTCTTCTTTTTTTTTTTTATTAGTATTAACTTTTTCCTTTCAGATCTTTCTTAATATTTCTCTCCCTCCTCATAATTCTAGCCTTCTAAATCACTACATATATATTCCTCCATTTGTTTTCCCAGTCCATTGTAGGAACTCCACTTTTTTTCTATTACTCTACACTGCCTACACAAGATAAATATTCATCTCATTAGGTCTCATTTGACCCCTCTTCTAACTTTTATCAATATTACTCTTATCTTTCTGCCATCCTTACATCTTTTGATTCCTCTGCCCCTAATCTTTTGCCTTCAAGGGAACATAGAAAGAAGCAAGGAAATAAAATAAGAAGAAAAAGTGCCTAAGAGAAAACTTAACTCACATGCAGAACCACCAGCTAAATAAAACCCTAGATCATAGAGAAAAAGTAATCAACTGAACAAACCCATCAAGATAATATGATGACAAGAGGGCAACAAAAAAATACAAATGACTCTGAGAAATAGGAAAACATGGACCAGTCAAATGAGCAAATTAAAAACCAGGAAGCGATGCAGAACATTGAACAACTAATCAAAGCTATCCAAACAAATATCATGGACCAACTTAAAGAAGTGAAGGAAGAGATTAGGATATAAAGAAGACACTGGGAGAACATACTGAAGAAATTGCAAATATGACTAAAAAGGTAATGGATATGATGGTGAACAATGTCACAATCCAAGAAATCAAAAAGACGCTGGATTCACATAACAGCAGATTTGAACAGGCAGAGGAAAGAATTAGTGATATGGAAGACAATACAGTTGAAATCAAAGAGAGATAGTAGAACAGATAGACAAAAAGATAGAAAAAATCCAGCATGGAATCAGGGAATTAACCGATAACACAAAATGCACAAACATACGCATTATGGGCATCCCAGAAGGAGAAGAGAAGGGAAAGGGAACAGAAGGAGTGTTGAAGGAAATAATGGCTGAAAACTTCCCAACCCTATTGATAGAGATGGATGTGCAGATCCAGGAAGCACAGCGCACCTCAAATACTACAAATCCCAACAGGCCAACTCCAAGACATATTCTTGTCGAAATGTCCAATGCTCAAGACAAAGAGAAAATACTCAAGACACCAAGAGAAAAGAGAACCATCACATACAAGGGAAGCACAATAAGATTAAGTGCTGATTTCTCAGCTGAAACCATGGAGGAAAGAAGACAGTGGTATGACACAGTCAAAATAATAAAAGAAAAAAACTTCCAGCCATAAATTCTCAATCCAGCAAAACTGGCATTCAAAAATGCTGGAGAGTTCAAAATATTCACAGATAAACAGAAATTAAGAGAGTATGTCAAGAAGAAACCAGCATTTCAAGAAATACTAAAGGAATCTCTACAACTTGAAAGGAAAAAACAAGGGACAGAGAGTTGGAGGAGAGTTTAAAACAACTGAAAAGAGAAAAAGAGAAACAAAACAACATATGACATACATTAACCCAAAGAAAAAATGGCTGAAGTAAGAAATTCGTTAAGAGTAATAACACTGAATGTTAATGGATTAAATTCACCAATCAAAAGACACAGATTGGCAGAATGGATAAGAAAATATGATCCATCTATATGCTGTCTTCAAGAAACCCAACTTCGACCCAGGGATTCAAGGAGACTGAAAGTGAATGGCTGGAAAACCATTTTACAAGATAACAATAGCCAAAAAAGGGCAGGAGTAGCTATTCTAATATCAGACAAAATAGACTTTAAATGGAAAACTATTGTAAGAGACAAAGATGGACACTACATATTAGTAAAAGGAGTAATCTCTCAAGAAGAGAGAACAATTATCAACATTTACACACCTAATTGGGGTGCCTCAAAATACATGCGGCAAACTCTGGAAAAACAAAGATGAGAAATAAATGCCTCTACAATTATAAGAGGGGACTTCAACACACCACTATCATCATTTGACAGAACATCTAGACAGAGAATCAATAAAGAAACTAAGGCACTCAACAATACATTAGAAGACCTGGACTTAATAGACATATATAGAACACTACACCCAAATACAGCGGGATTTACATTCTTCTCCAGTGCACTGGAACATACGCCAAAATAGACCACATGTTAGGCCACAGAACAAACTCTCAATGAACTCAGAAAGATTGAGATTATACAAAGTAATTTCTCTGACCACAACGGAATGAAATTGGAAATCACTAAGGGCCAGAGAAACAGGTTAGGCACAAGGATATGGAAGTTAAACAACACACACTTAGACAAACAGTGGGTCAAAGAGGAAATCTCAAAAGAAATCAGTAACTACCTTGAAACTAATGAAAACGACAACACAACATATCAAAACCTATGGGATGCAGCAAAAGCAGTTCTGAGAGTGAAGATCATAGCCATGAATTCATATATTAAAAAAGAAGAAAGAGCTAAAATTGAAGACCTAACTGCACACTTGGAGGAATTGGAAAAACAACAACAAACTAAACCTAAAGGAAATAGAAAGAAGGAAATAACAAAGATTAGAGCAGAACTAAATGAAATAGAGCATAAGAAAGGACTGGATACAATAAACAAAACCAAAAGCTGGTTCTTTGAGAATATAAAAAAAATTGACAAACTCTTAGCCAGACTAACAGAGAAAAAGAGAGAACAGATGCAAATACATAAAATAAGGAATGAGCAAGAGTATACCACTACTGACCCCACAGAAATCAAGAGTATCATAAGAGGATACTTTGAAAAATTATATGCCAAAAAGAATGATAATTTAGAGGAAATGGACAAGTTTCTAGAAACCCACAAATACCCTACATTGATGAAAGAAGAAATAGATGAACTCAACAGTCTAATTACAAGTAAAGAGATAGACTCAGTCATCAAAAACCTCCCAACGAAGAAGAGCCCAGAACCAATTGGTTTCACAGCTGAATTCTACCACATTCCGGAAAGAGCGAACACCAATTCTACTTAAGCTCTTCCAAAAAATAGAAGTAGAAGGAAATTGCCTAACTCATTCTATGATACCAACATTACCCTAATACTAAAACCAAATAAAGATACCACAAGAAAGGAATATCACAGACCAATTTCTCTAATGAACCTAGATGCTAAAATCCTCAAAAAAATACTTGCTAATCGCATTCAACGACATATCAAAAAGATTATACACCATGACCAAGTGGGTTTCATCCCGGGTATGCAAGGATGGTTCAATATAAGAAAATCAATCAATGTAATACGCCACATAAACAGATTGAATGAAAAAAACCACATGATCATCTCTATAGATGCAGAAAAAGCATTCGACAAAATACATCACTCTTTCCTCATAAAAACACTACAAAAGATAGGAATAGATGGAAACTTTCTGAATATGATAAAGGGTATATATGAAAAACCCAAAGCTAACATCATTTTCAATGGTGAAATCCTAAAAGCCTTCCCTCTGAGATTGGGAACTAGACAAGGATGCCCACTATCACCACTCCTATTTAACATTGTCTTAGAAGTACTGGCACGAGCACTGAGACAAGAAAAGGACATAAAAGGCATCAACATTGGAAAAGAAGAAGTAAAAATTTCATTATTTGCAGATGACATGATCCTATACATAGAAAGCCCTGAGAAATTTACAACAAGGCTTCTAGAACTTATAAAGGAGTTCAGTAATATTGCAGTCTATAAGATCAAGGCTCAAAAATCAGTAGCATTTCTGTACAGCAATAATGAGCAAACTGAGGAGGAAATCAGGAAAAAAATACCATTTACAATAGTAACTAAAAGAATCAAATACCTAGGAATAAATATAACTAAAGATGTAAAGGACTTATATACAGAAAACTACACAACACTGTTAAAGGAAATCAAAGAAGACTTACATAAATGGAAAAATATTCCCTGTTCATGGATAGGAAGACTAAATATCATCAAGATGTTTATCCTACCCAAACTAATCTACAGATTTAATGCAATCCCAATAAAAGTCAAAACTGTATTTTTTAAGGAAATGGAAAAATTAACCACAAAATATATTTGGAGAAGCAAGAGGCCCCGAATTGCCAAAGACATGTTGAAAAAGAAAAATGAAGTTGGAGGTATCACACTACCTGACTTTAAAACATACTACAAAGCTACAGTGATCAAAACTGCGTGGTATTGGCACAAGGATAGACTTACTGACCAATGGAACAGAATTGAGAGTTCTGATACAGATCCTCGCATATACAGTTGTCTGATATTTGACAAGGCCATGAAGCCCACACATTTGGGAGAGAATGGCCTCTTTAACAAGTGGTGCTTGGAGAACTGGATATCCATATCCAAAAGAATGAGAAAAGAATGCCATCTCACACTTTATACAAAAATCAACTCAAGATGGATCAAAGATCTAAATATAAGATCCAAAACCATATAGACCTTGGAAGATAATGTAGGGAAGCATCTACAGGACCTTGTAATAGGTAATGGTTTCTTGAACTTCACAGCCAAAGCATGAGCTGCAAGAGAAAAAATAGATAAATGGGATCTCATCAAAATAAAAAACTTCTGCACCTCAAAGGATGTTATTAAGAAAATAAAAAGGCAGCTTACCCAATGGGAGAAAATATTTGGCAACCATATATCTGATAGGAGCCTAATATCTTGTATATATAAAGAAATCCTACACCTTGAAAATAAAAAGACAAACAACCCATTTAAAAAATGGGCAAGTGACCTGAAAAGACACTTCTCCAAGGAAGAAATACAAATGGCTAAAAAGTACATGAAAAAATGCTCAACATCGCTTGCTATCAGGGAAATGCAAATCAAAACTACAATGAGATACCATCTTACACCCATCAGAATGGCAGCTATTAAAAAAACAGGAGACACTAAATGTTGGAGAGGATGTGGAGGAATAGGAACCCTCATCCACTGCTGGTGGGACTGTGGAATGGTCCAGCCACTGTGGAGGACAGTTTGGTGGTTCCTCAGAAAACTAACAATAGATCTTCCGTATGATCCAGCAATTCCACTGCTGGGTATATACCCAGAAGAACTGAAAGTAAAGACACACAGATAAATGCACACCAATGTTCATAGCGGCATTGTTCACCATTGCCAAAAGTTGGAATCAGCCCCGGTGCCCATCAACAGATGAATGGATAAGTAAAATGTGGTACATACATACAATGGAATATTGCTCAGCTATAAGAAGGAATAAAGTGCTAACACATGGAATAACGTGGATGAATCTTGAAGACCTTATGTTGAGTGAAGCAAGCCAGTCACTGAAGGATAAACAGTATATGACCTCACTGATTTGAATTGAGGAAAGTGAGCAGTGTCTGAGAACCATAGTCTGAAAGATAGGTTAACAAGAGAGAGAAAGAGAAGAGCAGGCTTTGAGCCATCACCCATATGGACATAATCTATGGTAAAGGGATAGAGTATAGTTGCATACTGAAGGATAGGACAGATGGGTAGTGATATTACTGGGTTTGGTGGTGCAGCGTTGACAGGTGGGTAGATTAGGAAGGGCAGGTTCAAATACCCAGGGCATGTAACTAGGAATCTTCACATTCCATGAGTCAAGACAGGGGAGTGTCATGTGCCCCAGGGAGGCGGGGAGGAAGGAAAAGTTAAGATCTAATTGGGTATTTAGTGGTCATGGGAAAGGTTTTTCATTACAGTAATGGACACAGGACATGGTAAAATTCATCAAAACTTATGAAACTGTATCATCTAAATTGTAAACTATACTGTAAATCATTGACAATGTTTAGTTGCTATATTTTGCTATCTGTATAGCAGTTATAACAATGCTAACATCCAAAAGAGGGGAGGTTAATATGGGGTGAGGGGGCCTGGTATCTGGGAGTCTCTGGTACTCCGTGTGTGACTTTGCTGTGACCTAAAACTTCTTTGAAAATTAAATGAAAATTTGGAAGACAATGGGGATTAAGAGAGGGAAGGTGTCACGGCACACCAGACATCTGATAACACAGTGATAAAAGGAAAAAAAGAATATATATATATATATATATATTAAGGCATTTCTTTTGCTTTTTTCCCCATTTTTTTGAATGTCCCAATCCACTAATTATATTTTGTTTTGTTTTGTTTTGTTTTTTGTTTGATTGTTTGTTTGGTTGGTTGGTTGGTTTTTTCTTTTCCTGAGTTTCCTTATGTTTGTCCCTTGCATGTAAGCTTATCATTGTTGTTTCTTTTTCCTATTAAATATATTTGATTATTTTATGGACTGCATGTTCATGGAAGATTTAGATCACAGAAGGGTTACAATGGGTACTGCAGGGGATTATTGGTGGGGGGTGTCTAGGAGGGGGGATTCATGGGAGTAAGTTCATCCGAATATACATGAAAGATATACAAAATTGTTCAAAGGATCAAAGGATGGGGCATGGTCATGGTGGGTGGACTATCACACAATAAATGAAAGAATCTGAATTCCTAGCCTGGAGAGCTCTGCCACATTCTCCAAGGGAGCAGCAACAGTCCTCTGAGTGCAGGGACAGAGTCCTTCAAAAGAGGATGGCCCACTGATGAGTTCTTTTTATTGATGACCACCCTTATGAGTCTTTGCTCTTGTAATTGAAACTTAGCTTACTGTTATAGGGTGCCTAAGGGTTGCCACCTGAGAGCCTCCTTGTTGCTCAACTGTGGCCTCTCTCTAAGCCAAACTCAGCATATGAATGCATTACCTTCCCCCCGATGTGGGACATGACTCCCAGAGATGAGCCTCCCTGGCAACGAGGGATTAATACCAAGTGCCTACCAGCAACACAACTGGAAAAAGACCTTGAATAAAATGGGGAAAAGGTAAAGAAAAATGAGTTCAAGTGGCTAAAAGACTTCAAAGAGAGTCGGGAGGTCATCCCAGAGGTAACGCTTACGCACACCTCAGTAGGAGCTCATAGAACATCAAAGTGCATATCACCCCACACAGAGGGGCTCCAGAGAGCTCTGGAGACACCCAGGTCCTATAAAAGGGGGGATAGCCTCAGAGACTGACGCCTTATCAGTGGGCTCTACTTTGGAATCTGTGCTCCTCAGAGTGACAGAATTGGAGTCAAATTAGTCCTCCCTGCACATGGTTCATCAGTCCCTTCTATTCAAACCTATATGTGTTACTGGCATTTTAGGTATCCTTCCAGAGACTGGAGCCTCTGGCCTACCTATGTGCCAGGTGTGCGTGGAATCTCAGTGGAGCTGCAACTCCTACCCTACAGCTCAATGGACTCATCCAAGTCACCTGGCGAGGAGACAACAATGGGCAACAGCCAGCCCACGGGATGGAGACGGCCTGCATCTGCAGGCAGGATCATCCTACCCACCATGCCCATGGGATATAAGCCCTGTCTCACTTGGAGGTAGAGTGGACATCACCATCCCAGTCCCCTCAGGATTGGGGGAAGAACTATGGACTAGAGTGGACTTGATGGTATTCTGTTGTACATATATGGTGATTCTAGCAATTGAAGAAATTATAACAGGGAGGTGGAGTCGGTGGCCACTGGACACTTTTGGGGCAGGGAGGGGATGTGTAGTTGAAATACAGGGGCTTTTTCGGGATTTGGAGGTTGTCCTGAGTGCCGTTGTGGCAACGGATGTAGGCCATTTTAAATCAGCACACACCATTCAGAACTGTGTGGGAGAGTGTGGTCTACGATGTGAACTGTGGTCTAGGGTTGATGGCAAGGCCCCAGGATGTGTAAGTCCATTGAGGGTGATGGGCCACACTTGTGGGAGATGTTTGTGTGGGATGTGGTGGGAGGTGTGGGAGGTGGGGGACATGGGAATCCCTGTAGGTTCCGTGTAATATTTTAGGTAATCTAAGCACCTCTTAAAAAAAAAAAAATATATATATATATATGTTATATATATATAACATTTTTGTAAGCAAATGCACATATATGCATATATATCATTTTACAAAAAAAAATATAAAGAGCAAGTTCTGATACATGTGACAACATGGATGAATCTTGAAATTATCATGTTGAATGAAATAAGCCAGACACAAAAGGACAAATATTGTATCATCTTCTGAGGTGAAATCATTAGAATAATCAAATTCATAGAGTCAGAAACATCGTGAAAATACAAGTTACCAGGAGTGGTGCAGAGGTAGGGAATGGGGAGTTAATGCTTAATTAGTAAAATTTTCTGTTTGGAGTGATAGAAAAGTTTTGGTGATGGATGGTGGTGATGGTAACACAACACTGTGAATATAATAACACCACTGAATTATGTATTTGAATATGGTTAAAAGGGGAAATTTTAGGTTGTATATATGTTACTAGAATAAAAATAAGAAAACTGTAGGACTGTAAAACACAATATAAACCCCACTGAACCTTAATGTAAACAATGGACTAGAGTTAATTGTATAATTATAACAATACTACTTCATCACTTGTAACAAATATATCTTACTAATGCAAAATGTTAATAAGAAAACTCTATTTTCTGCTTGATTTTTCTGTAAATCTACAATCTCTAATTAAAAAAATGAAAAAGAAAAGAACACATTGAGTGAACGCAAAGAAGAATTTGAAATCCTGAACAGAAAAGTAACAGCTCATGGGAATGAAAGACACAATAGGTGAAGTCAAAAACACATTTGAGCATAAAACAGCAGACTTGAAATGATAGAAGAAAGAATAAGTGATACCAAAGACAGAGAAGCTAAAATTGAAGAAAGAAAAGAACAGAAAGAGAAAAGAATGGAAAAAATTGAGCAGGGGCTCACAGAGTTGAATGACAACACAAAATACAATAACTTATGTGTCATGGGAGTTCCAGAAGGAGAAGACAAGGAAAAAGGGGCAGAAAGAGTATTTGAGGAAATAATAGATGAAAATTTTCCAACTCTCATGAAAGAAATGAACTCACGTGTCCAAGAAGCACACTGTACCCCAATCAGAATAAACCCAAATAGACTTACGCCAAGACACATACTACTCAGAAAGTCAAATGTCAAAGAGAAAGAGAAAATTCTCAGAACAGCAAGAAAGAAGCAAACGATCACATACAAGGGACATCCAGTAAGACTTAGTGCAGATTTCTCTTCAGAAACCATGGAAGCGAGAAGACAGTAGTATGATACAATTAGGAAACTGAAAGAGAAAAACTGCCAGCCAATAATTCTTTATCCAGGAAAACTGTCCTTTAAATATGAAGGTGAATATAAAATATTCACAAACTAACAAAACATGTCCTTTAAATATGAAGATGAATATAAAATATTCACAAACTAACAAAACCTAAGACAGTTTGCAAAAAAGAATCCACCTTTGCAGGAAATATTAAAGGAAGCCTTAGAACCTGAAAGAAAAAAGCAGAAGAGAGAGGCTTGGAGGAGAGTATAGAAGAAAGAATAGCAGAAAGGATAACCAAAAAAGTAAAAAGAGAGACAAAAACAAGATGACATATGAAAACCAAAGAATAAAATGGAAGAGGTAAACAGTACTTTACAGTAATATCATTGAATGTGAATGGATTAAACTCCCCAAAAGATACAGGCTGATAGAATGGATTAAAAAACATGAGCCCTCTATATGCTGCTTACAAGAAACTCACCTCAGACCCAGGGATACAAACCAGCTGAAAGTGAAAGGTTGGATAAAGATACTCCACGTGAATAGTAACCAGAAAAGGGCAAGGGTAGCTATACTAATATCAGACAAAACAGACTTTAAAGGCAAAAAGGTTATAAGAGATACAGAAGGCCATTATATATTAATAAAAGGAATGATCCACCAGGAAGATGTAACAGTCATAAATATCTACGCACCTAACCAAGGTGCTGCAAAATATATGAGACAAACTCTGGCAAAACTGAAGGGAGAAATAGACATTTCTACAATAATCGTTGGAGACTTCAACACCCCTCACATCATTAGATAGAACAACTACACAGAAGATCAACAAGGAAACAGAGAACTTGAACAATATGATAAACAAGTTAGACCTAACAGACATATATAGAACACTGCATCCAAACTCAGCGGGTTATACATTCTTCTTGAGTGCCCATGGATCTTTCTCCAGGATAGACCATATGTTAGGGCACAATTCAGCTCTCAATAAATATAGAAAGACTGAAATTATACAAAGCACCTTCTCAGATCATAATGGAATGAAACTAGATATCAATAATAGACAGGAAAAAAGTAAATTCGCAAATGTGTGGAGACTGAACAACACACTACTAAATAATCAGTGGGTCAAAGAAGAAATTGCAAGTGAAATCAATAAATATATTGAGACAAATGAAAATGAGAACACAACTTTTCAAAACTTATGGGATACAGCGAAGGCAGTCTTGAGAGGGAAATTTAGCCCTAAATGCCTATCTTAAAAAACAAGAGAGAGCTAAACTCAAAGATTTAACTGAACAACTAGAGAAACTAGAAAAAGAACAGCAAACCAATCCCAAAGCAAGCAGAAGGGAAGAAATAATAAAGATTACAGCAGAAATAAATGAAAATGAGAACAGAAAAACAATAGAGAAATTAAACAAAACCAAAGGCTGGTTCTTTGAGAAGATCAATAAAATTGACAAACCCCTCGCTAGACTAACAAAGAAAAAGAGAGAGAAGATGCAAATAAATACAATCAGAAATGAAAGGGGGTAAGTTACAAATGACCCCACAGAAATAAAAAGGATCATAAGAGGATATTATGAGAAACTGTATGCCAAAAAACTAGACAACCTAGATGAAATGGACAAATTTCAAGAAATACACAATCAGCCTACACTGACGCTACAAGAAATACAAGAACTTAACAAACGAACCACATTTAAGGAGACTGAATTTGTCATCAAAAATCTCCCACAAAGAAAAGTCCAGGACCAAATGGCTTCACAGGTGAATTCTGTGAAGCATTTCGAAAAGAATTAACACCAATCCTGTTTAAACTTTTCCAAAAAATTGAAGAGGAGGGAAAATTACCCAACACATTTTATGAAGCCAATATCACCCTAATACCAAAGCCAGATAAAGAATCTACAAGAAAAGAAAATTATAGACCAATATCTCTAAGAACATAGATGCAAAAATTCTCAACAAAATAATTGCAAATCAAATCCAACAGCACATCAAAAGACTTACACATCACGACCAAGTGGGATTTATTCCTGGTATGCAAGGCTGGTTCAACATAAGAAAATCAATCAATGTAATACACCACATTAACAAATTGAAGGCAAAAAACCACATGATCATCTCAATAGATGCAGAAAAGGCATTCGACAAAATCCAGCATCCTTTTTTGATAAAAACACTTCAAAAGATAGGAATAAAAGGAAAATTCCTCAATATGATAAAAGGCATATATGAAAAACCCACAGCCAACATCATACTCAATGGGGAAAGGTTGAAAGCTTTCCCTCTAAGATTGGGAACAAGACAAGGATGCCCACTGTCACTATTGTTATTCAACATTGCACTAGAAGTTCTAACTAGGGCAATTAGACAAGAAAAAAAAATTAAAGGCATCCAAATAGGAAAAGAGAAAGTAAAACTCTCACTGTTTAAGGATGACACGATCCTGTACTTAGAAAATTCTGAAGTACCCACGACAAAGGTACTTGAACTAATAAATGAGTTCAGCAAAGTGGCAGGATACAAGATCAACACGCAAAAATCAGTCATGTTTTTGTACACTAGTACTGAACAACCTGAGAAGGAAATCAGGGGGAAAATTCCATTATCAATAGCAACAAAGAGACTCAAATACCTAGGAATTAATTTAACCAAAGAAGTACAGGACCTATATGCACAAAACTACAAACAATGCTAGAAGAAATTTAAAACCACCTAAACAAATGGAAAGACATTCCGTGTTCATGGATTGGAAGAATAAATATCTTGAAGATTTCAATCTTACCCAAACTGATTTATAGATTCAATGCAATACCAATCAATATCCCAACAGCTTACTTTACAGAATTAGAGAAGGCAATTACCAAATTCATCTGGAAGGGTAAGTACACCTGAATAGCCAAAAGCATTCTAAAAAAGAACGACATGGGAGGAATTTCACTGCCTGACCTTGAAACATATTACAAAGCTACAGTGGTCAAAACAACATGGTACTGGCATAAAGATAGACACATCGATCAGTGGAATAGAATTGAGAACCCAGAAATAAACCCTCACCTATACAGTCAACTGGTTTTTGACAAACCTACCAAGCCCACGCTAACAGGAAAAAACAGTCTCTTCAACAAATGGTGTTGGGAGAACTGGATATCTATAACCAAGAGAATGAAAGAGGACCCCTATCTCACCCCCTATACAAGAATCAACTCAAAATGGATCAAAGATCTAAATATAAAAGCCAGGACCATAAAACTACTAGAAGAAAATGTAGGGAAACATCTTCAAGACCTTGTAGTAGGTGGTGGTTTCTTGGACCTTACACCCAAAGCACGTGCAACAAAAGAAAAAATAGATAAATGGGACCTCCTCAAAATTAAACACTTTTGCACTTCACAGGACTTTGTCAAAAGGGTGACAAGACAGCCAACTCAATGGGGAAAAATATTTGGAAATCACACATCTGATAAGGGTTTAATATCCAGGATATATAAAGGGATGTTACAACTCAGCAATAAAAAGACAAATGACCCAATTAAAAAATGGGCAAAAGACTTGAATAGACATTTGTCCAAAGAAGAAATACAAATGGCAAAAAAACACATGAAGAAATGCTCAACATCACTAATGATTAGGGAAATGCAAATCAAAACTACAATGAGATATCATTTCACATCTATCAGAATGGCCACTATTAAAAAGACAGAGGAACTACAAGTGTTGGAAAGGATGTGGAGAGATAGGAACACTTATTCACTGTTGGTGGGAATACAGAATGGTACAGCCACTGTGGAGGACTGTTTGGCAGTTCCTAAAGAAGTTGAATATAGACTTTCCCCATTACCCTGCAATATCAGTACTGGGTATATAACCAGAAGAACTGAGAGCAATGACATGAACCGACATCTGCAAACTGATGTTCATAGCCACATTATTCACCATTGTCAAAAGTTGGAAACAACCCAGGTGTCCATCAACAGATGAATGGATAAACAAACTGTGGTCTATTCACACAATGGAATATTATGCAGCTGTAAGAAGAAATGAAGTCATAAAGCATATGACAACATGCATGAACCTGGAGAACATTATGTTGAGTGAAGCAAGCCAGACACAAAAGGACAAATACTGTATGAATGCGTTACTATGAACCAAATATATTGTGTAACATATTGTTTGATTCAAAAAAATTTATATGTATCCAGTAAATTTAATTGAGAAATGTATATATTTATTCATCTGTGTTTACTTTTTAGTTTTTAATTGTTTATATTTTCAATTATTAAATGTACAAAATAATGTAAAAAAAAAAAAAAAAAAAAAAAAAAAAAACACCTTACTACAAAAAAAAAAATTTAGAAAAAATATATTTGAGAACTATGGAGAGAAAGACTACTTTTTCACCCAAGTGGTCTATAAGTAGGTTTTTAATTCATTGTCATTTATTTAGCACAGAGCTATGCTCGATATCATGGGTCATGTGATGATAAAACAGATGTTCTTTTTCCTAAAGAAATGTATAACCTAGATGAAGTGACAGGAAACAATTCATTGTAATGTCAGGAAAAATGAAATTAACTTTGTAATATTTAGGCACACAAGTAGAAATGTACATTCTAACTTAGTGTAGAAAGAGTTCATGATGAAGTTGGTGTTTGAGCCATAGCTTGAGAGAAGAGACAACAATGTAGACAGACTGAAAAGGGAAGAATGTTGACAAAACATGACTAAGAGACATAACAACCCATGCAGAACTCTGACATTTTATGCGTGGCAGTGTCTGTGGACCACATGCAGCTTCCTAAAATGGTTGAGAATGCCTCATCTTAAAGCAGGACCAGTGGCTTAACAATCAGGGAATTTTAGAATTTTGAATACCCAAGATATGGGAACAACAGAAAGGAGATAGTAAACAAAAATTTATCTGGAATCTTTTTTTTAAAAAAAGCCCCAATTATCCATAATATATAAATATATCCACACTACTTCATTGAATGAGAGGATCAATAGAGTTTGTTTTTTTTAATTCTTCATTTGGCTCTCTGCCTAGAGGAGCCCGCACCAAATCTCCAGGTGTATTTCTGTCCTTCTCTCCCATTTCTCAGCATTTCTAGTTCTTTTCCTCTATTTCCCAATAAATTCTTTTTACTGGCCTAACTAAACTGACGTGTTCTTAAATTATTTTATGCAAAATAGCCAAGAACCTAGAGGAATCCAATACTTCCCCATCTTCATTTGACAAGCCATTGTCAGAAGACAAATAAGTGAGCTGTGCTCCCTGACCCTCATTGGAGACTCTCTGCTCATTCCTAGAAACATGTAAATCAAATTTGGCATTCACCTGTTACAAGTTGGATAACAGTGAAAGAATCAACACCTTCCAGAACAAGATATTAGTCACACAGGAATTTCAGCCAGTTCCAACCATAGTGTTGGACCTGTCTTTCCTCAACTTCAATAGAATAGTCAGAGAGGTTTACACCCTGTCAGGCAGGGACTACTGTCCTAGCCAGCAGGAAGTAACTACAGAAGAATGAACATCGCCCCTCAGCACCTCCTTAAGAATAAAGGCATAAACTCTCTGAGGGGGGAGTTGAGGCAGGTTAGCCAGGGAAACAAGGAGAAGACAAGCCACAACATGGCCAACAGACAACATGGCTGACAGACAACATGACTGACAGACAACATGGCTGCAAGGCCTTGCTGAGACCTTGAGTTTAAACTTGAGGTCCCAGTTTCTCTTTCCAGGACCACCCCTTGGCCCTGGATATTCCAAACTGTCCTCACCATTGGCCCCCACCATTTGTGGGGTAAACAATAACAACTGGAGCCCCTCCCCTTAGCATTAGCAAGAGGAGGAATAATTAATAGTTTAAAAGATGACCTCACAGGTCAAAGCCCGCTCTCTCTGCCTAGAGGAGCCCACACCAAATCTTGGTGTGTATTTCCATCCTTCTCTCCCATTTCTCAGCAAGCTCTCCCATTTCCCAATAATTTTTTTTACTGGCCTAAAAAAAAAAAAATTCTCCACTTTTCTAAAGGAACACATGTTTGATGGGTATGTAATGTGGAGTTATGATGGTTGTTGACCAGGAGACCCAGAAATACTTGAGTTCTGCCTTACCAAATTAGCTGGAAGGCCCTCAGGAAAGCTCTACACATAAGCAGTAACAGCAAACTAGTATTAGCTAGTCAAAGCCTTGATACTTCAATAGAAGTTCTTGCAGTAAATTTCTCTGAAGCATGAGACCCTAAGCAGGGTCTCATGTTCCCTCTTAAATCCCACTTTTCCCACCAGCCAGCTGTAAATCTTGAAGGATTAAGAACTCCCAAGCATTAGAGTAACAGTATGAGAAGAGGTGTGGCAGTTTGAAATTATTTTATGAATCCCAAAAAGAGAAAGTTTATCTTTGTGATCTAATCCATTCCTGTGGATGGTGAGACCCTTTCAATTGGAGTACGTCAGTGAGATGTGACTCATGTTGAGTCTGCGCCTTCTTGTTGAGTCTGATAAAAATGGACACACAGAACAAGAAGGGAATCGCCATATTTGATCCTGCCATGTGAGAGAAAGGGTTCCAGTTTCACCCACAGCTGAGCTGCAAGGAGAGAAGCCCATGAGAGGCTCAAAGAAATGAGATGGAGGGAGAGATACACCATATACCTGATAGCTGACAACTGTATTCAGGAAGAAAGTGGTACAGCTAGAGACTGATACAGGAGATCTGGAAAGAAACAAGCCCTATGTATAGTTGCCCATAGCTGAGCTCTAGGAGATGAGGGTAGATTCTGGAGGGGAAGGAAAGACCTTGGCAGAAATGGCAATCAACTTGCTTCACCACATGCCAGCTGACTTTGGTGAGAAAACATCTCTGATGGTGCCTCAATTTGGAAATGTCATGGCCTTGGAACTGTAAACTTTTACCCCAAATAAAACCCCATTATAAAAGCCAACCAATTTCTGGTACTTTGCAAAGGCAGCCATTTGGCAAACTAAACCAAGAGGGAAGAAGAAAGATGATTGGATCTCAAAGAGATTCCGTGGTAGTTTCAATTATGTACCCCAACAAAGGCATATTCTAAAATTTTAATCTGCATTACTGTGGGTGTGAACCCATTTGTAAATAGGAACTTTTTAAGATGTTATTTTTAGTTAAGCTGTGGCCAACTTAATCACAGTGGGCCTTAATCTGTATTACTGAAGTCCCTTACAAGCAGAAGAAATTCAGAAGCAGTCAGAGAAGGCCACATAGGAAGAAGCCAGAAGTCCATGGAAACCAGAAGAGCAGACACAAGAAGAGGTAAAGACAGTCATGTGACAGCAGGTAAAGATGCAAGCCAAGGAACCCCAAGGAATACAGCAAGCCAGCTTCATCATTGTGTAGTATTTGTCATAGCAGCTTAGCAAACTTAGGCTTTACCCAAAATGGCACATATGGTGCTAAGTAAAATGGTGGCAATCAGAGGGAGCCCAAACCAATGAGGTTTAACTTCCTCCCCTCTTCCTACCCCCACCTATCCTAGTCTTTCCCATGTATTTTATCTCATTTGGCAATGGCAAAACGGGGAGACATCTAATGAAGGAAGAAGTTGTGTCCTAGTTTCTTTCTCCTGCATTTTTGTTTTTGTCTTCTAGGTACATGAGCTTGAAAAATCAGGTGGGGCATCCTGGATGAGGTAATGACCTCAGAAAACTTTTGCGAATGCAGAAAAAGATTCCTTTCAAAAACAGAGATGGTATAGGGAGACGAGTAATATATCTGTTGGGTCTGAGGGCAGCATATTTTACAAGACCTATATTCAGTGTGTCATGGAGGACATTAAAGACCTCAAAGTGGTTGTAATAAATCTAAGAACTCACAAGAGGAAACCAAGTTTGGATCCTTAGGCAGGAAATTTTAGTCAGGAGATCTGGTGTGATAGTAAAAAAAGAAAAGAAAAAAAATAGGGTGGGGTGTTTTGACCTTTTTCTTACGGTCTGACAGAGCCCTGTCTAATATACAAATGGGCTTTCTGTGATTTTTCACTCAAGCCCATATTTGCATCACTCTTCCACTCCCCTCCCCCCGCCCCATTCTCTGAAGACATGAGAGAAGTTGGGTGTAGGTATTTGTGGTTTGGGGGTGGTTTTTTTGGAGGGTGGCATAAAATCATTATTCCCCATATTGCCTGACACAAATATTACTCCAATTGTTATTTTGGTGACTTTAAAATTGAAATAATTCGTCTGCTATATATATCCTAAACTGTTTATTTAATTCCTTTTTTCTCTCTTTCGACACCCTCCCACCACCAGAAACATAATTCAAACTGCCTTGAAGGAGTTATAAAAATATTCTGAGTTACTAGACAGAAAATTAAAACACATTTTTAAAAAGCATGATGTGCTGAACTAAGGTTTAAACGAAGGGACTGTGCTAGGATAAGAATTTGCCAGCTCAGAGCACTTGCTTGCTTCTCCCTCAGTGGTGCTTGGAGTCCCAAAGTAGAAAGGAAAAAACAGAGAGAGAGAGGGAGGGAAGGAGGGAGGGAAAAATGGCATACATGGAGAAAGGTAAGAAGGGAGGGATCTGAGGAGCAACAAAAATAGTTGGAATGCCTAAAACAAGCTCACCATTCCACCCAGTGAGAATCTATTTGGGAACTGAGAAACCAAAGGCCATGGGCTCTAATCAGCAATCACGTCTTTGATACGACATCTGGATGGGTGGACCCACCCAGAGTATTGATCCATGAATACCATGTGACACCATTCTCCTCTGATGGTCTTGTCTGTCACCGCATCCTGGAAAGTGAATGTTGGTGGTAGTGTCTTGTTCTTCTGATTTGTTCCATTGAACTCATTATTCCTAGGAAACACCCACTGAAATTTTAAATATTATAAACTTCAAAAAGGTTTTCTGGAAAATACCCAAGATTCTGATGTATTATTGTTTAAAATTGTGCTAGATTTTGTTTGCAATATCTTATTATTTTTGCATCAGTATTAATAAATAAAATTCATGTACAGTTTTTTTTTTGCATGTGCAATGTCATAGTTTAACATCAATATTACACTTACTTCGTTAAAAGAATGTTCATGTTTATTAAGCCATTTCATTAGGATTGGAATTTTCTTTTCCTTTAAAGATTTGATTACATTGCTCTGTGAAAACATCTGGGCCTAGAGCTTTTCTGAGGGTAATTCTTTTATAGTTTTCTCTATTTCTTCTATGGAAATCAATCTATATGGATATTCTACCTCTACAGGGATCAGGTTTGGTATACAATGTTTTTCAAGAGAGTTTATTCATTTAATCTAATGCTTCAAGTTTACTTTTATAAAATTAGCTAAATAGATTAAGACTTTTCCTCTGTTCCTGTATTAATTTTGCCCTTGTAATTTCTTATTTTGTTTACTTGCAATTTCTCTACTTTTGTATGACTAGGTTTGTTTATTTTACTGAAATTTTTTTTAACTTTAAAATTTATTCATTCTAGTGTTTCTCAGTTTACAACTCTTTAATTTCTGCTTTTATCTCTATCATCTGCGACTGCTTTCATTTGACGGATTTTGTTGTTCTTTTCACTTAATTCACTTGGTTTCATTCTTTCCTTTTATTGATATAAATAATTAAGGCTAAGTATTCTCTGAGCGTTGCTTTAGCGATATCTCAAAGATTTTAATATGCAATTTTTAATTATCATTTTTATAGAACATTTTTATTTTCATTTTTTAATTTCTCTCCAGTCCTTGAGAGAAAGAATTTATTTAAGTTTCCATGTGGAAGAGATTTTATCAGAAATAAAAAATTTTCTTATTTTTCTTATCTAGTTTGTTCCATATGGCCAGAGAATATTATGTGTATCATTCATACTTTTTGGAATTTTTTGAGGCTCTTTGTGCTATCCTATGCTGTCTATTTTCATGAATGTTCTGCTGGAACTTGAAAAGGTATGCTCTATTTTCAATTCAGCAAGCTCAATATAGATCCTTCAGAAGATATAATTTTTTATTATGTTAGGATTATCTTTTTTGTCCATACTTATTTTTAGTCCTCTTGATCTGTCTAGTCTTGAGAAAAGTGAATTAAAGTTTCCTACTAGTAGTGCATTTCTGAATACTTTCCTTGTATCTGCCTTAATTTCTGCTTTATGAAAGTTACTTGCATGCTGTTTAGAACTTAAATATATATAACCCTTATATATCCACGGTGAATTTGAGAGGGGCCGGGGTGGGAATCGTTCGCTCCGCTCGGCGCGGCAGGAATAGACAAACACACTGAACGAGGCTGAGAAGGAAAAGAAGTTTTATTGGCTGGCGGAGGGCAGGAGATCTAATTAATCTCAAATCTGCCTTCCTGTCAAGAGGTTTTTCTACAGCTTCTATACAGGTTTGAAATAAAGATGGTTAATCACAGATATGATTTGAAACAAAGAAAATTAATCATAGACAACACTTCTTTGAAGGGGTTGGGGAGTTTTTCTAGTTTTCTGCTCTGGTTAACATTTAAGATACATATTGTGCCTGGTGCCTCTAAATTCATGGTTATAAGAATAGAGACACTTTCTTTACAAAGAAAGAAGTAAATAGTCTTGTTAATATTAAACTTGATAGGGCTATGTGCACTTCTATAGAAACTTTATACCTTTTCTAGGTTACAAGTACATTGTGTTCTATTCATGCTACAAATTCCCTCTGATTATATTGAGCTACAAATTCCCCCTGATTATACTTTTATTTCCAATCATGGAATTAATCTTGGGGGATTCTGTCATCGTTCAAGCTGGCTACTTCCTGCTGAGATGGGACTTAGTGGTTACGCAGTTTCTTGGTGGAAACGTTGAATCACGGTGGTAAGTAATACTGATTATTGTTCAAGGAATTGGGGGGAGTCTCGGAAGTAGCTCGGGGTAGTCCAGAAATGCTAGAGGTTGGCAACTATCCACAAATAATTAATTTTCAATGAATGAAAGTATTAAATTAACCAGGATCCATGTTCCTAGGAAAATGAAGGAAAAGGCAATTAATAGCAAATACAATAACCACAAGTTACTCATGAAGCCTTTTTCCTTTTAAACGAATATTTGCATCCATCCAGAGGTTCACAGGTATATTTACGTTCAGGGTCTCCAGGTGGGCGGCTGAAACGGTTGCTTTCCAGCTGAGTGGTGACGTCACTGTGCAGGATCAGCTGTAGCTTGACTCTAGTGTGATGTATCTATGCTTTGATGTCCTGTCACTTAAGAGAAGAGTGAGTGACAAGTAATACCAGGTATGTCCTACCCATATGGGCTTTAGCTGTGCTTGGGGGTATACGTTTTTCTACCTATGCAGCCATACCCAGTTCCCAGGTTGGTTCCTCCTGGGGATTTTACATGTTGAATAGTGGCTAATTCAGAACTAGGATGCATATTTCCAGCACATCCTAATTTTAGAAATGGCCTTCAATATGTCATTTCATAAGGACATAGTCCGCTTTGGGTGCTACTCATCCTCATGAGTGTAATGGGCAAGGCTTTATCCCATTTTAATTGTGTTTCCAAGCAAATTTTTACTAGATGTTCTTTTAATGTTTGGTTCATTCACTCTGTTTTTCCTGTGGATTGAGGTCTATAAGCAGAGTGAAATCACCCATCAATACCCAATAAACCAGAAACATCTTTAACTACTTCAGAGACTAAAACAGCATCATTGTCACTTTGAATGGATAGAGTCCAAACTTAGGAATAATTTATTTTAGCAAACATTTAACAACTTCATGGGTTTTTTCAGTTTGACCAGGGAAAACTTCTACCCATCCAGTAAAAACATCAACAAATACTAGCAGATATGTGAAATTTCCAGGGGCCTTAGGTGTTACGGTAAAATCAACCTGCTAATCTTCTCCTCCACCTAACCCCTGATATTGTACTCATTTGTTAAAGCTGGTTCTTTTGGATGGGGCTGAGGATTGACTCGAGTGCATGTTACACATTGATCAGTTACAGCTTGAATAGTTCAGTGTAGGTTAGGTCTGACTCGAAACTGACTGAGCCATTTGGAAAGGGCTTCTCATCCATAGTGTGTAATTTGGTGAAATTGTGTTACAATGGGTTTGACATTTTCTGGGACAAGAATTTTACTCAGATTGCTGCATTCATTTTCATTTTGTAACCACACTTGTTTAGTTAGACTTCTAACTCCTCATTTTTTTGCCTTTGCTAAGTCTTTTTCTGAGTACTGAGGTTTCCCACATGTCTCTAGTTCAGGTCCCCATTCATTGTGAGGTTATAGAGGGTGGTTTGGGTAAAACCAAGCAAGGGTTGTGGGGGGATTTCCCTTTTGGCTGCTTCTCTGGCTGCTTTGTCTGCTAATCTATTGCTCTGCTGTTAGTGGCTTGATGCCCTTTACAATGAATAACTGCCAGTTCTTTTGGTTGTAAAACTTCATTTAACAACTGTAAGATCAGGTCTACAGTTTTAATATCTTTATTGGCAGTGGTTAGTAAACCACATTCTTTCCAAATGGCTCCAATTGCATGTAGGTGGGCAAAAGCATATCTAGAGTCTGTATATGTGTTCACCTTCTATCCTGCACTTAGTTGCAGGGCCATGAAGAGAGCAATTAGTTCGGCTCTTTGTGCTGAAGTTCCTGGGGGCCTTGCTTCTAATATCTCAGTGAGAGTGACTACTGAGTAGTCTTCTCTGCATTTCTCATGGTCCATGCAGTTGCTTCATTTGTAAATAATTCTAGGTCTGGGTCTGGTAATGGGGTGTCTGTTAGTCCTGGGTGGCTAGAGTACACCTCATCAAGGACTTGTACACAATCATGCCTGCAAGTTTTCTGTTCTGGACTTGCATTAAATTCAAACAATGAGGTAGCAAGACTAAGATTATCTATAGCTCTTAGTGTGACATTTGGGTTGTCTAGTGAAACAGCTTGATATTTGCTCAGATGGCCCATAGTTAACCATTAACCCCCTTTCTGTTCTAGTATGGTAAGAACATATTGCGGGATGAGGACTCAGGTGGGAGAGCTCAGTGTGAACTTTTCTGCTTCCTGGAGAAGATCACAGGAGGTAGCTACTGCTTTAAGCAGGCCGGCCAGCCTCTGGCAGCCGTGTAGGGTTGCTTTGATAAGTATGCAACTAGCCAGAGGTTTTCTCCAAATTCCTGTACTAATACTTCTAGTGCAATGCCTTGCCGTTCATATACAAATAGTTCAAATTCTTTCATTAGGTCAGGGAGTCTAAGAGCTGGGGCCAAGAGAAGTTCACCTTTAAGTTTTTGAAATGCCAGGGAGCATTCTGGGGTCCATTCTAAAGGATCTTTTTCTTCCCCCTTTAGGACTTCATAGGGCTTCAAAGCCCACAATAGCCAGCCATGCCTAGAAATCCTCTAAGTTATTTTCTGTTTCTAGGTTCTGATACTTGCCATAAAGTTTCTTTTCTGCTGGGCAGTAAGGCCCATTGTCCCTCTGACAAGTTCAAACCCAAGGTATTTAACATGAGTCTGTTATTTGGGCCTTCTTTTCAGATACTTTATATACTTTTTTTTGCTAGTTTTTTAAGCATTGTTATGGTGTTTTGGTTTGAGGCTTCTTGGGTTTTACTGACTATGAGTATATCATCAACATATTGGAGGAAAAGTCCTTCTTGGACTCCGTGTAAGTCTGTGGACAGGGCTTGCCCAAAAAGAGTTGGGGCATTTTTCAATACTTGTGGCAACACAAACCAACAATATTGTTGTTGTCCTCCATATCAGGATCTTCCATTCAAAAGCAGTTTTTGTGATTCTTTTTCTAAGAGTATACAACAAAAAAACATCTTTTAAATCCAAAACAGTGAACCAAGCATAAACATCTGAAGTGTTGATAAGGAAACTATATAGGTTAGGCTCTATTGGATGGATATCTTCTACTACTTGACTGACAGCTCTTAGCTCTTGTACAAACTGGTATTCTTGTGTGCCAGGTTTTAGGGTGTGTTAAGGTTTGACTAGCAGGGTCTGATTAGGCCCCAAATGAGGAAATTTTGAATCAGAGGTATGATGCCTATTCTTGCTTTACATCTGAGTGGGTATTGTTTTAAGTGTGGAGGTGTGCTGTTCGGTCACAGCCTTACCTTCACTTCTTGCACATCTCTTGCTTGTCCCGGAGGTCCCACCATGGCCCATACTTCAGCTGGTGCCTTTTGTTTTATTTCTTTGGGTATTCCAAACTTCTCAGTGCTTTCTGCCAGACGTAGCAGGGCTGCTTGGAGAGCACAGGTATGCATTTCTGGAACCTGTACATTGATCTCATTGGACAAGAAGGAGAGTGAGGTTGTAGTTTTGAAAGCAAGTCCCTATGGAGGAGAAGGATAAGACATTCAGGCATGTAGAGGAACTTGTGCATTCATTGGGTGTCTCCGGCCTGACACTGGAGGGTGGTAGGAAAAACGAGTCGTTGGTTTTTTTTTTAGAACTGGAAAAGTTGCTCCAGAAACTTTACTAATTTCTTACCCACTAGGAGAGAGTTCGGAGGTTCCTTATGGGTGATCGGGATTGTTTCCCGACCTGTGGAAAGTGCCCCTGGGCTCGTCATTCCATATAGCACTGTCTTTGTCCCTTGTAAGCTGTGGGCATTAGGTCAAGGTATCAGGAGCCTTTGGTGCTCCCTTCTTGGAGAGACTAGGACATTCTCACTCCCAATGCCCTTCTTCTTTGCAATCAGCACATTGCTGGGGACCCACGGGTTTTCAGGGGCCCCAGAGGTCTTACCTTCATTGGTTCCCTCTGATGCTGGAGGGGTTTGCTCAGGACTGCTCCTCAAAGGCTAGCATTTAAGTGAACCTTATATGCAATTCTTTTCTTATGATGCTTTTCTTGGGCTGCTTCCCGATTGCAGTATATCTTGAAAGCAATTTCCACTAGGGCTGAAATTGGCAGTCCTAGCCCTCCCTCTGTTTTTCGTAATTTGTGAGGGATGTTAGGAACACCTTGCCAGATAAAAGACTGATTAACATTGTGCCGATTAATGGGATCTTCTGGTCTACATTAGTGAACTGCCTGTTAGCCTCGAGGAGTCTTGCCAGGAATGCAGACAAATTTTCATCCAGTTTCTGGACAATTTCTTGGATTTTGGTTTAATTTTTCCATTCAGGAACTCCATTCCTGAGTCCTACAATTATGCATTTGTAATAATCTAGTTTGGTTCGGTCCCCTTGTTTGTCTGGGTTCCAGTTGGGGTCAGTTATTGGTACTGCTTGGCTTCCTGGAACATGAATGGGGTTGTTAGGGTTACTATTGGCTAGAAGATCAGCCTGATCTTGAGTCGTCTCTAGCACAATCCACTTTTCCTCTGAGGTTAAATGTGAGATTGAATGCCTGCCCAATTGAGGCTGTGAGTTCTGAATATAAATTTGAAAAGATTTTCCATCCTTCTGGGGTCCTCTCTGTAGCTAGGGACCCGATCTTTCCAATTATATAGGTCTGATGCTGAAAATGAGTATGCCCAAGGAGCCCCTTGGTTGTCCTTGCTCATCTATTCCTGCAGGTACTTGATGGAGGGGAAATTGGCCCTGGCCTTGCCCTCCTGAAGCAGAGGTACCCTGTCCAAAAGTTGCACCACTTCAGGTGTGGGGTGGAGAGGCCATTTCTAGGGGAGCAAAAAGTAATTCAGGTTTGTTTCCATCCCCCTGATTTGGGAGCGGAGGAGGCACTGGGGCTGTGACAATTCCAAGCCTAGAAGTATTTGAAACAATGATCAAAGCAACCAACCAGATTGCATTTAGAGCAATAATGATCTAAAACTTCCATCAGCATCAGTGGGGTTAGTCAGAAAGAGGTTTTTCAGATTTTTGTTGTCCTCGTTTTTGCAATTATTTAACTCTTGCTTTGAAGTAGAGGGTTGATTAACCAATTCCTTAGCTAGTTGAGATAATGAGCCCTTGTCATCTCGGGCTTTTGAACATTGGGAGCTCCAGGGCCTGACCAGCAATATACCATGCCCAAAATATTCCCTCTGAAGTTTTTCATTTTGGGCTAGTGCTATAAAACATTGACTATAAGGATTTGCATCCCATTTACTTAATCTTCTATGGAGCAAGTCCAATTGTAGAATAGTATAATATTCTAAAGATATTCTAAAGACCTTGGGTTGGCCTTGTTTTGTTTTTGTTTTTGTTTTTGTTTTTAGGTAATGGGGGGCCGAGGATTGAACCTGGGACCTTGTATGTGGGAAGCCAGCACTCAGCCACATCAGCTTCCCTGAGTTGGGTTTTTTTGTTTGGTTTGCTTGTTGTTTGTCTTGTTTTTTCAGGAGGCACCAGAATCAAACCCAGGACCTCCCGCGTGGGAGGTGAGTGCTCAACTGCTTGAGCCACATGGGCTCCCTAGCCGTTTTTGTTCATCCTCCAATGCATATTGAGGCCAGACTTCCTTACAAAGACAGATCACTCTCTTTTTAGTCATAGATTCATACCCCAATTGTTCCCAATGCTTAGTCATACAGCCTAGGGGGTTGCTCTTTCCCTTTACCTCTGAATTCTGGTTATTTCCCATTCTAGTCAAAATTTAATCAAGCAAGTACCAAGAAACGAAGGCCTAGGCAACCAGTCTCCGCATGCCTCCTAACGCCAGGGGCTGCTCACTTTCCTAATCCAAACCAAAAACCAAGTGCGACTCTGCTGCTTACAGCTTTGGTAGGAGTCATTGTGCTGCTGAGAAAAAAGACAACGCAATTCTCACATACAACACACAGAACAGAACCTGTTTTCCTTGGCAGCCTGCTGCCTCAAGAGTCATAGACGCCCAGGGCAAGAGGCTGCCATCCGGATTCTCAAAGTAAAGCACTAAGGTGGCCGCAGGGCAGGACCCCGCGAACCTCCCGCGTCGGGGGTCCAGGAATCCACTGAGCAGCGTCGTTCTCACGAGGACGCCCGCCCACGTTGGGCGCCAAATCGAAGAAGAAGGGCCGTGGTGGGTCTCGGCTGGATAGACAGACACACCCAACTCGGCCGGGAAGAAAAAGAAGTTTTATTGGCCAGCGGAGAACAGGAGATCTAATTAATCTCAAATCTGCCTCCCAGTCCAGAGGTTTTTCTACAGCTTTTACACAGGTTTGAAACAAAGATAATTAATCACAGATATAATTTGAAACTAAGAAAATTAATCATAGATTCAACATTTCTTTAAAGGGGTTGGGGAGTTTTTCTAGTTTTCTGCTCTGGTTAACATTTAAGATACATATTGTGCCTGGTGCCTCTAAGTTCATGGTTATAAGAATAGAGGCACTTTCTTTACAAAGAAAGAAGTAAACAGTCTCGTTAATATTAAACTCGACAGAGCTATGTGCTCTTCTATAGAAATTTTATCCCTTTTCTTGCTAGGTTACAAGTACATTGTGTTCTGCTCATGCTACAAATTCCCCCTGATTATACCTGAGCTACAAATTTTATACTTCAGCATTAAAGGTACCCTTCTTTGTCTCATTTTAAAACTTTTTGGTCTAAATTTCACCTACATCGGCAATAAAATTATGACCTCTACTTCCTTATTGTTTGCATTTTCTTGTTGTATCTTTGCCCATCATTTTATTTGTGGAATAAATGAATGGACCTTTCTGCATCACCTTATTTTTTGTGTATCTTTTGCACATTGCAAGCAGCAGAGTGTTTCTTTTAATCTAACCCAAAAATATTTTTATTTTTGTAAATGAGTTAAATCCATTTGCAATTATTAAAATGGCAAACTCATTTGGCATAATTTTGGGATATTATTGTTTTCTGTTAAATATACTATTTGTATGAGCATTTGTTTTTCTTTTTTTTTTTTTTCACTATGTCTTTGTGTTTTTGTTTTCTTTGCCCTCCTTTTCATTGTGCTTTTTCAGATATTTAGTAAGATTTCTATTTTGGAATTACCTTGATAATTTTATTTTTATATAACGCATTTAGTTCCCTCTTTCTTTAGGTAATTATTATTATTATTCTACCATGAACAACCATAAAACTATCTTACACCCCTCTTTTCCTCTTTCATTTTTCTTCATGTTTACCTTTGTACCCTTTAAATGTGTTGTAAATACTACTGCTTTAAGTAGTTTTAAGGGATATCTTTTGACCCTCAGATATTAAAGACAAGGCCATTGGCAAACTTATGCTATCTAACTTGACAACATCTGGTTAACCAATATTTCTTTTTTTTTTTTTTTTTTTTTAAGTTTTTATTTATTTATTCATTTATTCCCCCCCTTGCTGCTTGTGCTCGCTGGGTCAGCTAACCACGTCATGCGGGCGGGCTTGCCTTTACCAGGAGGCCCCGGGAACCGAACCCGGGGCCTCCCATATGGTAAACGGGAGCCCTACTGATTGAGCCACAGCTGCTTCCCGTTAACCAATATTTCTAACTCCCTTCCAAACAAGACAAACACTTTAGAATGATTTTACCTTATATGCCTCCTTCTCATGTTATTTGTGATTGTTCCACATTGTTTTTAAATTTTCCCCAAATAGTCATTATTGTCAGTGATTTTTATAGTTACAGTATACAGAATTTTTCATTCTTTATTCTGAGTTACCAATATTTTTGACAGTTGTGTGTGTGTTTCTCATCTTTCCTTTTTGCATCCCAGTGTTTCCTTTTGGAGTCAGTATCCTTCTTAAGTGATAGTAAAAGAAAAGCCAATGACAACTATAATATAACTACACTTTTTATCCATTTAAAGGCTAGAGGAATATTGTAAATTGTAAACATACATAAAAGATAACAGATCTTACGGTGATGAAAGGCACAAAGCAAGAAATTTTTGTTTGTTTTGGGGGACATTTTGAATTACAGAAAATTACAACTTTGGCAGGGGAGGATACTGGTGCAGGATGTCAGCGGTGGTAAATGTATGAGGAAGGATGCACCCCAGGCATGCCTCTATGGAATATAAATGTGTTTGTGTGGTCATGGGGTGTTATCTCAGTGGGTGGAGACCTACACAATAACCAACAAAATATTAAATTCCCATCCTGGGGAGTCCTGCTACATTCTCTAATAGAGTGGAAAGAATCTCTACAGTACATAGGCAGTGCCTAGTAAAAGACAACAGACGAATACACCAGGCCCTTGATATTAATGCTTGTACTTATGAACCTTATTCTTGTAAAATTGAAACTTAGCCTAGTAATATCTGTTGCCTAGGAGTTACCTCCTGAAAACTGCCTTGTTACTCAAATGTGGCCTTTCTCTAAGCCAAACTCAGCATATAGGCTCACTGCCTTCCCCCAGGCATGGGACAAGACTCCCGGAGATGAACCACCCCAGCATTGAGGGATTATTACCAAGCTCCAATTAGTGATGCATTTGGAAAAAGACCTTGACCAAAAGGGGAAATATTAAATACAAATAAGTTTTTATAGCCAAGAGATTTCAAACTGAGTCTGGAGGTCATTCCAGAGGTTATACTTATGCACATCTCAAGAGGAACTCACTGACTGCCACAGTAAACAATGCCTCAAGCAGGGGTACTCCTGAGGACTCTAGAGACATCTGGACACTACAGGCAGAACAGACAATCCCAAGAAATCGGCACCCCGTTGGTAGGCCTTACCTTGGAATATGTTAACGTATCTCCCCAATGCAACATAATTAGACTCATTTATTATTTCTCTACATATGGATCTTCTGCCCCTTTTATTTTTACCTATAATTAGCACTATACCCATTAAATATCTGTCCTAGAGACTTAAATCTTCCAGCTGTTCACATGCCAGTTGAGCCCTGGATCTCAGCAAAGTTGTAGCCAACACCTATTCTCCAGTTCATCAGACTCACCCAGGACAACTAACAAAATAATGATGATCCCAAAAACGGAGAGTATCTACAACTGCAAGCAAGACTGATCCATCCATCTCCCCCATGGGATCTAAACCCCCTCTCAGCTGGAAGCAGAGTGGGCAGCAACATCCCCAAGTCCTCAAGATTGAGGAATGACACAAACTTAAGGGGGAAATGCAACTATGGACCAAATCAGATTTATTATTATTCTAGTAATGGGAGAACTTGCACCATTGATATAAAGATAGTGATTATCGAAGGTTCTGAGGGGAGGAAAAGGGAAGAATAAATGTAACATGGTTATTTGGGGGACACTGGAATTGTCCTGAATGATATTTCAGTGATGGATACAGGCCATTATAAATTTTGTTAAAACCTATAAAATTGTACGGTGCAAAGTGTAAACCATAATGTAAACTATAGACCATGGTTCATAGCAATGCTTCAATATTTGTTCATCAACTGTAACAAATGTACCACACTAATGAAAAATGTTATTATTAGGGGAAAATGTGATGGGGGAGGGCATGGAGTATATGGGAATCCCCTATATTTTCAAAGTAACTATTCTGTAATCTAAAGCTTCTTTAAAAAATAAAGTTTAAAAAAAAACTAAAAGGTTAACAGAATCTAAAATGTTAACAACACTCTGAATTGGTGAGAATATGGGGAAGCAGATAAACTCATATTGCTGGTGGGACTGTAAGTTAACATATCTACTGAGGGAAATTTGACAATGTTCCTAAAAAATAACAATATGTATACCCTTGGGCCAGCAATTCCTCCTTTTAGGATTCTATACGACTGATATTCTTGCACATGTGCATTACAATATCCATACAAAGCATTGCTTATAGTGGCAAAAGACTTCCAATAACCTACCTATCCATCATTAGGAGGGGATGGGCTAAATGAAATACGGTACTCCCATAAAATAGAGTATATATATATATATATATATATATAGCCAAAATTTTTAAAGTTAAAAAAGTAAAGTTCAGGGGAGCAGATGTAGCTCAAGTGGTTGAGTGCCTGCTTTCCATGTACGAGATACCAGGCTCAATCCCCAGTACCTCCTAAAAATTCAACAAATTAACAAGCAAACAAACAAACAACAACAACAACAAAAAAAACCAACTTGAGGGAGCTGGTGTAGCTCAGTAGTTGAGTGCCAACTTCCCACATATGAGGTCCCAGGTTCAATCTCCAGCCCTGGTACCTCAAAAAAAAAAAAAAAAAAAAAAGTAAAGTTCATAACAGTACATTAAGAGAGTTTCTATTCATGAAAACGAGGACCAAGAATATATATGCATCCTTACCTGACGCCATTTATAAAAATTAACCCAAAATAGATCAATACCCTAAATACAAGTGCTAAAATCATTAAAATCTTACAAGAAAACATAAGGGAAACCCCTCAGAACCTTGTATTTGTCTATTGGATTCTTAGATATGATACCCAAAACATGAGTAATAAAGGAAAAAATAGATAAATTGGACTTCACGACCATTAAAAACTTTTTTGCATCAAGGACATTGTCAAGAAAGTGAAAAGACAACTCACAGAATGAGAGGAAATAATATCCAATATATATAAGGAATCCTTACAACTCAACAACAAAAAGACAAAAAATCCAATTTTAAAATGGGCAAAGGACTTGGATAGACATTTTTCCAAAGAAGAAATACAAATGGCCAAAAAGGACATGAAAAGTTGCTCAACATCATTAGGCCATTAGGGAAATGCAAATCGAATTGAGATACCACTTCAAACTCTATAAGATGAGTACTATTTTGAAAAATGCAAAATACCAAGTGTTGGCGAGGATGTGGAGAAACTAGAACTCTCATGCATTGCTGGTGGAAATGTAAAATGGCTCAAACCTTGTGGAAAACAGTTTGGCAGTTCCTCAAAAGGTGAAACAGAATTGTCGTGTGACCTGGCAATTCACTACTAGGTATATACTCCCAAATAATTGAAAGCAGGGTACTCAAATAGATATTTGTACACCAATGTTCATAGCAGCATTATTCACAATAGCCAAAAGGTGGAAACAACCCAAGTATCCACCAACAGAGGAATGTATAAACAAAATGTGGTGTGTGTGTGTATATATATATATATATATATATGGAAATATTATTCTGCCATAAAAAAGAATGAAGTTCTGATCCACACTACAACATGGATAAACCTTGGAAACATTATGCTGAGTGAAATAAGCCAAACACAAAAGGACAAATATTGTATAATTCCACTTACATGAAATATCTAGAATAAGCAAATTTATAGAGATAGAAAGTAAATTAGATGTTACTAGGAGCTAGGGGAAGGGGGAAGAGAGAAGAGAGATTATTGCTTCATGAATACAGTCTCTCTTTGGGGTGAAGAAAAGAGTTTTAGTAATGAATGGTGGTGATGGTAGTATACCATTTAAATGTAATTAATGCCATTGAATTGTACACTTAAAAATGGTTAAAATGCAGAATAAACATTTTAAAAATCACCCAGAGAACTGTACAACACAAAGAGTGAATGAATCTTAGTGTAAACTATGGACTATAGTTAATAGTATAATTATCATAATAGTGTTCCATCAGTTATAACAAAGTTACTGCACTAATGCAAAATGTTAATAGGGAAAGCTGTGTGTGAGGGGCCACTATATGGGAGCTCTGTACTTTCTGCATGATTTTTCTATAAACTACAACTGCTCTAATAAAAATAATGAAAAACTAATAAAGTAATGAAAGTAATTAAAATGGTAAATTTTATGTTTTATATATGTTACAATAAAATAAACTTAATATAGATACATATTTGTTTAGGTATGCATCAAATATCTCTGGAAGGATAAACAAAATCTTAGAGCATGGATTACTTATGTGAGGGGCATTGGCAAACTGAGGGGAAGGCTGGAAGTGAGACTTCCCTCTCTGTACCTTTTTGTGCCCTTGCAGTTCAAACCACATGAATGCATTGCGTATTCAAATAACTAAATTACATTGTATCTTAAAAAAGAGAACAGTAGCAGGATAAATGGATACAAGTAGCATAGACAATACTTTTAAGGAGTTTTGTTGTAAAACTGGACAGGATCCACCTTTTTCTATCTGTGTGACCCAGGCAAGTCAGTAAATATTTCTAAACCTCCATTTTCTCAGTCTTAAAATAGGGATAATAAACACCTGCTACTCAGATTATCTTGAAGATAAAGTAAGGAGCTATATGTCAGCCACTTAGAACAGCACACTGTAAGCAGCTGGTGAATGATCATCATTATTATTGGAATTATTATAATTCATAAGAGTCCATAAAACTTTAGGTTCAAAACCCAGTATTTCCTAGGACCCGTAGATGGCATCAGACACAAACGAGTGCTCCTTTGGTTCACTCTCAGGGCCAAAACACAGGGAATATCTTTGTTTTCCTTATTCCCCAGCCCTTTACTCCAACTTTGGACAATTCCACCCTTTGTCCTCTTGATTCATGACTGACATCTGGGCTCCAGAAGGCTATTCCACTGGACTGGGCATTGCTGTTTCCACTTGGGGCGGGAAAGACAAGGTGGAGATTGATTGAGGCTCTTGAAGAAATCTAGGAGCGCTTCCCCTCTCCTTTCAAATCTTTCTTAGGAAACAATAAAACACAACTGAATGGGAAAGATACTGAAGGGGAGTGGCCAGAAGAAGAGGAAGTTTTGGGGCAGGGAGACTCAAACGGTGATGGGCGGTGGGAAGGGTGAGAGAAGAGAACTCTGGAGAAAACCAGAATTGCTAATATCTGTGATTACCAGAACAGTGTCACTCTTGTAGGGATTTATCTATCCAGGTTGAATACTTTAATCATCAGGGAACATTTTTCTGTGTCCCTGACATAAGGCTTACCTGAGAGTTTCCCCTGAGATTAGAAATCTTCGGAACATCTTCAGATCTTAAGATCTGCTGCCTGAGTTTTTGTGCCAGCCTCTGTTGCTAATTAGCTCTGTGATTTCAATCCGGTTTCCCTATTTCTAAAGTAAGATTTGAAAGCTACATTTTTTTTTTTTTTTTTTTTTTTTTTGAGGTACTGGGCAGGGGATTGAACCTGGGACCTCTTATGTGGGAAGCAGGTGCTCAACCACTTGAGCTACATCCGCTCCCAGAGCTACATTATTTTAAACTCTGCCCAGGTTTAAAGTATTATGAATCTTTGACTGTAATTGTACTGAGGATATCAAAAGCATTTTCACAGGTCATATTCTTTCACGATGGCTACAGGCCCCGTAAGATTGGGAGATGCAGGAACTATTATTCCTGTTTTATAAACAGAGAAAGGACATATTGTGGGAAGGGGAAGAAATCAGACCAGACTTCTGTCTTCAAATGCACACTTAGCCCTGAGTGAAGTTTGGGAGGTGGGTGGGAGTGGCACAGCAGGGCAGCTGCAGAATGAAACAAATGCTTTGTGTCAATAAGAACCTCCCGATTCTCACCCCACTCTGCTTCCAACCTTTGCCAAGGAGGAAAAAAATGCAAAACAGCAAAAGTTCTAGCTAGTTCATTGTTAGTGCTGAAAAGTACCTGCCGTTTCTGGGAAAGTGAAAGTTTCTCTTTCCTAGAATAGGAACTTCCCAGAATAAATCTCTCCCAGCAACCAGTGATGTGTGCAACGTGGGTTTCAGTGTTTGGTATATGCAGGGAAATTGACAGGGAGGACAATGGAGGAAAGAGATTTATGCATTTATCCAACAGATATTAACTGATTGCCTCCTGTGAACCAGGCTCCGTGCCAAATAGCAGATATAACGTTTAATAAGATATATGGCCTTCCCTCAGGAGCTCACCGGTTTTGGGGAGGAGATAAGAACAGTGGAAAAAAAAAAAAAAAAAAAGGTAGATATTAGTAAGGGCTGTGAAATAGGTAAAATCCCAGGAACGATAGAAGCACATGGAAAGGATACTTTTTCCAAACGAGGGATATAGAGGAGCCTTCCTGGAAGACCCGAACCCAAGCTCCGTCTTAAAGAACTTGTGGGAAACCAGGGGAGGACGTTTCAGAGAAGGACCAGTATTGGGCTGGAAGGCTGTGTGCTCTGAGAAGCATAAACCATAAAAGTTCAGGACGAGAGAATAAAATGGATGTCAAGCTACTTGGAGCTAGTAGTAACAGAGCTTTGCCTGATCTCATTAGGGATTCGAGATCATGAACCAGGAGATTCAGTGTAGCCTACTGGTTAAGAGTACAGGCTCTGGGGTCAGGTTGGGATTCAAACTCCAACTCCATCACTGTATAAACTTGGGAAAGGTATTTCATCTCTCTGAGCCTCAGTTTCCTCATTTGTAAAATGGGGGTAATAATGAACTTCATAGGGTTGGCTATAAGGATTAAAAGTGATAATACATGGAAAATACTTAGCATAGTATCTACACATATTAAAAGTCTAATAATGGGGAGTAAATGTAGCTCAGGTGGCTGAACGCCTGCTTCCCATGTATGAAGTCCCAGATTCAATTGCAGGTACTTCTTAAAAACAAAACAAACAAATGAAAAAAAACAACTATCATTGAGTAACAGATATAGCTCAGTGGCTGAGCACCTGCTTCCCATGTACGAGGTCCTAGGTTCAATCCACAGTACCTCCTAAAAAAGAAAAAAAAAGTCTAATAATGCTAGATATTACCAATGTTATTAGCACTGTTAATTGGAGAACTGTGCTCTCCATACCTTGGTTTCCAAATATCAGACACAGGTGGAAAGGGGGAAGGGATTCAGAAATGCAACCTCATGAATATTTATATCAGATAGGTTAGTACGAATCTCACAGGATAGATGAAGTGATGATAGAATAGCCAGCAAAATAGTAACTGGTTACTGTGGGAAGTGAGACAATGGGTGGTTTTTCTTTTCTTCTTTGTACTTTTCTATATCTTCTAAATTTTCTATATGAATGTGTGCTGTTTATGTAATAAGAAAAAAAATATTTTAAAATATATTTATTATGGTACAAAACACTATTCAGGACCAGGCAAAGCTCCATTCACCAGGCAAATAATCCATCCCCTCCCCAAGCCCCAGAAAGCACACGTAGTCCAAATCTCCATCAGGCCTCCAACTCCAGAAGCACATCCCTAAGGAGATTCAAAGCAGGAGCTGCTCTCTTGACCCAGGAGATGGCCAGGAGAAGGGCCCAGTGTCCTTGGGGCCTCAGTCCACCAGCTGCTGCTGTACCAGGCAGGAATAGAGGTCCTGCCCCTCCAGGAGCTGGGAGCGCTCCAGCAGCTCTCCCTGCCTGAGCACCAGGATCTGGTCAGCCCTCTGCACCGTCTGCAGCCTGTGAGCAATCACCAGCACTGTCCGATCCCCACGGGCTTGCCATTCCTGCAGCTGCAGGGGAAGAGCGTGATGCCACAGGGAGAGGAGAATGGGATGGATCCTATGCCCCCAACTGGGCCCCATCTCTTGTGGCTTAGGGTGAAGAAGGTGTAGAACAGGGAGGGGAAGGTAGGAGAGGGCGACCATATGGTCTGGCCTTCTCTCTCACCTGTTTTGTGCAGCCGGAGGATGGAAAAAGGGAGTAGAGAGAAAGCTGATATGCCCCCACCCCACCGTCCTCTCCATTCTACTTCTCGTCCTCAGGCTTGACCCTAAGAGGGCCACCTGTCCTCCCCCTGCCCAATTCCGCCCACTCTGCTCCTTCTCAGGTGGCCCCTCCTGCCCCGTACTCACTGCCTGCTCACACTCGACATCCAGGGCACTGGTGGCCTCGTCCAGGACAAGGACCTGCGGGTCCCGCACAAGGGCCCGGGCTATGGCCACGCGCTGCTTCTGTCCCACGGCCAACTGGCTTCCTTTCTCCCCAATGTCTGGGGAAATTAAAAATGCCCTTTCTCAGACACCAGCAACCACAACACCATTCTTCACCAGGCCAGGAGCCAGCACACAGCTGGTATTTCCACCAGAACCAGTTAGTGCAGAAGAACACTGAGGAGGGCCACGGGACTGGGGCCAGATGGGGCTGCCCGGGTAGAGAGGGCACTGCTCCCGCGTGGCACCCTGGGAGTCAAGACTTACAAGCAAGAAGGAGGCTAAAGTATTCATGGTGGGGGAAGCGGATGTGGCTCAAGCAACTGAGCTTCCACCTACCACACGGGAGGTCCCGGGCTCGGTTCCCAGTGCCTCCTAAAGACGGTCAAGACAGCAAGCTGAGGTCATGGGCAGGCACAGCGAGGTGATGCAACAAGATAATGAGAGACACAACAAAGCAGGGAAAGGATGTGGCTCAAGCCACTAAGCACCTCTCCCCCACATGGGAGTTCCCAGGTTCAGTTCCCAGTGCCTCCTAAAGAGAAGAGAAGCAGACACAGAGAGCACACAGCGAATGGACACAGAGCACAGAGCAAGCCCAAACAATGGGGATGGGGGATGGGAATAAATAAAATAATCTTTAAAAAAAAAATCCATGGTGTTGGGCAAGGAAGGGAAGGGGACAAAAGGACAGGCCAGGGAAACAGCAAACATGAAGTTACAGGATGTGCTCAGGGAAACCCCCAGGGGTTAAGTTCCAATTTCTCTTTTGATTGAAGGGGTGGAGTTATCACTCCAAGAAGGCACCTGTATGCATTCCGTGCTCCATTTCCTTGATGAAGTTGTCTGCATGGGCAGCCCGGGCAGCAGCCGTCACCTCTTCATCTCCGCAGCTCTCTAGCCCATAAGCGATGTTGTACCTCACGGAACCAGAGAATAGCACGGGCTCCTGCCCAACCAAAGCCACCTGTACGGAGTAGGTGGAGCAGAGGCTGCAGTAAACCCTCAACGCAGAGTCCCTCCCTTCCTCTTCCCCCACCTCTACCAGAACAGACTCGTGGGTATCCTCCCGTAGACTGTCAATCCTCTCTCTGCGCATGCTCCCCTCTCCAATCCCCCTACCCCTCTGCCCTCTCCCCACCCACCTGTCTGTGCAGGTAGTGGTGCTCATACTCGGAGACGGGCTCCCCATCCAGCAGCACGCGCCCCCCCCGTGGGCTGGTACAGATTCTGCAGCAGGGCAGCCACCGTGCTCTTCCCAGACCCATTGGGCCCCACCAGCGCAGTCACCTCACCTGGACGCAGGGTGAACGTGATTCCCTAGAAAAGCCAGGCAAGAGTTAGGGGCCTGCCTCCTCTCCCTCAGGACCCCTCCCCTGCTCGTCCCCTCAGAGGCGAGCTATGCTTCTCCAAGGCAAATTATCTCGAGGCTGTGAAGGCTGAGGAAGGACAAGCAGCAGGGAGGGGTGGCCCAGGTCCCCTCACAGCGGCCTCTTTCGGGCACCTTGAGCACAGGTTGATCCGGGCGACTGGGATATGCGAAGGAGACATCTTGGAATTCCACAAGCCCCCGCAGAGTGGGAGGGGTCAGTGTCCCCAGTGGCGGCAGGTTTGGCTGTCGGTCCAGGTAGCTGAAAACCTTCTCGGCAGCTCCCACATTGCTCAGCATATCCCCCCAAACGTAGACCAGGGTCTGGAAAACAGAGTGTGGGGGGGGGGGGCGCTAATCACAGGTAGCCCACCAGAAATGAAGTAGGTAATAAACCAACTTCCCCACTCCTCATGCACTCCCTGAAGTGCCCTCCTCCCACACAATTACCTTCTCCTCCCCCCCCACCCAAAAAAAGACGTTCTACCCCTCTTTGTGCAATTTGGATGGGATCTAAAAGAGGCACAATACCCCAGGGTTCCGATTTGCAATGTAAAGGATGGTGCAGTCCATACTCATCCCCCAAGCCAAGGCTCCTTTCTGCAAACCTTTTCAATTACTGATTTGTATTCTTTGTACACAGTTGTCTTGGCTGATTCTGCAGGAAACTCCTTAAAAGAAGGCACTGGGCCTAACTCATCTCTGCAGCCACCAGAACAAATAGCACAGTTCTCCACCCGTAAAAGATGCTTATTAAGTGTCTAGGAAAATTATAAAATAAAGCCCCAAGATGAAGTAACTATTTTTTATTTTGGTAAATACAGGGGGAGAATCAAATGCTCATTCTGCCTTTCCTAGCCAAACAGTAGATAAGGAGAAATCTACCTTGATAGAGGTATTCCAGCTAATAATGAAGGAATAATCGACTATCATTGTTTTGCAACCCCTAATAGTTTCATAAATTAGTAGATTTAGGCACTGAACATCAATGGCTGGTGACATCACAAAGAGAGGAAGAACATGCCACCACCTAGGAAGCACACTTGTCAAAACCAAGCAAACGTAAATGTATATAGCATCATTAATAAGGTTCACTGTAAAACTGTGGAAGAATAGAGTCGATAGTAACACACTATAGTGAGTATAACTAACACTGCTGATTTATAAATGTGATGGTGAATGAAAAGGGTAGTTTGTGGAAGTAAATGCCAATTTAAAGGAAACTAGAGAATAATCAAGAGAATGCATAACCGTGATTTCAGTGGTAGATGAAGATTGTGGTTAACAGAATATAAGAATGCTCTTCTTTTACAAAGTGCTGAAAATATGGTGATATACAGGAAAATTACAACTAATGTAACTTATGGCTGATAGTTAACAGTAATGTTGTAATATTTTGCAGCAATGCAAGAAGATATTATTTCAAACCTAAGGGACAACAACAGGGGAGAATAAGGGGATATGGGATTTTTCCTTTTGGAGTAATGAAAACATTCTAAAATCGACTGCGGTGATGACAGCACAACTCTGTGATGAAAATGAGAGCCACTGAGTGTACGCTTTGAATGGATTGTACAAAGCATCAACCTGTGTAACACAAGAAATCCAGTGGTGGATGATGGACTGTGGTTAACAGAATATGAGAACATTTTCTCATGAACAATAATAAATATATAATACTATTATAGGATGTTAACAATTGGGTGGGGTTGAGGGGGAAATACACCAAATGTAAGATATGGGCTATAGTTAGTAGTAATATTTTGATGATGCTCTTTCATAGTTTGAACAAATGTTTCAAAACAATGCAAGGTGTTGGTGGTTGGGGAGATGTATGGGAGCCCTATATGTTTGTTTTATAAATTCACAAATTTTACTATACACTTGTGTATATATGTTCAATTTATAAAGTTCAGTTAAAAAGTTAAAAAAAAAAAAGCAAACCAACGAACCTGAATATGAGAAGCCTCTAGATTTATCTACCAATCAACAGGAAGTACAGAGGCAAGGAAACATTAAATAGTACTGCAGGGATTCTATCAAAATCCAGATTATAGTGTGAATATTCTTGCTGTCCTGATTTTGTGATAATCAGGGTAGGCTAAACATTCGCTGTATTAGAAACCATGCAAGTGCCCCCAGACCTAGTTTTTCTCCCTAGGTCTGGTTTTTAGAATGCTGGTGAGAAACTAAGCCTGATTTATTATATGACCATCTTGTATGGGAAAAGATTATAACTCTAGGTATCTTTGGTCAACCTTAAGAGATATAGCAAGGGGATGGATGTGGCTCAAATGGTTGGGTGTCTGTCTCCCATATGGAGGGACGGGGGTTCGATCCCTGGGACCTCCCGGTAAAAATTGAAAAAAAAAAAAAAAAAGAAAAGAAAAATACAGAAGGCACATGGGCCACCAGGCCCTGTGCATGGGTGCGCCGACAGGCCCCGCAAGTGGGTGAGCCCCCCAGACCCCACAAGCAGGTGCACCGCCAGGCCCCACACGCAGGTGAACCCCCCCAGGCCCGTGAGCCACGCAGCAAGATGATGACATAATAGGAGAGTGACACAAGGGAGTGCCAAGACGAGATGCACCGAAAAACCAGGACCTAAGGTGGTACAGGCTGTAGGACACCTCTCTTCCACAATGGAGGTTCTGAGGATCGAATCCCAGTGAAGACAGGAGGAGAAGGATGAGAAGAGAGGGCAGGAAACAGACACAGAGAGTTGCCCAGCGAATGGACACAGTAAAAGCAAAAACGGGGTGTGTGTGTGTGTGAAAATGGATAAAAGTAAATAAATAAATAAATCCTTAAAAAAAATGTATAGGGGAGTAAGATATGGACTATAGTTAGTATTAATACTTTGACGATGCTCTTTCATAATTTGTTAACAAATGTGTCACAACAATGCAAAGTATTTGTGGTGGGGTGATGTGTGGGAGCCCTGTATGATGTTATACATGTTTGTTTTGTAAGTTCACAATGTTTACTAAACACTTATAGTTTATGTATGTTCATGTATGAATGATATACTTCAATAAATCGTTTTAAAAAAAAATCCAGATTATGAAAAATTTTATAGGACAAACAACCCTGCTTCTTAAACAAATAAATTGCAAAACTGCAAGGAGGGGGAGTGGTTACGGAGAGAGACATATCAACCAATTCCAACGAGTGTACCGAATTTGCATCCTGGTTCGAGCGAATCATTTGTAGAAATTTGACCACAAGTGGGGATACTTGGTGAATCTTAGGAATTACTGGTAGTTTTTCAGGTGCAAAAATGGTTTTATGGTTATATTTTTTAATAGGTGTTTTGTTTTACAGATACATACTGAAATACTTATAGATAAAATGATGTTACCTGGAATTTGCTTCATGACAATATGAGAGGGAGAAAGTAGGTGGGGATATGGATGAAGCAAGACTGGCCATGAGCTGCTAATTGTTAAAGCGGGTGATGGGTACGTGGGGATTCATTTCATTATTTTGTCTTTTTTTTTTTTGCATATTTGAAAGTCTCAGAATGAGTTGGGTTTGTTGTGCTTTGTTCTGTTTTTTAAGGGGAACAGATGCAGCCCAGGGTCCAGAAGGTTAGAGAGAACAGCAGGAGGAAGCAGAGAGCACCTGTGCTGGTGCCACACTCACATTCACGTGTTGCCCCACGTCCTCTTGGTAGAGCAGAAAGGAAAGCAGTCCACCCCGGGTAAGCTCCCCGGCCAGTATCTGCTGCAGCCCACAGTTGAGCATCAGCACCTGCATTCCCAAGTTCATCATCTGCGAGGGGAAAAGAAAGAGAGTCTTCCCGTTCTTTCCTCCCTGCCCTTAGGATGCTGAGGAGCAGGCAGCCCCAGAACCAGAAGTAGGTGCCCGTACCTCTTTCCAGCCACCTCCCCGGCTCCTCCCACCAGCCACTCAAGCTGTCTCACCCTCTGGATGAGCAGGTACAAGGCTCGCTCCAGGTCTCGTCTCCACCACAGCTGGCGGCATTGTTCAAGGGCCTCCTTATAGCGACGGACTTCATGGTCCTCGGCCCCAAAACTCCGTACAGTGCGTAGCCCGCCAACCGCTTCCCGCACCACCTGCCCTGCCTTGGCCACTGCATCCTGGATCTCCTGAAGCACTGCCTGGAAAAGTGGGGCAGTGGGTACAGGGGGTTGATGAGACAGAAGACAGCAGGTACCCGTGTTGCATTCCAGCCCTCCGGACACTTCCCCAATCTACCTAAAAATATCCAACTCTCCTCCTTCCCCCTTCCTTCCATTTCCTTCCAGAAGTATGACGGAGGAACAAAACAATACCTCATTAAGCTCTCAAGGCTAGGCAGTGCAGCAGTGTCTGAATGAGGAAAGGGGCAGCAGTTTATCCAAGGAGCCACAGCCAATTAGAGATGGTGGAGCTGAAGTTCAGACTCAGGATTCCCTGACTGCACATTCTACTTTGTCTACACTCCAGGTAAATTCTTTCTGCTGGCTTTAAAGGGGAAAACTGTCTACCCAAAACCCTTTTTAAATCTGCAGGGAAGGTAAGTGCAGATTCCTCCGAGGAGCTGACGAAAGTTATGGTCTCCGCAGAAATCAGTGCACACATTCACATACACACAAACACGACTGTGCACACAGTCCTGAGGACTCATGAACCTTCTGAAGCCCATCCATGGACATTCCACTAAGAACTTCTGCTCTAAGGGCTGAGAAGAGGAGACCTCTAGGAAAGCCTCCAGCTCCCAAGGAGAGGGGGGATCCTCTTCAACTCTAAGCTTCGTTCTCCCCTCGGGGTTTCCCTAACACGCATGTGTACCTGATGGCGGGCACTGTACACCTTCTCAGCGGCTATTGAGAGGGGCACGTTGACCAGAGAGAGGAGGGTGAGTTGAGGTGACAGGGCGAGCATGAAGCTGTACAGTCCCACCACCTTCACCAGGCTCCTCAAGAAAACATTGGCATTGTAAGGAAGCCAGCGACTCATCAGGGTGGTATCCGAGTTCAGCCGTGAGTTCAGCTCCCCTGGGGAGGACAGAGCAGGAGAGGAAACTGGGAGTAATGTGTACACCCAGGAACTCCCTCCTGCCTTCCCCACTGACACAGCCCCTCTTCTAAAGCTGCCTCGCCACCCAGTCCCAAAAGAGCTAACAGCAGCTCAGGGCCCACACCCTGGACAAAGGCAGGTGGGGAGGCTGCTGGTGGAAGGTAACTGAGGGGCAAGAAATGTCCAGTGGAAGGTCAACCTGGGCTCCAGGCCCCACCTGTCTTTGTCTCCTGGAAGAAACCAAGGTCCTGGCGCAGCAGGGAAGAGAAGAGCAGCTCCCGGACCCGCAAGTTGATTCTGGACATGGTGAATAAGAAGGAGCCTCCTCGGCAGCCTGCGGACAGTGAGCTGGGGTCGGGGGCAAGGATGGGAGAGAGAGGTGCAGAGGAGGGAATGAGTGAAAGAAACCGAGGAGAAGGCCAGAGTGGAAAAACAGATACAGAGTTGGGAAAAGCAAACCATGAAAGGCAAAAGAGAAGGAAACAAGAGAAAAAGAGACAGACAGGAGGGGCAGGAATAAACAGAGGAAGAAGGAAGACATGGTGAGCCAGATGTAGGGACAAAATCATAACACGTTCAAAATCACAGGCATTTATGGAGCTCATTCCGTGCTAGGCACAAGAGAAGAATACATAGAAGTGAAAAGATATTGTGAAAAGAAATAGCCTGGAGCTTGCTTCTGACTCAGCCTCAGTGTTTCTCTCCCCTCCAGCTCTCTCCTCTGTCTGGGCCTCTTTTGTTCTCTGCCCCCAAAGTCCTTCTCCCTAATCCCAGACACTTCATTCCAGGAACTACGTCAATGAAACTACCTGCCCTCCCACGCCAGAGCCCTAGAGTCACGCCATTCCCCGTCTCTTTCATCCCTGAAGTTGGAGAATTCCTCTTAGATCAATCAAATTTTTACAATAAATCAAAGTTTTTAAAAAAAAATGTGCTTGCATAGAAGCAGGTGTTTTATAACATATAGGGTTTTTTTTAGGAGATTGTCAGAATAGTCTGATAAGAAATGATGAGCTTTTGGACTCTGGTGATCACAGCAGGAGGGGAGAGGAAGGAGCCATAGAAGAAAAGTTTTGACAGTAGAAAAGGACAGGGCTAATGTTTGAATAAAGGAAAGCACCGACCCCCAGGCTCAGGGCTAGGTTACCAATGGTTTTGTGAGCGGGAATAAGAAGAGGGACCCATTTTCAAGAGGGCCAGGAGGGAATATGGCGCATTTAGAGTTCTAGGGTGTGAGGAGTGAGAGGTGAGACTGAGCTATCCAGTAGGAATGTCAAGGAGACAAGAGGATTTACAGGACTAGAGCTCAGACTGGGAGTCACCTGCAGAGCTGAACTGAGAGCAACAGTAAAATATTTTTAAAGATCAAAGAAGCTTTCATGAGGAGAGTCCAAATTTGAGGGTCCAGAGGAGGAGAGAATTCCCAAAGGTGGATTAGGAGGTAGAAAGGGAATTGATAAAAAGCTAATTGAGGTTGCAATGAGGAAAGAATAGTCTCTGCAAAAAATGGTGGTAGGAAACCTAGACCCCTACACCTCATACTATATACAAAAAGAAAATTAAAATGGATCAGTGACTTAAACACAAGAACCTAAAACCATAAAACTCTTAGGAGATAACATAGCATGGGCAGCAAAAGAAAAACTAAACTGGACTTCATCAAAAATAAAAACTTTTGTGCATCAAAGGACATTATCAAGAAAGTGAAAAGACAACCTATTGAATGGAACAAAGTAGTTGTAAATCATCTCTGTGATATGGGCTTAATATCTAGACTATATAAAGAACTCCTGTAACTAAGTAACAAAAAGACAACCCAATTAAAAATGGGCAGAGGACTTGAACATTTTGCCAAAAAAGACATACAAATGGCCTCTAAGCACATGAAAAGATGCTCAACATCATTAGCCATTAGGGTAATGCAAATCAAAACCACATTGAAACACCTATTCATACCCACAAATACGTCTATTATTTTAAAAAAAAAAGGATAATAACAAGTGCCAAGAAATTGGTACCCTTATGCATTGTTGATGAAAATGTAAAAATGGCACAGTCACTGTGAAAAACTGGCAGTTCCTCAAAAAGTTAGATATAAAACAATGACTCAGCTATCCTATTCTTAAGTATATACCCAAAGGAATTCAAAACAGGGTCTCAGATACTTGTACACCAAATATTCATAGCAGCATTATTCACAATAAGCCAAAAGGTGAAAACAACCCAGGTATCCATCAGCAGATGAAATGGACAGACAAAACATGTGTGGTGAATTAAAATAAAGTAGGGACTTATTTCACCCCATCATGCCACCTTAGCATTCCCAAGGTTGGTGTTAACATACGGAGCTTTACATTGTCATGACACCCCAGGATCTTAGACCCCATCATTAGAGCCTTCAATGACTACCTCTGACATCTGCTTATGCAAGAGACAGCAGTTTGATACTATTGATGAATTTCAAAAAGAAATATTGGATTATGTTTGTGAATTAGTCTTTTCCTCTGGGCACATTAGAGTGTATTGGATTCAGAGGTTTTACTTTTACTTGATTAAATTATGATTAGGACTTTGATTGGGCCATGTCAGTAGGGTGTTGAGTCCCCGCCCCTTGGTGGGTGGGGACTCACAGATAAAAGACATGGCAAAGGGCAGAATTGGAGTTTTGATGTTGGAGTTTTGAGCAGGAGCTGGGTAAGTAAGCACACAGAGGAGCAGAGCGGCTTAGCCCAGAGAAAATTGGGTCCTGGGAGACAGACAGATCCAGTTGCCCGATAGTCTACAGCTGGCCTTGTGGAGATAGCAGTGGAGCCGAGCCCAGAGAGAAGCAAGCCCCAGGAAGAGAGGAACCCAGGGAGCCTGAACCTTGGCAGACGTTGGCAGCCATTTTGCTCTAACATGTAGCAACAGACTTTGGTGAGGGAAGTAACTTATACTTTGTGGACTGGTAACTGTAAGCTTCTACCCCAAATAAATACTCTTTATAAAAGCCAACAGATTTCTGGTATTTTGCATCAGCACCCTTTTGGGCTGACTTATACACAAGATAAACAGCTTTTCCCTTTCCTCCCCACATTCTACCGAGGTTCATGCCTCCACGAAAGTCAAATACAAACTCCCCAATCCTCACTTGCTTACCAACTACTGCCGCCCCCTTGCTTAGAACGTTATCAAGGCAGAGTCCCCAGGTCCATGTGCACCTCTTGCTTCCAGCCTGCTTGGCTGCTATGTTCTTGGCATGATACCTCATGTGGCCCTGCAAGGCCTGACACTCCTCTCTGCTCTAGTACGTGTTAAGCACTAATAAACTTTTCTTTCATACATCTCTGGTGTCACTCGTCCTTGCTGTACCTGACTATCCATATAAAGAACCTTACAAAGCAATATGGAATACACTTACAATGGAATATTATTCAGCTGTAAAAGGGACTGAAGTTCTGCTACATGCTACAACATGGATGAGCCTTGAAGACATCATGTTGAGTGACATAAGCAAAGCACAAAAGAACACATATTGTATGATTCCACTTATATGATTCCACTTATCTAGAATTAGTAAATTCAGAGACAGAAAGTAGATTAGAGGTTACCAGGGGCGGGGGGAGGAGGGGTGGAGAACGGGGAATTAATGCTTAATTGGTATGAAGATTTTGGAGTTTCTGTTTGGGGTGATGAAAAAGTTTTGGTAATGGATAGTGGTGATAGTAGCACAACACTGGGAATGTAATTAGTGCCACTGAATTAATACATATAAAGATGGCTTAAAAGGCAAAAATTATGATACATATATAAACACAGTTTTAAAGAAAAAAGCTAATCATGGAAAACGGTCAGTAATAAGGGGTTATTCTAGTGCCAAATGCTACAGAGAAGCCTGGAGAGTTGAGGGCTAATTTTTAAAAGGTATTGGAACAATCAATAAGCAGTTTGTTATTCTCTTCTGAGCCGTTAGTTTCAGCATGGAAACAAGTGTGGAATGAAGGCATAAAGAAGAACTGGTTTCTGAGAGCACTCTAAATGAAGCCTGACAATAAAAAGGGAGCAATGTCAAGCAGCAGAGCCAGGACTAGGGCAAGGCAAGTGAGGCACTCGCACCACTCTGACCCTGGGCACCTCCTTAAATTTTGCATCTAGGTACCTCACTTGCCTTACCCTAGCCCTGGCCCTGTCTACTCATCTTTGTTTGTCTGTTTGTTTAAGACAGCAGACTCCTGAGTATATCTAATAAGAGAGGGGGAAAGCAAATAAAGAGGAAAAGGATAAAGATGCTGGAGAGAAAGGTGATGAGCCTCAGATTAAGACCTTCAGGGCATGTCATGATGAGTTAGGAAAGAAGGGTCAAGAGGGAGAAACCCTGGCAAAAAGAAATCCTGGAGAGATATTCTGGAAACAACTTTAGGCATGATAGGAGGGACACAGAAAAAAATGGAACTTCATGGAGACAAAAATGTTGAGAGGCAATTGAGAGACATTCCATACCATAGGACCGTACAACACAAACAGCGAGCCCTAATGTAAACTGTGGGCTATAGTTAATTATAATAATATTTATTATTATAAGACATATCATAATAATTTCTCATCAGTTGTAATAAAGGTACCCATGGGGGCAGGTATATGGGAACTCTGTATTTTCTGCATGATTTTCCTGTAAACCTATAACTTCCTTAATGAAATGAAATTAAAATACACACTGAATTTTGGAAAAAAAAAAAACTTCTTTATACTAAGTTCACTCGTACTTGTATTTATCATAATGTAATATAAACTTTGAAGATGATGGGTAAATATGGTGAATGAAGGATGGATAGAATAGAACAGTGAATAAATAAAATACACGCACATTTTAGGTTAGGTATTTTTAAATTAAGTATGCTTTGTGCACAAAAGAGTCTGAAAATGGAGTTAGGAAAGTGAGGGCCACTGTAAAGATTTGGGGCTAGCAAATAGACCCACCCACCTGTCACCTACCTTCCAAAGGAAAAGAGGCACATGAAAAAAATGGCGCTGGCAAAGGCATCTGGGTCAAAGTCACCTCCCAGGATGTCAATCACACGACCAGAATAGTGAGGGAGTAAAGTCTCACCTGAGGGAAGCATGATGGATACCAGATGAATGTACTGGTGTCAAGGGCCTCTTCCCACCTCAAACTCTGAATGCCCTCTCCCCTACTTACCCAAAACCGCTACAACAAGGAAGAAGAAGGCTGCAATGAGGAAAGGCAGGTCTGGCATGGAAAGCTTCAGCAACTTCCACATCAAGACTTTGTTCTCCTGGCCCTGCTCCCTCTCCTGGACTGAGGTGGGGGCTCCTGGGGGGCTCAGCACAATCCACACTACCCAGCTTAGCCCCGCAGCCCCATACTCCACCAGCAGCCAGCTCCAAGGGGCTGCAGCCATTCTGACTGGGGGTGCACTCAAGGACCCTGGGATCAGGGCCCGCAGGGAGAGAAAGAGGGGGTTCACCAGGCAGAGCAGGGGCAACAGTGACGCCACAGAGCTCAGCAGCCCTCCCAGCTTTAGCAGCCCCCACAGCCCTCCAAGACGCAGGGTCCCCTCCAACCAGAGGCCTGGGAGCCCTCCGGGGAGCAAAGCGCCCAGAGCCCCCTGAAGCAGCCAGAGTAGGGTCAAGTCCACCAGCAGCAGGAAAGCCCAAGGTCTCAGGTCAGGGAGCTGCATGGCGCTATCTGTGGGTAGAAGATGAGAAATTGTGGAGTCTCAATCCTTCCTTGTCCCTGACTCATCACCCCACACAATCCATCAGCTTTTCATTTTACCCAGTCCAACCCCAAGAGATAGTCCCCCCGGTACTCCGTGCTGATCAGAACATCCCTAGAGCAGTCGCCTACCGGAGAGAGGCGGAGCGGCAGCCTGACAACCAGGAGCCCCATTCTTTAAAAAATAAAAACTCCTTGACACCCCTAGGAGACCCAATCTTTAAAAAATAAAAATAAAAATTCCCTGATACCCTTCTCCCTGCTCCGACTTGCGTCTGCCGCCGCCCAACAGTTCCAAACAGCCACGCGGTCCCTGCTCCGCTCTTCCATGTACGAGGTCCCAGAGGGGCGGGTTGGGACGCGTCCCTGGCAGCCTCCAGGTTTTAAATCCCCACGAACTCACCAGAGGCGGCTTTGGGCCTGCGGCTCCCGAAACCTTCCGTTACGTGCTGGGGATCGAGCTCTGGAATTTCCGCTCCGTCTGCCTGAAACTTCGTTCCCCTCTCTCACCCGTCAGCGACGTGGTCCCAGGGCGGACCTGCGGGCACTTGCCGCTTTCGCTTTCGCTTCCCCGGCCAATGCGCGCGCTCTGGGCGGAGCGGCCTGGTGGGGGCGCGCGAACCTGCAGGCCGAGGAACCCGGATGCCCAACTCGGGTTGGCACTTGCCAGCCACCAAGTGAAACTCACTCACAGCCTTAGCAGCAGTTCCTCTGTGGCATAAAACTGCAGCAATTCTTTTAGAATTGTCATTAAGTAAAATAAAAGTTTCAGGGCTTGGGATGGTTTGTAGTTTGGACAACCACTGAATTAGCTTTTTTTAAAATTTCTGCTTCAAACTCATCCGGTTTTAAGACCTGCTCTTAAACCCATGATAAAATGGAAGGGGGTGGTTTGGCAGTGGATGGGGCTGATGGTGGTGCAGGGATGCGAGTGGGGTCGACGGTGCTGGGATGTCGGGGGAGGGGGGGTTGGCGTTGGGCTATCCTTGGAACTGGCCGGAGGGCTGGAGGAAGAAACAGGTGAATTCTGGGGATCTGTAAGTCAGTGGTTAAAACTACAATGGTGGGATACTTACCTGGCAGGGTAGATACCATGAGCACGAAGGTGGTTTTCCCAGGGCGAGGCTTATCCACTGCACTCCGGATGTGCTGACCCCTGCGATTTCCCCAAATGTGGGAAACTCGACTGCATAATTTGTGGTAGTCAAGGGACTGCGCTCGCGCTCTCCCCCGGGGAAAAAAAAAACAACAACAACACGACAGTGGTGGAAATGTTCTTTTGGCAAATATGGCAGGGGACGGTCACTGGTGCAGGGCGCTGGGGGTGGAGATGTGAGAAAGGGTGCACTTCGGGCATACATATGTGGACTATAAATGTGTTCATCTTGTCATAGGTGTTATCTCAGTAGGTGGAGACCCACACAATAAATAAAAAAAATATTAATCTCCCCTCCTGTGGAGTCCTGCTACTTTCTCAAGAGGGACAAGAATCTCTTGAGTACATAGGTAGTGCCTAATAAAAGAAAACAGACAGGTATGTAAATCCCTCAATGTTAATACATGTAACTATGAAACTTATTCTTAAAAAACTGAAACTGTGTGCTTCTGGGAATTCTGAGGGAACGAGGAAGAAGAATGCGTAGAACATGGTGCATTTTTGGGACACTGGAATTGTTCTGCATGATATTGCAATGACAGATACAAGCCATTCTACATTTTGTCAAAACCTATAAAATAGTGTGGTATAAAGTGTAAACCAGGGGGGGCCAAGATGACGTTAGTGTAGGAGGGCACAAACTGCAAGCTCCCAGAGCAAGGCTGATTGTGGATGGGGTCCTGCCCAGGGTTCTGTACTGTGCACGCGTGGAGTGAGAAGCTTGGGACATCTATCTGCGCGGATCAACGGCGTGGATGGAACGGTGGAGATTCGTGAGTTTTAAGGCTGCCGGTGGTGGTTGGCACAGACGGCTGAGCCCCACGGTTAGGGAGAAAATATAAAATAAAATAAAACGGCCACTTGGAGCCGCGAGCAGGTGAGAAAGTTTTATTTTTTGGGTATCTGGCTGCCTGGCACCCCTTGGAACTTGCGTGAGTAGAACAAACGAGCTAATCAGCACCCACTCGCTGTACATATTGATTTTGTATTAGAAACTATCGCTTATCCTTCCTGCATCTTTCTGCCTTCTGTTTTCTGTTGTGACTCTTAGATACGACATTTTTTCATAGGCCCACAACTCAAGGGTATCAATTTCTCTTCCATCTATTTTGTTTTCTTCTTTTTTTAAAATTAGTATTAATTTTTTCCTCACAGAGTTTTCTTTACTATTTCTCTCCCTCCTCATAATGCTAGCCTCTAAATCACTATATATATATTCCTCCATTTGTTTTCCCAGTCCATTGTAGGAACTCAGTTTTTTTTCCTAGTACTCTACACTGCCTACTCAAGTTAAATATTCATCTCATTAAGTCTCATTTTGCCACTCTTCTAACTTTTATCAATATTACTATTATCCTTCTGCCTTCCTTACATCTTTTGATTCCTCTGGCCCTAACCTTTTGCCTTCAAGGGAACATAGAAAGAAGTAAGGAAATAAAATAAGAAGAAAAACTACCAAAGAGAAAACTTAACTTACATGCAGAACCAACAGCTAAATAAACCTCTAGAGCATAGAGAAAAGCTAATCAACTGAACAAACCCATCAAGATAATATGATGACTAGAGGGCAACAAAAAAATACAAATGACTCCAGGAAACTGGAAAACATGGAACAGTCCAATGCACAAAATAAAAACCAGGAAGCAATGCAGAACATCGAAAAACTAATCAAAGCTATCCAAACAAATATCATGGACCAACTTAAAGAACTGAAGGAAGAGATTAAGGATATAAAGAAGACACTGGGAGAACATACTGAAGAAATAGCAAACATGACTAAAAAGGTAATGGATATGATGGTGAACAATGGCACAATCCAAGAAATGAAAAAGACACTGGACTCACATAACAGTAGATTTGAACAGGCAGAGGAAAGAATTAGTGATATGGAAGACAATACAGCTGAAATCAAAGAGATTGTAGAACAGATAGACAAAAAGATAGAAAAAATCCAGCATGGACTCAGGGAATTAACCGATAATACAAAATGCACAAACATACGCATTATGGGCATCCCAGAAGGAGAAGAGAAGGGAAAGGGAACAGAAGGAGTGTTGAAGGAAATAATGGCTGAAAACTTCCCAACCCTATTGATAGAGATGGATGTGCAGATCCAGGAAGCAAGCACACCCCAAATACTATAAATCCCAACAGGTCAACTCCAAGACATATACTTGTCAAAATGTCCAATGATCAAGACAAAGAGAAAATACTCAAGGCAGCAAGAGAAAAGAGAACCATCACATACAAGGGAAGCACAATAAGATTAAGTGCTGATTTCTCAGCTAAAACCATGGAGGCAAGAAGACAGTGGTATGACATAGTCAAAACACTAGAAGAAAAAAACTTCCAGCCGCGAATTCTCTATCCATCAAAATTGGCATTCAAAAATGATGGAAACTTCAAAATATTCACAGATAAACAGAAATTAAGAGAGTATGTCAAGAAGAAACCGGCACTTCAAAAAATACTAAAGGAATCTCGACAAGTTGAAAGGAAAAAACAAGGGATAGAGAGTTGGAGGAGAGTTTAAAAACAACTGAAAAGACAAAAAGAGAAACAAAACAACATATGACATACATTAACCCAAAGAAAAAATGGCTGAAGTAAGAAATTCGTTAAGAGTAATAACACTGAATGTTAAAGGATTAAATTCACCAATCAAGGGACACAGATTGGCAAAATGGATAAGAAAATATGATCCATCTATATGCTGTCTACAAGAAACCCACCTTCGACCCAGGGATTCAAGGAGACTGAAAGTGAATGGCTGGAAAACTATTTTACAAGCTAACAATAGCCAAAAAAGGGCAGGAGTACCTATTCTAATATCAGACAAAATAGACTTTAAATGCAAAACTATTGTAAGAGACAAAGATGGGCACTACATATTAGTAAAAGGAGTAATCTCTCAAGAAGAGAGAACAATCATCAACATTTACGCACCAAATCGGGTTGCCTCAAAATACGTGCGGCAAACTCTGGAAAAACTAAGAGAAGAAATAAATGCCTCTACAATTAGAGCAGGGGACTTCAACACACCACTATCATCATTAGACAGAACATCTAGACAGAGAATCAATAAAGAAACTAAGGCACTCAACAATACATTAGAAGAACTGGACTTAATAGACATATACAGAACACTACACCCAAATACAGCGGGATTTACATTCTTCTCGAGTGCACATGAAACATAGTCCAAAATATACTACATGCTAGGCCACAGAACAACACTCAATGAATTCAGAAAGATCGAGATTATACAAAGTAATTTCTCTGATCACAACAGAATAAAGTTGGAAATCACTAAGGGACAGAAAACAGGTTAGGCACAAGGATATGGAAGTTGAACAACACACTCTTAGACAAACAGTGGGTCAAAGAGGAAATCTCAAAAGAAATCAGTAACTACCATGAAACTAATGAAAACGACAACACAACATATCAAAACCTATGGGATGCAGCGAAAGCAGTCCTGAGAGGGAAGTTCATAGCCATAAATTCATATATTAAAGAAGAAGAAAGAGCTAAAATAGAAGACCTAACTGCACACTTGGAGGAATTGGAAAAACAACAACAAACTAAACCGAAAGGAAGTATAAAGAAGGAAATAACAAAGATTACAGCAGAACTAAATGAAATAGAGAATAAGAAAGCACTGGAAACATTAAACAAAACCTAAAGTTGGTTCTTTGAGAATAACAACAAAATTGACAAACCCTTAGCCAGACTAACAAAGAAAAAGACAGAACAGATGCAAAAACATAAAATAAGAAATGAGCAAGGGGATATCACTACTGACCCCACAGAAATAAAGAGTATCATAAGAGGATACTTTGAAAAATTATATGCCAACAAGAATGACAATTTAGAGGAAATGGACAAGTTTCTAGAAACCCACAAACAGCCGACATTGATGAAAGAAGAAATAGATGAACTCAACAGTCCAATTACAAGTAAAGAGATAGACTCAGTCATCAAAAACCTCCCAACTAAGAAGAGTCCAGGACCAGATAGCTTCACAGTTGAATTCTACCAAACATTTTGGAAAGAGCTAACACCAATTCTACTTAAGCTCTTCCAAAAAATAGAAGTAGAAGGAATATTGCCTAACTCATCCTATGATGCCAACATTACTCTAATACCAAAAACCAAATAAAGATACCACAAGAAAGGAAAATCACAGACAAATTTCTCTAATGAACCTAGATGCTAAAATCCTTAACAAAATACTTGCTAATCGCATTCAACAACATATCAAAAGGATTATACACCATGACCAAGTGGGTTTCATCCTGGGTATGCAAGGATGGTTCAATATAAGAAAATCAATCAATGTAATACACCACATAAACAGATTGAATGAAAAAAATCACATAATCATCTCTATAGATACAGAAAAAGCATTCGACAAAATACAGCACTATTTCCTCATAAAAACACTACAAAAGATAGGAATAAATGGAAACTTTCTGAAAATGATAAAGGGTATATATGAAAAACCCAAAGCTAACATCATTTTCAACGGTGAAATCCTAAAAGCCTTCCCTCTGAGATTGGGAACAAGATAAGGATGCCCACTATCACCACTCCTATTTAACATTGTCTTAGAAGTACTTGCGAGAGCACTGAGAAGAGAAAAGGACATAAAAGGCATCCAGATTGGAAAAGAAGTAAAAATTTCATTATTTGCAGATGATATGATCCTATACATAGAAAGCCCTGAGACATCTACAAGGATTCTAGAACTTATAAAGGAGTTCAGTAATGTTGCAGGCTATAAGATCAATGCTCAAAAATCAGTAGCATTTCTGTACAACAATAACGAGCAAACTGAGGAGGAAATCAGGAAAAAAATACCATTTACAATAGTAACTAAAAGAATCAAATACCTAGGAATAAATTTAACTAAAGATGTAAAGGACTTATATACAAAAAACTACACAACACTGTTAAAGGAAATCAAAGAAGACTTAAACAAATGGAAAAATATTCCCTGTTCATGGATAGGAAGACTAAACATCATCAAGATGTCTATCCTACCCAAACTAATCTACAGATTCAATGCAATCCCAATAAAAGTCAACATTGTATTTTTTCAAGATCTGGAAAAACTAACCACAAAATATATTTGGAGAGGCAAGAGGCCCTGAATTGCCAAAGACATATTGAAAAAGAAAAATGAAGTTGGAGTTATCACACTACCTGACTTTAAAACATACTACAAAGCTACAGTGATCAAAACTGCGTGGTATTGCAAGGATAGACCTACTGACCAATGGAACCAAATTAAGATTTCTGATATAGATCCTCGCATATACAGTAATCTGATATTTGACAAGGCCACGAAGCCCACTCAGTTGTGAGAGAATGGCCTCTTTAACAAGTGGTGCTTGGAGAACTGGATATCCATATCCAAAAGAATGAGAAAAGAATACCATCTCACACTTTATACAAAAATCAACTCAAGATGGATCAAAGATCTAAATATAAGATCCAAAACCATAAAGACCTTAGAAGATAATGTAGGGAAGCATCTACAGGACCTTGTAATAGGAAATGATTTCATGAACTTCACAGCCAAAGCACGAGCAGCAAGAGAAAAAATAGATAAATGGGATCTCATCAAAATAAAAAACTTCTGCACCTCAGAGGATGTTATTAAGAAAATAAAAAGGCAGCCTACCCAATGGGAGAAAATATTTGGCAACCACATATCTGATAGGAGCCTAATATTCTGCATATATAAAGAAATCCTACATCTTGAAAATAAAAGGACAAACAACCCATTTAAAAAATGGGCAAGTGACCTGAAAAGACACTTCTCCAAGGAAGAAATACAAATGGCTAAAAAGCACATGAAAAAATGCTCAACATCGCTTGCTATCAGGGCAATGCAAATGAAAACTACAATGAGATACCATCTTACACCCATCAGAATGGCAGCTATTAAAAAAACAGGAGACACTAAATGTTGGAGAGGATGTGGAGGAATAGGAACCCTCATCCACTGCTAGTGGGACTGTGGTATGCTCCAGCCACTGTGGAGGACAGTTTGGCGGTTCCTCAGAAAACTAACAATAGATCTTCCGTATGATCCAGCAGTTCCACTGCTGGGTGTATACCCAGAAGAACTGAAAGCAAAGGCACAAACAGATATATGCACACCAATGTTCATAGCGGCATTGTTCACCATTGCCAAAAGCTGGAATCAGCCCCGGTGCCCATCAACAGATGAATGGATAAGCAAAATGTGGTACTTACATACAATGGAATATTACTCAGCTGTAAGAAGGAACAAAGTGCTAACACATGGAAAAACATGGATGAATCTTGAAGACCTTATGTTGAGTGAAGCAAGCCAGGCACTGAAGGATGAACAGTTTATGACCTCACTAATCTGAACTGAGGAAAGTGAGTAGTCTCTGAGAACCATTGTCTGAAAGATAGGTTAACAAGGGAGAGTAAGAGAAGAGCAGGCTTTGAGCCATCACCCATATGGACATAATCTATGGTAAAGGGATAGAGTGTGGTTGCATGTTGGGGGATGGGGCAGATGAGTGGTGGTGTTCCTGGGTTTGGTGGTGCAGCACTGGCGGGTGGGTGGATTAGGAAGGGCAGGTTCAAATCCCCAGGGCATGTAACTGTGAATCTTGACATTCCATGGGTCTGGATAGGGTGGTATCATGGGCCCTGGGGGGGCTGGGGGGAAGGGAACAGTTAAGATCTAATGGGGTGTTTAGTGGTCATGGGGAAGGTTTTTCATTACTTTACAGTAATGGACACAGGACATGGTAAATATCATCAAAATTATTAAACTGTATATCTAAATTTTAAACTATACTGTAAATCATTGACAATGTTTAGTTGCTATATTTTGCTTTCTGTATAACAGTTATAACAATGCTAACATCCAAAAGGGGGGGGGCGGTTAATATGGGGTGAGGAAGGGGTGGTGGTTTGGTATCTGGGTGTCTCCGGCACTCCGTGTGTGACTTTGCTGTGACCTAAAACTTCTTTGAAAATTAAATGAAAAATTGGGAGACAATGGGGATTGAGAGGGGGAAGATGTCATGGCACACCGGACATCCAATAACACAGTGATAAAAGGAAGGAAAAAAAATGAAAAGAGAAAGGAAAAAAAAAAAAAAGAATATATATATATATTTTTTAAAGGCATTTCCTTTGCTTTTTTGCCCATTTTTTTGAATGTCCCAATCCGCTAATTATATTTTGTTTTGTTTTTGTTTGATTATTTGTTTTGTTTTGATTTCTTGTTTTTTTTTTCCTTCTATTTTTTTTTCCCCTGAGTTTCCTTATGTTTGTCTCTTGCATGTAAGCTTATCATAGTTGTTTCTTTTTCCTAGTAAATGTATTTGATTATTTTATGGACTACATGTTCATGGAGGTTTTGGATCACAGAAGGGTTACAATGGGTACTGCAGGGGATTATTGGTGGGGGGGGTCTGGGAGGGGGAATTCATGGGAATTAGTTCATCTGAACATACATGAAAGATATACAAAATCGTTCAAAAGATCAAAAGATGGGGCATGGTCACGATGGGTGGACAATCACACAATAAATGAGGGAATCTGAATTCCTAGCCTGGAGAGCTCTGCCACAGTCTCCAAGGGAGCAGCAATAGTCCTCTGAGTGCAGGGACAGTGTCTGTCAAAAGAGGATGACCCACTGATGTGTTCTTTTTATTGATGACTACCCTTGTGAGTCTTTGCTCTTGTAACTGAGACTTAGCCTGCAGTTGTGGGGTGCCTAAGGGTTGCCACTTGTGAGCCTCCTTGTTGCTCAAATGTGGCCTCTCTCTAAGCCAAACTCAGCATATGAATGCATTACCTTCCCCCCAACGTGGGACATGACTCCCGGGGATGAGCCTCCCTGGCAATGAGGGATTAATACCAAGTGCCAACTGGCAACACAACTGGAAAAAGACCTTGAATAAAAGGGGGAAAAGGTAAAGACAAATGAGTTCAAGTGGCTAAGAGACTTCAAAGAGAGTCGAGAGGTCATCCCAGAGGTAACTCTTACACACACCTCAGTAGGAGCTCATAGAACATCTAAGTGCCTATCACCCCACACAGAGGGCCTCCTGAGAGCTCTGGAGACACCCAGGTCCTATATAAGGGGGGATAGCCCCAGAGACTGATGCCTTATCAGTGGGCTCTATTTTGGGATCTGTGCTCCTGAGAGTGACAGAATTGGACTCAAATAAGTCCTCCCTGCACATGGTTCATCAGTCCCTTCTATTCAAACCTATATGTGATGCAGAAGTTTTTAGGTATACTTCCAGAGACTGGAGCCTCTGGCCTACCTATGTGCCAGGTGTGCATGGAATCTCGGTGGAGCCACAACTCCTACCCTACAGCTCAATGGACTCATCCAAGTCACCTGGTGAGGAGACAACAATGGGCTACGGCCATCCCAGGGAATGGAGAGGGCCTGCATCTGCAGGCAGGATCATCCCACCCACCATATCCATGAGATATAAGCCCTCTCTCACTAGGAGGTGGAGTGGACATCACCATCCCAGTCCCCTCAGGATTGGGGGAAGAACTATGGACTAGAGTGGACTTGATGGTATTCTGTTGTATACATATGGTGATTCTAGCAATGGAAGAAATTATAACAATGAGGTGGAGCCAGTGGCCACTTGACACTTTTGGGGCAGGGAGGGGACGAGTAGTTGAAATACAGAGGCTTCTTTGGGATTTGGAGGTTGTCCTGAGTATTGTCGTGGCAAAGGATGTAGGCCATTTTAAATCAGCACACACCACTCAGAACTGTGTGGGAGAGAGTGTGGTCTACAATGTGAACTGTGGTCTATGGTTGGTGGCAAGGCCCCAGGATGTGTAAGTCCATTGAGGGTAGTGGGCCATACTTGTGGGAGATGTTTGTGTGGGATGTGGTGGGAGGTGTGGGATGTGGTGGGAGGTGTGGGAGGTGGGCAACATGGGAATCCCAGGGGGTTCCGTGTAATATTTTCGGTAATCTAAGCACCTCTTAAAATATATATATATATAACATTTTTGTAAGCAAATGCACATATATGTATATATATTTATATATCATTTTACAAATAGTGGTATGTATTGTGAAAATTTTTATTTTTACCCACAATAAAAAATAAATTAATTAAAAATTAAAAATTAAAAAAATAAAGTTGCAGAGAACTTAAAAAAATAAATAAATAAAGTGTAAACCATAATGCAAACTATAGACCATGGTTAGTAGCAATGCTTCCATATGTGTTCATCAATTGTAACAAATGTTCCACACTAATGAAAGCTGTTGTTTTGGGGGAAAAGTGGGGGAGGGTGAAGGGGTGGGTTCTTTGCCTCACCTTCAGGGTTTTGGGTTAAAAACAGAGCAGGAACATGAGCAAGAAGCACAAAGGGCCTCTCCTAAATAGAAGGTTCTAGCCACTCTCATGGGGACCAAGGGAGTTTCCACTTACAGATTTCCAGTGTACAAGGTGCTGAACCATCATTGTCATTTGTCCTTAAACAAGGCACATGTTCACAAGCCTCACAATTTGCATTCCAGATTATGTTGGGAGCACCTTCTGTTTACAGAAAAAATTCCAGGTACTGGACTTTGTTTCTTGGTCTCTTTTAACACTGATTAGAAGAGCAATCAGGGTCCTTGGTCCCACTTGATCAGAGCCTATCTATGGAACATGCAGATGTGTTTATTCCAGAAATAAATCTTCAAGTTGTAACTGAATCTTCCAAACTCAAAAAATTCCCAAAGGGACGATCACTTGGATTCCAAACCACCCTTTTAAAATGTTATTGGTGTGGCTACTGAGTCACTTTTAAAATAAGGGGGAGGGGATATGAAGTAGGAGGTTACCAACATTTCTCCAACACTATCCATTCTGGCATTTTGAGGATCTCTCCGTAAGGGAAAAAGCTCCACACTCAGCTGCTTCCTGCTTTCTAGCTCTTACCTTGACAAACTCACCTCTAAGAAGTGTTATCTTCTGTGCTCCTTACTGTAGCTCCAGCATGATTCAGAAAAAAAATCCTTTTGTCCTTCTCCATTTTTCTAGCCTGACTGTTTTACTTTTCCTCCCAGTCTCCACTTTACAGAGTCCTCCTTATCTCTTTTTCCTCTTCAGTCATGGTTCTGTCATCTTGCAACCAAGCGTGACCCTTCATGAAACTGAACCCTTAATGTCCATCTCTATATTCAATATCCAAAAACTCTAAAGTGCAATGTAAATGGTAAGGTGTTGGCAATTACTACACACCTGTTGAGGTGGAAACCGTCTCATCCCACTCTACAATGTCAAAAAACTGTAGTTCTAGGTGCCCTGCCCCCCAAACACCCAAACCATTAATGCAGGAGTCCCCAGATGACTTATAGGGTCCTATAAGAAGGACCCTAACCTAAATGGGATTGCAAATAAGTGTCCATGGACAGCAGTGGTCAGTTTTCCTGAGGTCCTGGAGAGATAAATGTAGAAGGAAAACCCAAGGGAAAATTTGGCATGGCCCCATTTCTTAGAAAAGTAAAGCTTTGGTAGGGGGTTCAAGTCCCTTTTCCAGAAAAAAATTCCCTTTATTTCCCACTCTTCCCTCAACCCCTCCTAACAACCACAGCCCCAATCCCACTCAGCCCCAACACACAGCCGTTTATAACCGTTTTCTTTTATTGTGCTTAGAGCACCCAGAAGGTGCCAAGAGTAGCAGGGGGGAGGAGGCGGGAGTGTTTGCTCCTTGAAATAGAGAAAGCACAAAAGGATCACTTCTGCCTCCCTCCCACTGGCTGCTGAGTCTGTCCTCTCTCCTCTGAGCTCAGGTTAGGCCCGTCCTTTTCCCGGGGCTTAAGCTGGCCCAGTTCCCTGAGTCTGCCAGGTGCTGCCACCATTACTGACTGGTCTCCGGTACTGGTACATCAGGTCACTGACATCTGTACTTTCCACTTTCACCCAACCGTCTTTCTTCATGTGGTACACTGTGGGCAAATGGGAAAAGAACATGGCGTCACCTTTCACTTCAGCAAGTTCGTGTCAATGTTATCTTGAAGGCAGCAACAATGCACACACGCTCAAAGCCCTTATTCCTGGGACTTCAGTGCCCCTCTCCTGACTCTGAAAACCTCCCTGATGCTCTCCCTCCCCTGAATCTCCCAATCTTAACCCCCAACCCAGGCATGGTAGCATTGGTCTCTCACTATTGACAAAGCCTCCAGAATAGCTGTCTCGGTGCGTGGCATGAACTATAGCCCTCCGGCCAAGGTCATAGGCCTCTTCAGGGCTAAGATCGGGCCGATAGCCACTGTCCATGACCCCATAGGCATAAGTGTTCCCACTACCAGTGGAGAACATATTTCCTGAGAGCCTGGTCCCGTCGTTATCCACATAGTAGAGTCCAGGACCCTATAGGATGAAAGAAGATTCCAGGTTGAAAATGGAGAGGAAAACAAAAAAAAATTTTTTTTTAATTAATAATAATAATAATAATAAGAGAAAATAGAGAGGAAGGTGTTGGTAACATAGAAGTTCAAGTGTGACCGAGAAAAAGTAGACAGAAGAATGAGAATTGCCACAGAAACATTTGAATTAGGGCAGTACTTTGGTAACAATCATAGAACTTTGGAAATTTTAAAAAGGAAAAAAAAAAAAAAAACACTTGGAATCAGCTATTTTATCAAAGGGGACAAGCTCACAAAACACATACAAGTTTGTTCCACATCTGGACCAGGAAATAGCCCATGGATATACTGAACAGTCACATAACCAAGTGTTTTACATACCATGAACCGTATAGAGGAGGGAGTGGGAGGTGGGAGGTGTACCATGGGGAAACAGATCTCTGATGCATACTTGGGGAAAGTTGGCAAATAGAGAGCACCCACCTTCTTGTCCCAGCCACAGATCATGCTGCCCACGCAGAGGCCCATGCCCCGGTACTGGTACATCATGTTGGAGAGCAGTTTGGAGGCTGCTGACACTGAAATTCGTTCCCCATTCCGCAGATAGTACAGCCTGGGGGAGGTGGGGGGGGTTGTGGAGGAGGGAGGATGGGAAGACTTAGAGGGGGCAGGGGAAGGTTAGCCCTCTGAGTTGCCCACCTCATGGGTCAGGAAAGGATTGGAGAGATAAGCATTCGGAAGAAGTTATTTTGTAGGATCTAAGGATTAGGATGAGATTTGGAATTTAAAGTATTTAAAACACAAAAAGCCATCCTAGTATATGATACCTTCCCATCAAGGCTGATGGTATCAGTGCTAAATAATTGGACAAATTACTCCACAGGCAGGAGCATGGACTGAGATTTGGGAAATAGTCTATTAGCACTAAGATGGAACCCGGGGTGGGGGCAGTGAGAATCAGTGGTTGGGGGATGCAGGGATTGTCCACCAGACTTAGAAGCCTCACTCACCTGCACTCTTTGGCCAGCAGACGCTCCCAGTACTGACAGTCAGCCGCAGAACCAGACATGGTGCCAAGCAGGTAAGGATTAATCTCAATCACCTTGTTCACCTGCATGGAACCTGAAAGAAGATGCAGAAATGACCCTGCCACTCTTCCTGGGTGTCCTAAACCAATATCTACTTCCACTTTGGTGCAGATGTCATCTCCTGCTGAGAGGAGAGTCTGGCTCCTCCTAATCTGCCTGCTGGAACACCCACTCACAGATATAATTCCCAGCGGAGGCCCGAGAATCCACTGCTACAATCACTCCGTGCTGGAACTTGAAGGCGAGCGTGGTGGTGCCGTGGGCCATCTCAAGCTGAACGTTCTTATCTCCATTCCCACCAAGGGACTGGAAGAATTCAGTTGGCTGATGAGGGAGAAGAGATAGAGAAAGGGGCAATGAAAACTTCGGTGGCAGGAGGCTCCAGCAAAAGGTTTTTGAGAGTATGGAGGTGAGGAGATATGAAGTTCTCCAACCATCCATAAATGCAACAGTTCATAAACAATTGGAGAAGGAAATGGCTGGACTACGACACCAACCCTTTTCCGTTTTCTAGTGCTATAGACATGAAAACCAAATGCTACCATAACTAAGAAGTTTAAGGGTAAATCCTAATGCTGTTCCCATTCATGACTCACTTAACCCTTACAAAACACGTTTTATTAACAGTGTCCCGGTGTTGCAGAAGAGCCAGAGAAGTAGACTGACTTGAGACTTGCTCCCCAAGTCCAAAGGTTTTCCAAGACACTACATAGCTCCTGTAACATATGATAACCCTATGAGAAAGGCTTCGTGATTTGTGTGAGGTGGAGAAAGGCAGGAAAGCTTTCTATCTTCCCATAGGAGCCCCCACCTCACCTCTAACTCTTTCCTCATCCTCTAATGTACACTTCCCAATCATCAGGAGATCAGCCGTCCCCGCCGCCCACACCCCCACCCCAACCCTCCCCACGTGGCTTCTTTGGGTCCCGCTCTGGACTCTGCTCTCCAGGCCTGAAGGATGCCCCGCTCCGCAACCCCCGCGGCAGGGTTGTCCCAAAGCGGACCCTCTATTCCCCTGCGCCCTCCTCCCCACATCTCTTCGGGGTTCAGTGTCTGTCCCGACCTGCATTCCCGGGGGAAGGGCGAGCTCCGGAGATCGCAAAGAGAAACTGTAGTGTCCCGGGTCCGAGCGATGGCTGCTTCCCGCGGATGGGAAGGCCCAATCGTCCCGCTGCGCTCGGGGGGCTCCGCACACTTCTGGGAGCGCCATGATCGCCAGGCACCCAAAGATCAGTCCGTTTTCCGCTGAGGAAGTGAAAGCGAAAGCTGCAGCCCGGAGGGGAGGGAACCAGATATTTTTTTTTTTCCACATTCCCCCTGTCCTTTCCCAGAAGAGGCCGGTGAGTGTCCAGGGAACCAGGAAAATCAGGCTGTGGACAGGCTTCTTCGCCCCGGCTTCACGGAGGTCGGAGAAACGATGGGTAATGGGCTGTCAGAAGAAAGGGAGAAGGAGAGGGAGTGGCTCGAAGTTCCCTTGGCAATGCGGGTTACAGCGAGAGACACCTGCAGGCCCGGGCATCCTCTGCAAACAGTGAAGGAATGGGGTGGAGGTCGTATCATCTAAAGGGGTAGCCTTAATCGGAAAGCTGGAAGTCAGCCAAGAGGCTGCGAGCAGTTTCACGAAGGGGGGCAGGGGAGAGGTTGGTGTGAGCATCACGTTATAAGAATAGAGGAGGGAGTACGAGGGGACTTTGAGTCCTGAGGACAGGTCCTTGGGCAGCCTGTAACAGACTAAACCCGCAGCGTATATGGGGGATGGGACCAGGAGTCATCACGGAGAATCTTTCCACTTGGTGCCTCATGGGGCGCCTCCCCCGTTCAACAGTCTCCTAATCTGTAGTCACCCACAAAAACCATCCCCTTCCTGCCAGCCCCTAAGGCATAGTTCTTACTCAGCTGATCACTGGTGAAACATTTCTCTAAGCCCCACCTCTCGTCGCAACCTGTGTTGGCCTAATCTGCCCAGCATCTGTTAACGTCGTCACACCGCCCTGGCTGGCCCTCCCTGAATGGAAGAGGTTTACGAGACAACCACGCCCCCTATCCTGAAATTACGCGGACAGGTGCAGGGGAATTTCTCTGCACTAAAGGCCAAAAGGCTGCAAGACGCTGCCAGTCCTGCCCCACCCGGCGCTGGCGCTTCCTCTGGCCTCGCTCTCCCTCCACCTTCCACCTTAGAAAGGCCAAGCAGCTGCTACCACAAGTGATCTGGAGCTCGCTGTTATCAGTATTGTGTTCATCCTTGGGGGCAGGGTTGGGGAGGGTGAGCGAAGTTGGAGGGGGAACCATAGAAAATAGAAAACTTAAGGGAGAAGATGGTGCACTTAGGACTGTGAAACATTGAGGATGCTAAAGGAGGAAGCCACCCGGCTCATGAAGAGTGCACTGTGAAAGACCATGAGCCATTCCATGCCCCAGAAACACACAGGAAGCCACAGTACAAAATACCAATTTTATTATAAATATCAAGAATCCACAGGTTATTTATGGGCCAGCAGAGTGCCTTTGGGTTATGTTGGAAAATAGCTTTCCATATATTCTGAATATTCCTCTGAATTTTCAGGGTGCTAGCCACACCAAAGCATCAACCTCAGCTCTAAAACCCACTAAGGAGTTACAAATCCTACAGTTATCAATATCAGGAGGGAAGTCTGCAATATCAAGAGGAGCTGAGACAGTAAAAAAAAAAAAAAAAAGAACACTCATGGCAGAATTTCAGGCATCACCAAGGGTGTTACATTTTAGGATGTAACTCTTCCCAGAAGCAGCTGCCTACTCTGCCACTGGTAAGATCTTCTTTGTTCCCAATTCCTCCACTACCGAGAGGAGAAAAAAAGGGAAGAGATGGAGTATGCGATGCTGAGAAGTCTCATTCCAGAGTACCTGATCCCCCTGGGGTCTGCACCATTGTCCAGTAGCGCCCCCTCTTCTCCATGAGCTGCTGGTGGGTTCCTGCCTCACAGATGCTACCCCCTTCCAGGAAGAGGATGTGGGATGCCTGCTCCACTAAGCTTAGATGCTGAGTGATGAGAAGCACAGATCGCGAGCCCTGAGCAGGGCTTTTATACAGAAGCTGCTCCACCTGAAAAAAAAAAAAAAAGACAAATCATGTCAGAGCTGGGGACGCCTCTCAGTCCAGGGAGACATCTGTTCTTCCAGAGCTGGGACAGACCTCACCAGGATCACTGCCACCAACAACTCAAGGAGAACGAAGAGCCCCATTCTGAGTGCTTCTCTGTCAAACCTTTGTTTTGTTAAGGTATGTTCACGTGAGGTGGCAAAAGTGGGCAAAGAATAAGAGTTCTATGGTGAAACCCATAGGAGAAGAGTGAAGAGTACTGAATAGTCTCTCCTCTCTACCCACGGACTTGGGGTTTTTATATTATGTTTTAAGGAAATACAGCTTAGTGGTAAAGAGCATGAGCATTCCAGAGAGGCAGATCTGAATTTTGTTCTGGACTCTGATACTCAACAGCTGTATGAACTTGATTGTTCAGCCTCTCTCAGCCTCCATTTTATCATCTGTAGAATGAGGATAACAACCCACAGATCACAAGGATTTCTGATGAATAAATGAGGGAGCATTGTAAAAGGCTGACCACCAAGTCTGGCACCTATTAAAAACACAATTGATTTTAGTTAGTATGTTAGGATGACCTTTTCTTTGTTTGGCTTCATAGATTCAGAAGCTGTAGATTGTCTCCTAACTGGTTCTAGATGTCTTGGGAAGAGGCTAATGGGAAATGGATGATCTGGAGAAGTTAAGGAGGCTGAGAGAACTGCAAGGACTGGCTTGAATAATTGTGATGTCAGTATGTCTTCCATGGGATAAATAAAGGAAACAAGATTGAGTGGGGGAGCAGATGTGGCTCAATCAGTTGGGTGCCCACCTCCCACATGGGAAGTCCCGGGTTCAGTTCCCAGTGCCTCCTAAAGAAGATAAACAGATGCAATGAGTTGATGCAATGAGGTGATACAACAAGCAGACACAATGAGCAGGGAGCGGATGTGGCTCAAGTGGTTGGGCACCCACCTCCCACATCCCAGGTTTGGTTCCCGGTGCCTCCTAAAGAAGATGACCAGAGACAACAAGTGGACACAATGAGCAGAGACAGTGAGCAGACAGACAAGAGAGCCATCTCGGGGGGAGAGGGAAAAAAAGACTGGATGGTCTATAGGCATTATGAAGGTGACTCTCACCTGTAACTGGCTGTCTGCATCCAGGGCACTGGTAGCATCATCCAGGATGAGGACACATGGTTTCCGGATCAATGCCCGGGCCAAGGCCACTGCCTGTCGCTGACCTCCTGACAACTGGCTCCCAGCCTCACCTACCTCTGCAGAAGCAAGAGCCAAAGTGAGAGCTGGATAACCACAGGTGCATATGCACACATACACACACACACTCCCAAAGAGGGTCTGGGAAGGTGACCAGAGTTTTAAGGATGAAGGAGCCATAGAGAAAAGATCTTATCCCTTCAAACTGAGGTCAATGTGGGAGCAGATGTAGCTCAGTAGTTAAGCACCTGCTTCCCATGTATGAGGTCCTGGGTGCAATCCCCAGTACCTCCTAAAACAAACAAACAAACAAACAAACAAAAAAAAAAAACCCTCAATTGAGGTCAATGGGGCAAGAGAAACTGAGGAATAAAAGCAAAACTATTGGGGTTTCAGTAAAGATAAAGATGTCTGGGTGGTGGATAAGTGGAGAGAGTACCGGTGTTGTAGCCCTGAGGGAATTCAGAAATGAAACTATGGGCTCCAGACTCCTTCGCAGCAGCCATGATTTCCTCCATAGCTGGCTCCTGGATCATGCCATAGGTGATATTTTCTCGAAGACTTCTTCCAAATAGCTGTGGCTCTTGTCCCACTGCAGCCACCTAAGATGAAATATGATGGAGACTCACAGGACAAGGAACACAGGAAGGTGGTTATCTTGGGGTTGAAGACCCAAAGTGTTTACTGAGAGCATATCACAAAATCATGCACCTTCTCTCCTAGCTACACCCTCATCTCCACCCAAGGTCTCCGATCACTAACCCTTTTTCAGAGTGCTCAGTGAGAATGTTCTTCTTACTCCACATTGCCCATCCTCCCCATGCCATCTTCTTGCTCACCTGTCTGTGCAGGTAGTGGTGCTCATACTGGGGGAGGGGCTTCCCATCCAGCAGCACACGACCCCCTGTGGGCTGATACAAATTCTGCAACAGGGCAGCCACGGTGCTCTTCCCAGACCCATTGGGCCCCACCAACGCAGTCACTTCACCAGGACGTAGGGTAAAGGTCAGCCCCTGGAGGCCAGAGAGTCACACAATGAATGACAGGCTGAGGGGTCCTACCCTTGGGACTGCCATTGCCTTGTTAAATAGCATGATGTCTTACCCCAGAGAAGAAAGAAGAAAAATGAGAACATATAACAACTCCTGTCCTCCCCTACACCACAGACTTCTGTTCCCAGAGATGGTACCTTCCCAAGAAGGGACAGGAGGCAAAGACAAGGGAAAGACTAAGCTCCACTATACCACGCACTTGATTTCGGATACCAGGAAAAAAATCACATCCCATCATGTAAAGATAAGGAATGATGGTAGAACTGAAGACATAGACTTTGCTGCAGCAATTCCTTGGGATGTGAGCACCTTCTCCCTGAGAACCTCCTCTCCCATTCTCCTTGGAAACCCAAACTGCTTCTTGAGTTTAGGCAGCTTTATAGAACAGGTGGTGCTTATCTTTGACTTTGAATGGGTTGGAAAGAATCTGTGCTCAATGTTAAGTAGGTTGAAAGCAGGAAGAAAATTCAGGATGGCAAAGCTGAGGATGGGGTTGGTGGGAGACGGACAATGGCAGGTTGTACCTGTAGCACTGGAACATCTGGCTGGTTTGTGTAAACAAAAGAGACATCTTGGAACTGGACAAGGCCCTTCAAGTTTAAGGAAGTCAGAGAACCACTGGTTGGGCAGCAAGGGAGCCGGTCCAGATATTCAAATATTTTCTTTGAGGAGCCCACAGCTTTCTGTATATTGGGGTAGGTAGAGAGCAGAACCTGGAGGGGAGGGGAGAATAGTGAGAAGGAGGTGGTGGGGTCTAACCTGCTTGTCAGAGTTATGTGATGCAAGAAAGATGAAATATGTAAGGAAAGGGACACAGGTGATGATGGGATGGGGAAAGGAAGAGCATTGGAGAGTGAAATTGGAGAGCCCTCACCTCAACAGCTATGGTGAACTGGATCTGGTAGAGAACAAATGTGACGAGGTCCCCACTGCTTACAGTCCCACTCGTCACCAGCTGCCCACCTATGTACAGGATTCCCACCTTCAGTAGCATCCCTGAGATCTGTGGAGAAACCAGAGAGAAAAGGGTTTATGGGAGCAAAATCTAAGAGGGGACATAAAAGAGAAAGGGACCAAGGACATAGAAAGCTCCATTCTCCCAAGTCACAGCAGCAGGCACAATGGATAGAAAGGAAGAATGAAGCAAGAGACCCCATGGAGTCTGACTCAAATACTCATCATGGACATCGTCATCATCATCATCATCATCACCTTTGCTTCGGTAACATGTTACTCTTCACAAAACTTTCAAGAATGTGATATGTCATCTAATAACATATCAAAAGTCCTATAAAGGTCATTGTCACTCCCATTTTTTAAAGTGAAGAAACAGTCTTAGAGATCATGTGTCCATGATCATGAGTTAGTAAATGCCAGCATCAAAACAGGAATGTCTGTTTCCTGGTCTGTTCTCCCTCCATCACATCACAGATGCCCCTCGACCTACCACTGTTTCTCTGGCTCTCAGCAGCACAGCAACACAGTCCCAGCTTGAACCAGACTCAGATGCAGGGATATATGGCTCCCTGAGCTTCCCCTGAGACTCCAAAAGAAGGGGGGTTGGGCCTAAACTGGAAGACACAACATCGCCCTAAAAAGAGGGGTTGGAAGAATTTTGTGTACTATAGTGAAAGAAAGCTAACTAGAATCCCTAAGAAGATGGAAGGGTTTAGGGACCCTGAGAAGAGTAATTGTGCCTCAGGTTCAAGAATACTGAACCAGCCATCTCCCAGCAGAGGTGGAGATGGGAGAAGGGTCATTGGCAAAGGGAATATAGTCAAGGCATCTCGGGGATGGGAGAATGGGCATCCATCTCCAGGTGCTCACACTGGTAGTCCAGAAGTTAAGTGCATAGGCCAGCGCCTCCTCTTGGTTGAGCCTCTTCATTTCCTGCAGCTTTTGCCGATACCTCTGGAATTCACCCTCCTCATTGGCAAAGCTCCGGACCGTAAGGATTGCTGACAGTGCCTCAATGGCCACTTGGCTGGACTCTGCCAGAGACTGCTGTACCTGTTCTCCCAGCAACTGTGGGCACATGGAGAGGAGCTGTCACTCAAGGTTGGCAAGAAATAAGATTCACTAGTACCTGAGTTACCTGGTTGGAGATTAAAGGTGAGAAAAGGCAGAGGGATAGGAGAGAGGGAAGAGAAAAGGACACAGATATTGCTAAAGCAATACTGGGGAGAGGAAAAGAACTCAGAAAGAGGCAGGGATCCTATTCTTAAAGACAGATTATGGGTAGTTGTTAGAAGGAAAGACAGGGACTATTAAGATCAATGTTGAGCACTCTAGGACCGTGTAATGCAGGGAGTACTATGAAGATGGAGAATCTGTGAGGATACCAGAAAAGTTGTACTTAAAGAAACCCTAGAAGAACTGAGTCTGCCAAAATCTGGGAGACAAAGTGTCTGCAGAGATGAAGCAAAGTCCTCGGACATACCTGGCGCCATTTTCCCAGCTTCTTAGGCAGAAGGAAAAGCAGAGGCAGGAAGACCAGGGTGACCATGGTGAGGGACAGTGACCCCCAGAGCATGAGCCCCAAGAGACACAGCCCCCGTACGAAGTACCACAGCAACAGGCTCAGCTTCTCACTCATAGACTCACTCAGGGTGGCCGTGTCCTCTGTCACCCGAGACGTGATGGCACCTGCCAGAGGTTGGGGAGAAGAACGGGGAGTGAATGAGGTGAGTGCAGAGTGATGGGAAAGACTAACAACGAGCCAGATGCATGAGTGGGGGAGTTGACACCGTGTTCTAAGGAGGCTGGGGCAAACAAGGCCAGGTAGGGGTGCGGAGAGATTCGGGAATCTCCATGCAGGGAGAAAGAGTGTAAGAGCTGAGACCACAAAGCCTGGCTAAAGAGCTTCATTTTAACTATGAGAAAATTGATGCCCACGTGAATTTCTGTCTCTCTGAAAACTCTCCGTTCCTTAAAGAACTTGCATATCCCAAGCTCACACATAAGCAGAAAGAGCTTAAGCTTAAGCTTAAGAGATGGAAGAGAAGGGAGAGTGCTGCTGGGAAGCAGGCCAGGAGGCGGGAATGAGCACTGCACTGGGAATCAAGAGTGTGGGGTTCAACCCCCAAGTCTGTCTCCATCCATATGTGACTATGCAGGTTTCAGCATTTTGGGTGTAGACTTCAGTTTCCTTCTCTGGAAAATGAGGCAACTGGACTCCAAGATGTCAAAATTTTTAAACAGTTTCTATCCAAGGGCATATTGAAAGTCTGAGGTTTCTATTTAAGGACATAGAGAGATAGATTTAAAAAAAAAAAAAAAAAAAATCCTGGAGGAAAAACTAGGTTTTTCTGAAAGAGGAGACTATTTTGCTCAGACTTGAGGTATATCAAATAAGAAATGACAATGTGTGTGTATGAGAGAGACCGAGAGAGAGATATCAAGTTTCTAAGTAAAATAGGATGCATGGGGATGTACATGGATATATCACGAAAGAGTTCACGAAAAACCTGTTTGGTTCAGTTGGAAAAACTCTGTCTCCTGGCGCAGGACGGCCCGAAACACCTCTTCATGCAAGTGGGTGTGCACACGTCCCATGGTGCTGTTGTAGAGTCCATCACCCATGAACTCCAGCACGGTGCTAGAGGGACATGGGGAAGGAAGGGCAGGGTGAGTGTTGGGGGGATCGAGAATGAAGGCACCAGGTATCCCCACAGCTGCTGTGCACTTTGGACGGTAAGTCCCAACTTCCAGCTCCCTCTTTTCCAGGACCCCCTCCCTCCCATTCTCAGCCTTCCACCCTTAGCCCCCAGACCTGGCTATGGTGAGAATGGACATAAGAGTTATGTTGCGAGTGAAGACAGCAGCTGCGTTATCTAGTAGGATCCAGTCAGTGAGGCGACCGGTGAAGAATGGAATGGCCATCTCCCCTGGGATGGGAGAGGGAAGATTGGTCAGTCACAAATACCGAGTCCAAGCAGTTGGCTCTAACTAGACTAACCACCACTCCACCCCTCACCCAACCCCACCTGAGTGGTGCCCCTGTAGTTGCCCCACCAGATCTTTCAGGGTTTACTCAGAAAGGCTGGAGGTCGTGGAGTGAAGTACCCTACTGTTAGAGGGGACGACGCTGCTGCCCAAGAGGCTTGCCCAATGTGGCCAGTGAAGTGACGCCTAGGGCACGACTGGACACCAGAGCTATGGCCCATCCAGTCCAGTGCTCTGTCCTCTAGAATGGAGTGGTCACCTCAAGACCCCAGCGGGGTCGCCTGGTCCATATTTCCCAGAAGACCACCACCTTATCTCATGACCGTTACCCTTCATTCCTACCCAGTCCCCTGCGTCCTCCCCTCTCCACCTGCGTCCCCCTTACCAAGACAGGAGAGGGTCAACAAAACCAGAAAGAGCGGCAAGCGGTGTATCTCCCGGCCCAGGCAGCCGAGAAGCCGACGCACCGCGTCTGCAGAGTCGCCCTGACTGCCTGGCACCGAAAGCTTCCCAAGCTTGTGCCATAGGGCGGCCGCGGGCAGCGCCGCTACGTAGCTGACGACGAAGGCGTCGGCGCGACTTGCCCAGTGCAGTAACCCGGTGCTGTCGGCGTCATTGGGGGCGCCCCATAAGCCCAACGCTCGGAATGAAGCAAGTCCCGGCAGGGCCAACCCCAGCGCCACGGCCAGTGGCTCCAAAGCTGCCAGCCAGCTCTGCGCCCCTGCGCTTTTGCTGCTGGAGACTGTGGCCCTGAGGACCCCGCGGGCCCCCAGCGACAGAAGGGCCCAGCGGCTCAGGCCCACCACCCAGACCCGCAGCAGCGGCAGCCCGGTGGGAAGCAGCAGGATGGATAGTCCAGGCAGCACAGGCCGGAGCAGCAGCCAGTCGGCGAGCAGCAGCAGCGTCGCCCCCAGCCACGCGCAGGATGTCCCGCAGAGGCAGAGGCACCCGCGGGGAACCGGGAGCCCTGAGCTGGCCATTGGTGCGCGACGCTGTCCCCGGTTCTTTCCCGGAGCCTGTGGATTCTGCAGGCGTCTGCGCCCCAGAGCGCAGGGTCTGATGGCTGGGGGAGGGAGTAGGGGCGGGCCTGGGCGGGGCTCTTGGAAAGTTCGGGTCTAGCCAGCCAGAAGTGCAGCGGTTTAAGGGAAGGGAAATCGAAAGCGGCCGCCACCTGGCTGGAACCGCCCACTTCCAAATGGAAGACTATTTTTTGGACCTGACATTGAGATCAACTCTGAGATTCTGGGAAGCAGCCCCATTGCCCCCATCTTCTCCATCCCGCACACCTTTTTCTCTCCTCACCCTGCCTCCTCTTGCGGGATGCACTTGCCGGAATTTTCTCATCCTAGTCTCAGAGCGGGACTCTTTCGTCACCTGTCTCGGGGCAGATCTGTCAAACACAGGTTAGCGTCCGGGAGCCAAGCCTTACCCAGGGGACACAGGCGCCCCCTGGCGGACGCGGTGAAGAGGCGGGGCTCTAGGCTGCGCGCAGCGCGCAGTCACAGATCAGAAACTAGAGCCCCAGGCAGCCAGGAGCCAGGCGCCAGGCGGAATGCTGCGGGCGGGAGCAGCAACCCGGGACCTGCCCCGGGCCGGAGAAGTCCACACCGGGGTAATGGCTCTGGGCTTTTGAGGGTTAGCAGAGAGATGGAGGAGGTGGAATGATAGGGAGACCCTGGAAGCTCTGAGGGGTGTGTACAGAGACTATCAGAAATGTGGGGAGGTGGCTTGTAGCAGCTAGCATCCCGCAATGAACTTAAGGCAACTCTATTCTGAAGAAAGTCATCTAGGAGGCTACGAAGGGTCGGGGCATTCGAGGCGGTGGAGCCGGGCGGGGGGTGTCTTGGCTCTTAGCTGGAAGCGTCAAGGGGAAGCTGTTCTAAAATGCTTTCGCTTTCACTCTGGGCTGGACAGGGGGATTGTTTAAATCAAAGGAGGGGCTGGAGACGATGCAAAGAGATGAGGAAAGGGTGCCCTGAGTGGAGTGAAACAACACTTGGGAAAAGGAAATCTGGGCACTGATTGAGAAGGGTCGGCTCATCGCACAGAGCAATGATGCCCGAGCACTGATAATGGGGGGCTCTGTGGGAGCTGGTGGTGCCTTACCCCAGCGTGGCTTAGGAAGCCTCCTGCTTGGCCAGGTGCTGTCATGCCCCCTTCCCTGAGTCTTCCCTGACAGCTCCCACATGCCTGCTGGGAGCCTTTGCCCAGGTGGGGTGCCTGGGACAGATGGCAGTCCCAAGGCTGACTGGTCTCTGCTTTCAGTCTACTGCCACCACTCTTGGTTTGGAGGCAGCTCTGTTAGAAAGGAGTGATCTCTAGGATGGGGTTGCCCCAGTTCTCTGGCCAAACTCGTGGTAAACGGTTATGCTAGAGTAACTATGGAACGGTGAGAAAAGTCCCAGTAAAACAAGTTGCAGGTTAGAAAATCTCTCCTCACTGCCGAATGAGCAGTGGAAGTAGGAAGTAAAAGTCTCGGCAAGCCATAGGAGTTGGACTGGGGTTTTAGTACCAGCTCTGCTAGTAATTCTGTGTGACCTTGGATGTCATTTCTTCATGACTCAGTTTCCTTATTTGAACCAAATGATCTTTAAGGCTCCTTCCAACTCAATAGGAGAAGAGAAAGTAGCTTTATCCTCCTTCACTATTCCTTAATTCTTTTCTTCACCTGGAAAAAAAAATCAGCCTAAATAACCCAGTCCAATTCTCTCTTGCTACGTGTCTTACCTCAACTGCCTGAAAAATCTATTTACCTCCTGATCAGAAGCTCTTCAAGTAAACTTATTTTACACTACTTACATGATCGTTGCTTGCTTTCTTCCTGCCCTATCACCTGGCTCGACTAACTACTGACCACCTCAATATTTTTCGTTGTTCAGTAAACTGAAAAAACTCACTTCTGATTAAGTGGGGATAGGAATGGAGGATTCTGGCTCCAAACAAACCTGAACTTGTTTCCCAAATTCACAGTAACTTGCTTGGGGTCAGGTCTGTGCCACATCTGCATACTCTGGAGCATATATGAAACAAATATGTGCAGTAGAGACAATTTATTTCTGGGACTACTTAGGTGTCCCCTGAGCCCTTCCCTCAAAGAGAGCACTTCTGCCCCTAGGAGGCTTTTTTCCCGGTCTCTCTTTAGAATGGAAAGGATTCCACCCAGGAAAGTTGGGGCTTGGGTATATGGCTCATTATATGTTGTATCAGGGCCGAGCTGTGACATTCCCCCCTATGGGGTAAGGCAATAAAGTGGAAAGATGGAGAAAAAACCCTATACTGGGAGTCAGTTCTGGCCTGAATTACCGTACAACCTTGAGCCAGCAGCCTCTGCTCTCCAGTCCCTTCCTGCTCTGACGTTCATTCTCTGTGTCTCTGCAGACAACCATCATGGCAGTGGAGTTTGATGGGGGAGTTGTGGTGGGCTCTGATTCTCGGGTGTCTGCAGGGTGAGTATCAGAGAAAGTATATGGATTTGGAAGGAAGCAAATGGCCCCAAATACACATTTTTCTTGTTCACAAATAAAAACTAGGGAACTGGAGCTTTGGGGAAATGGACTTGACCTTTCAGAAAGGAAAGTGGGAGGGGGAAAGGTGGGAACATATGGGAATCCCCTATATTTTTAAAGTAACATTTATGTAGTCTAAAGCTTATTTTAAAATTAAAATTTAAAATTTAAAAAGTAAAAATAAAAATATTAGAGAATTTGAAAGAAAGAAAGAAAGAGAGAGAGAAAGAAAGAAAGGAAGGAAGGGAGGGAGGGAGGAAGGAAGGAGAGACCACTATAATAAGATGTTGGATATGTGCTTGGTCTCTCAATTCATGAAGGAGGATCTGGGATCTGAATGCTTATGTGGCCTGGCCCTGTAGCACACAAGGGTGAGTGTAAAAGAATAGGGTCTGAGAGAGAAACAAGAGGGAGAGATTTGACGGTCCCTCTTTCCATCTCTGGGGATAGAAGAGATGGTTCTGCCAGCAAATATTCTAGTTTCTCATTTATCAACTGTTAAGCCAATTTGTCTCCTCCCTGCCCTTCCTAGCCAGAGTTTCTTCACATGCAAAATGAGTATATGGGATTAGAGCAATATTACTTCTATTGCGTTCTTTAGAACACTAAATTTTCTCAGGAGGAGTAATAGCCCCCCCAAAAAAAAATTGATAAAAGGAACAGTTTTCTTACCTTCTTAAGTTAGTGGTATTTTTTGGTGTGTGTGTTTTTTAAAATAACATCTAAACCTGAAGATAAATCTAATTTTGACTAATACTTGCAGTGATATATTTATCTGTGAGACTATGTTTTGCTTTCTGCTTTCATCCAAGCATTACATTTCGTGCACTCTGTGACTGTTCTCTTGATACCTAAATCTGAGATCCACTCAATGATTAACCTTAAAAATCCCTGTCAGCTCTAAGATTGATGCTTGTCTTTCCTTCCTGACAGAGAGGCAGTGGTGAACCGGGTGTTTGACAAGCTTGCCCCCCTCCACCAGCGCATCTACTGTGCACTTTCAGGCTCTGCCGCTGATGCCCAGGCCATTGCAGACATGGCCTCCTACCAGCTGGAACTCCACGGGTAAGCACCTACGCTGGCCCTGTGTGCCTGGCTCCACACCTGCCAGAGCGCCCCTGACCCCATGAACTTCTGTATGATGCCCTGTGCCAGGAGCACTGAGCTGGGAAATGTAGAGTCTGTATTTTGGTTCCTGCTTTCATTAGCGTTGGACTGGCCCTTGAATCGCTCGAAGCGGGTTTCTGTATCTGGAAAGCCTACCCTACCCTCACCTTATGGCTGTTTTGATAATCAAGTGATATAGGTGAAAGCAATTTGAAAACTGTAAATCACTATAATAATATAAATAATGAGGAAGAAAATGGTGACGTGGCCCCGCCATAATCTCAATCGAATTTATCGTATGAGAAAGCAAGGTCATTTGGGCAGAAGTGAAGCTTATTTGCCTTTTCCAACAAGGTCAGGGTCCTTGTGGACAAAAGAGAATTAGGTAACTGGGGATGGGGTGGGGCAGGGAGAAGAGGGTGAGCTGAAAGCTTCTTACCAATTGGTGACAATGAGACTCTAGTTGCCCTGTACATGTAGGAGGGAAGCTGGAGTTTGAGCTGTTACAGTAACCAGGGGTCAGGAGACACTTAGCAGGAATGACGATAATGGCACAGGAGGGGGGATGGGACTTTGGGAAATTAAGGCAACCCCTATGCCTAACGCCTCCTGCAGGATGGAACTGGAAGAATCTCCTCTTGTTCTGGCTGCTGCAAACGTGGTGAGGAATATCACCTATAAATATCGGGACGACCTGTCCGCGCATCTCATGGTGGCTGGCTGGGACGTACGTGAAGGGGGCCAAGTGAGTCCCTCCTAACCCACTCCCTCCCCTGGACTCACCTTTCCCTGTAAAAGGAGATGGCGGTCATGTGTCATTCTAGCGATGAGTTCCAAAGGCACTGCCCCCAAAAGCAAAGTATGGAGTCTCAACTGTTGGGGTGTGAGAGGCCAGGGCTTCACTGCAGAGTGGGGAGGCCATCTGCTCATCTCAGTGGGGAAAGAGGGGTGATGCTTCTTTAGTCTGACCTAAGGATGCCCCCACCTAGGTATATGGGACCCTGGGAGGAATGTTGACTCGGCAGTCCTTTGCCATCGGTGGCTCCGGCAGCACCTATATCTACGGTTACGTGGACGCAGCATATAAGCCAGGCATGTCCCCTGAGGAGTGCAGATGCTTCACTACAGATGGTAATGCTGCAAGTGGAAGGGAACCTGGGAAGGGTTCTTTAAACATGGGAGGGAAATGAATTACGAGAAGCAGGAAGGAGAATACATGGGTGACCGTTTATTTAATATAATGTCCAAACTGGAACACTTTTGAGAGTGAGAGAGAGCTGGGCAAATGCTAAACTAGATGAACTTCAGGACAGTAGGCATAAACCAGGACAGCCTTGAGTAAACCAAATTATGAAATACGACCACAGCTAAGAACTGATTTTTAAATATTCAGGGGTTTTGTAAACTGCTTGTTAAACTGGTGACAACTTGAAATTGATCACGGTGGAGATATTTACACTGCACACATCATCAGATGGTGGAAATCAATATTTTTTTTTTCAGCTGTTTAACCAGCACACCACTAATTATGCCCTTCTGGGAGATGGGTTTTGGGATTTTTTGTTTGTTTTAAGATTCATTTATTTACTTTATTTCACTCTATTTATTTATTTACTTATTGCACTGGAACTGAATCTGGGACCTCCCACATGGGATATGGGCGCCCAACAGCCTGAGCCCCCACTGAGCGGGCTGCAGTATCTGCTGGCTTGTGGCATCTGCTCGTTTAGGCATCTGCTCGTTGTGGCAGGGTGCAGCATCTAGCTCATTGCAGTAGGTGTGGGCGTTTAGCTCATCTTCTTTTAAGAGGCACCGGGACCCAAACCCAGGACCTCCTATGTGGTAGGCAGGCACCCAGCTGGTTGAGCCACATCCGCTTCCAGGAGACGGGTTTTGAGATCTGACAGTGCTAGTAGGCACATGGATGGGAGGGGAAGGAAAATATTTTTGAAGCTAAGCCATTCTGTTTTCCTCTCTCCAACTTGAAACCCTCTGCAGCTATTGCTCTGGCCATGAGTCGGGATGGCTCCAGTGGGGGCGTCATCTACCTGGTCACTATCACAGCTGCCGGTGTGGACCATCGAGTAATCTTGGGCAATGAGCTGCCGAAGTTCTACGATGAGTGAATCTACTCACACAGCCCGTCCTTATTTTGTAATAAACACTCTGAGACCAGAACCTGGTCTGCTCAATGGGAAATGGGCATGCAACAAGATGAAGCTTAGGGAGGGTGCTTCTTGTCTCCCAGGAGCCAACATATTTTTTTGTTTTTGTTCTTTAGTACCCAGGTCTAAAACATCCTTCCCAGAACAAGGGGGTTGGGAATGGGATGCGGGCAATACTAAAACTGGAAAGAGCCCTGGACATGACAGGTCATCATGTATCTGAGTGATTTTGAAATATTGGAAGCTATAAAAACCCATTCTGATGCCTGAGGGTGCAAGTGAAGAGTTGGAACTTATTTGTTTAAGGCTAAGACCGATGAGTAGAGAAGACAGCCACATACAGGAGAAGCAGCTAAGAACATCAGCACACTCACATATAGGAAGATTCCTTCATAACATATTCATTCACGTGAAAGAACAATACATGGTAAATACTTGAAAATTGGGGGGACACTTGGGAATTTCAAAGACTATCAACAATAACAATAAAATAGCTACATTTATTGAGCCGGGAATTAGCTTAACACTTTATAAACATTAGCTCTTTGAACCCAAACAAAAAACCCTATATAAGTACTATCATCATCATTATCATCATCATTATTATCTCTATTAGAGAAGTTTTGGGTTTACAGAACAAGCATGCATAAAATACAGGATTCCTATACACCACACCACCACCAACACCTTGCATTGGTGTGGAACATTTGTTAAAATTGATGATAGCACATTTTTATAATTGTACTATTAACTAAAGTCCTTAGGGACTTAGGGTTCACTATTTGTGTAGTATAGTTCCATGGATTTAAAAAAAAAATTTTTTAATTCTGTTACCGTATATACAATCTAACATTTCCCCTTTTAATCACATCCAGATATATATTTCAGTACTGTTCATTGCATTCATAATGTTGTGCTACCATCACCACCATCCATTACCAAAACATTTCCATCATCCTAAATAGAAACCCTGTACATTTTAAGTTAAGGACAGATGGAGGCTTAGAATAAATCACTTGACAGAGCAAGTTCAGAAGCTGGGAGCTGGGATTTGGTTTTATTATATGCCCTTCCCCTACCACTACATAAAGTTTCCATTCCCTCAAGCTCTGGTTCTATCATCTCCTCCTTGAACTTTGCACTGATTAGCCCAGCCTACTCCAGTCACAGCCTTCTCTGTCCTGAAGAAAACCAACTGGGCACTTAAACGTGGTGCTGCAGGGCCTTGAAAGGCCCTGCCGGGTATCACTCTTGACTTTCAGGTGCAGTGTCTTGTTTCCTGACAGATGGTGAGCTCCTCAGAGGCTCCCATAATGCCCTGCAAGTTCCCCGGGCACTTAGGAAGTTGTTACCAGATGTCTGAATGACTGTATTAAACAAAGCTGAGCTCTGGTCCTATCTTTGTCATGCACTTGCTGAATGACAAGACAAATTATTCCCCTTCCGTGGATCTTCCTTTCCTCTGCTGTTAAATGAAGGAGTTGGGTAATTTCTAATGTGGTCCACAGTTCTGATATTCAATGCCATTTTGCTTTTTGGCGGACAGTTAAGAGGTATATTGCACAGAAATACTAGTAGGAATCTTCAGTCTGCTTTTCTTTCCAGATCTCCGGTAGAACATGCAAATCCGAAGTACTCTAAAACAATCATATGCCCTTGGGAGTGTGTGTTTGATTTGGAAAAAATCCTAAAATTATTAGAGCTTCGAGTTATTTCTATTCATGAAATATTTAATTTATTTTGAATTTTAAAATAGTAGTTTAGGAAGTTTTTCATTGTTGGTTTTTTCTTTTTTTTTCCAAAAAGAGGCATGCATTTCAAATTGTTTTAAATCCCTTTAAAATGGAGATTCTAGGCTGGATGGGCATCCCAAAAGATGGAGTCAGCCCACATTGGCTTACCCATCACTGGTCACAACTAAAAGCTCTGAACAAAATACAAAAAGCAACTAACTACCAGAGCACTCTAAAAAGTAAACTGAATCAGGTGGGTTTTGAAGGAATCAAAACTTGAAGCACTTACCTTCCCGGGGTGAGGGGATGGGGACAATTTTTCAGTTGTTTTCCTCTTTCTTGTCACGACTTTGCCCCAGAGTCAGGGCACAAGCACCAAACGTCCAAGAGAAGCACTGACTTTCTGGCCAGAAGGAACTGAGAAAAGTACCCCTGAGGGCAGGAGAATGTGGGGGCATCTTCCAGAAGAGAGAACAGGAGAAGGGGCTTCCCTAATTATGTGACCTGAGTTGCCACAAGCTGCACATGCATGCGACCAACCTTCAGCAGCACAGCAAACTTGGAGAACGGAACTGAGATTCAGACCTTTTAAAATTAGAAGGCTTAATTTTTCTTTTTTGGCCAAATTACTGTATCTCATGAATGGCATGGGGAAAGATATTAATAATTATAAAATCGTTTTCAACTTTAAAAGTTTTACTTAAGCTCTTCATTCCAAAAAGGGCTTATAGCAGCTGAGGGAGAGAGAAACAATTGAAGGGGAGGGGA
>JAKSZT010018658.1:22603535-22638791 GCA_026826555.1 Tolypeutes matacus | reverse complement strand
GAAGGTGGGGCGTAGTGCCCCGCAAACGCCTGGTAAACATTACCTCAGTTCTACAAAGCCATAATTATAAAAAGACATGTTATAAAACTATGGTTATATAACTATACATTTTAAAGTAAACTGACAAGGGAACAGAATTCCAAAATGAGGTATGGAAATAGAGAACTGAGAGATAAACCCATGTATATATGGGAATCTAATATATAATAAAGTTAACACCATAAATTAATGGGGATATTATGGAATATTTAACAAATGTTATTCGGAAAAATGGTTCACTAAATAAAGAAAAATAAAACCAGAGCCTGGCCTAATGCCACATATACAAGTAGAGTACAAGTGGATTAAAGCCCTTAAAAAGTAATGTGAAACTTTAATTGAATAAATTTTAAAAATTATATTTGTGAGTAGGAAAAGGAAGGATTTCACATATAAAACCCCAAAAGCACAAACTACAATGGGAAATATTTTATTGTTTTATTACATCAAAATTAAAGTGTTTTTTTTTTTTCCAACGAAGGACACCGGGAACAATGTTTATAAACAAATAACAAAACGGGAGAGAATATTATCTAAAACCAAAAGGGATAATATCTAAAACATACAATGAACCCCTGCAAATCATTTTTTAAAAAGCAAGCAATCCATAAAGAAAAAGGACCATAGCTGCCTTGCTTATTACGCTCTCCAGTTTCTCTCCATGCCTAATGCACAGTAGGTAGGTGCTTAATAAACTGGTGTAGAATGAAAAAAATCATGGTAAGACAAATTTAATACTGATGAATTACTTTAGACCTGTGAGACTGGATAGAACATTAGAAAGTTGGATAAGGCCAAGTGTTGGTGAGGAAATAAGGATGAAGGAAATCTTCTAAAATTGCTAGTGAAAATGTGGACTGATACAGACATTCCAGAGACATTTTTGTGATATGTAATCAGATTAAGTGTACAAACACCGTACAATCCAACAATTCTACCCTGGGAATATACCCATCCCACAAATGTCATATAGGGCAATAAGGAGGCTTGTATGAGGATGTTATTTGTGGGGGCAGGAAGAGAGAGGCAATCCTGGCATCTACCAGAGGGAATGTGGGAAAAACGTAGTGAATGCACACCTGGAGTACCATGCAGAAGTTAAAAGAAGTGAATTAGATGCACTCATAGTTATATGGATAGATCTTTAAAATATAGGTTTGAAGGGAGCAAACAAGTAAACAAATGGACCTTTAAGCAGAAAACCATCACTTAAAAAATACATACACACAAAACAACACATTTTATGAGTATACCTATAACAAAAAGATACATTGGAATTGATTCCTTTAATAAGAGGAAGGAAATGGGTCATGGAGAATGTGGATAAAAAGGAATACAAAATAACAAGCAAAGGAGAGGATTTTATATGGCTCAGTCATAACAATGAACCATAAGAATATAATGAATTCCACCATTTATGCCCCTGAAGTTAAAACCAGCAAAGTCAATGACTCAAAAGCAACATGGATGACTCTCACAGAAATGATTTTGAGTAAAGAAGTCCAGCTGCAAAAAATAAAAACTGTATGTTCAAGTTATCTATTGCTGCATAGCAAACCACACCCAAACTTAGTGGTTTAAAATAAAGCAATTGTTTTATTATCTCTTGCAACTTTGTAGGTCAACTGGGCTTTAAGAACCACTGATGTAGTCTACAAACCAAAGCTCTTATTTGTCACAGCCACTCCACACAGCACCTCACGCTCCGTGTATGGATATTAGTTATGTTTTCTGGCTGCCCATCATATTTGAACATGAAAGATGAAATTTCCTCTGTGTTAAGAGTTCTGTTTCTGGAGCATATATGGTTCAAGCAGTTGAGCACCCCCCTCCCACACGGGAGGCCCCAGGTTCGGTTCCTGGTACAAAACAAAACAAAAAAGCAAACAAACTTAAAAAACCAAACTTAGGGGAGCCGATGTGACTCAGGGGTTGAGCACAGCTTCCCACATACGAGGTCCGGAGTTGAATCCTGCCTGGGTACATAAAAAATTAAAAAAAAAAAGAGTTCTGCTTCCCTATAGCAGAAACCAGAAAACCCACTTCCAAACCAGACACAAAAGGACAAATACTGTATGAATGCATTACTATGAACCAAATATATTGTGTAATATATTGTTTGATTAAAAAAAAAAGTATATGTATCCATTACATTTAATTGAGAAATGTATATATTTTTTCATCTGTGTTTACTTTTTAGTTTTTAATTGTTTATATTTTCAATTATTAAATGTACAAAAGAAAAAAAAGGAAAAAAAAAAAGAAAACCCACTTCCCTTAGCCCTTTTTGAAGCAAGGGGCACAAACATGAGACCTAACTCCCACTGGTATGAGTGGGACTTCTGAGACTTCACTTCAGAAGTGAGAACGGGAGGAAATGGGGTCCACCCTGCATTCACTTCGCTAGTAAGGGTGACAGAAGAAGAAACTGACTTTGGGGGAAGCAGTGGTAAAAGGTGGAGTTCCTGGTACAGAAATGGCTTTGGGGCTGCCTTCACCAGTGGTTGTAGTCAAGTCCTGTTTCTAACAGTAGAGCAAACAGAACATCTAGAAGCGATGGTGGCAGCAGCAGTTACACAGTTTCTTCATGGGGACTGTTTGGACACAAGATGAGCCTCCAGTCTTTTGCTGCAGCATTTCTACTCTGAGAGCCAAATTCTGAGAGAGATTTATTTGTTAGTCTTTTCACTAACGAAGGAACCAGAAGAATACAAGAGACCTGACTGAAAGAATATTTGAAAATCAGACGTCAGGGAAGATCACCTACATTAGATTCAAAATGGCTAATGTGCTACAGGTTAATAAAATTGTAACCTTGGCCATTATCTTTTTTACCAGAAAGAAGGTAGAAGCTATCATACCTTATTAGCTCTCTACAGATTAACCTCTAATTCTACACAGCCACTGGGTTCTTTTTAGTCAAGCAGCAATGCCTAAAGCCCTCAGATTTTGATCAGGCACAATTATCAGAAAATGCTTAAGTACAATATGTCAAAGGATCAAGCAAGCATGATTTTGCCTTATTTCTAAATTTTGGAACATTTTTCCTACAGACTTCCCCCTTTTGGTCATTTGCTACCCCTAAGGTACGGAAATGTTCTAAATCAGGATTACGAATTTGAAAGTGTCCTCTATTTGACCTGTTTTAAGATTGACATGAAGGCATCCTTGTTGTACTGTTAACAAACCAAGGATCTTATGATACTAAGACTAGGGGGTTTAACATCTGTCTGGAAGCCTCATAAGGCCCAAGTGGGTACCATTTAATTTTTTTTTTTAACTTTATTTTTAAAGAAGTTTTAAGTTACAGAAAAGTTACATCAAAAATATAAGAGTGGGAAGCGGCTGTGGCTCAATCAGTAGGGCTCCCGTTTACCATATGGGAGGACCCGGGTTCGGTTCCCGGGGCCTCCTGGTGAAGGCAAGCCCGCCCACATGGCGTGGTTAGCTGACCCAGTGAGCACAAGCAGCAAGGGGGGGATAAATGAATAAATAAATAAAATCTTAAATATATATATATATATATAAGAGTAAGTGGCTCAAGCAATTGGGCCACCTGCCTACCACATGGAAGGGTTCAGTTCCCGGTGCCTCCTAAAGAAGACAGTTCCTAAGCAAGACAGTAAGCTGATATGATGAGCTGGCATAGCAAGTGGGCACAACAAAATGAAGCAACAAGATGATGCAATGAGGTTATGCAACAAGGAGACACAACAAGGAAACACAATGAGAGACACAACAAGCAGGGAGTGGAGGTGGCTCAAGCGATTGGGCACCTCCCTCCCACATGGGAGGTCCTGGGTTCAGTTCCCAGTGCTTCCTAAAAAAGAAGACGATCAGACACAGAGAACACACAACAAACAAACTCAGAGAGCAGGCAGTAAGCGCAAAACGAGGGGGTTGTGGAGAAATAAATAAATTAAATAAATCTTAAAAAAATATATATGTATATAATGGATTTCCATATACTCCACCACCTCTCCCTCACACATTTTCCCTTATTAATAATACCTTACATAAGTATAGAACATTTATTACAATTGATGAACGAATATTGAAGCATTGCTACTAACCATGGTCTATAGTTTACATTATGGCTTATACTTTCCACTGGACAATTTTATAGGTTTTTGACAAAATGTATAATGGCCTGTATCCATCATCACAAAATCATGCAGAACAATTCCAATGTCCCAAAAATGCCCCATGTTCCACCTTTTCTTCCCTCTCCCTCCCCTCAGAACCTATGGTAACCACTATCTTTATATCAATGTTACAAGATCTTCCATTACTACAATAATAAGTCTATTTTGGTCCAGGATTGCATTCTCCCCTTATGTTTGTTCATTCCCCAATCTTGAGTATTTAGGCATGGTGATGCCTGCCCTGCTTCAGATTGAGAGGGGGCTTATACCTTATGGGGCAGATAGAAGGAACTGTTTTGCTTGCAGTTGTAGATACTCTGCTTTTGGGGAAGGGCATTGTATTAGTCAGGGTTCTCTCGGGAAACAGAATCAACAGGAGATATCTGTCAATAATATGAGATTTTAAGTCTCTCACGCGACCATGGGGATGCACAAGTCCAGGTTCCGCAGGCAGGCTGCAAACCAGGGGCTCTGATGAAAGTCCGATGAAAGGTCCTTGATAAGTTTCTGGGAGAAATTGGCTGTCCAAAGACGAGCTGGGAAATTCTCTCTGAATGTCAAAATCACTTCCCATTTTAAGGCATCCAACTGATTGGATAAAAACATCATCCATTGCTGATATAATCTCCCTGATTGATGCAGATGTAATCAGCCATCCATGCAGTAAACTCACTGGTGACCGAAGTCCATAAATGCTCTTGTATTACAATTAGCCCAGAGCTTGCTGGACCTAACACCTGGACACAATTACCTAGCCTAGTTGACACATTAGCCTAACCATCACAGGCATTATCCATTATCATCATTTTGTTAGTTGTCTTGGGTGAGTCCAATGCACTGGAGAGTAGGAGCTGGCTGTAACTCTGCTGAGATTCAGGGCTCAACTGGCATATGAACAGAACAAAGATTTAAGTCTCTGGGACATATAATAGGTATAGTGGTAATTGTAGGTTCAAATAAAAGGGGTAGAAGAATTTTGTGTAGGGAAATTATAAATGAGCCTAACTCTGTTACAGTGGGGAAATAGATTATCATATATTCCAAGGTAAGACCCACTAACGGGGTGCTGATTTCATAGGGTTGTCTGCCTTCCCTATAGTGTCTGGACATCTCTAGAGCCCTTGGGAGCACCTCTGTTTGAGGCACTGTTTACTGTGGCATTCAGTGAGATCCGCCTGAGACATGCATAAGCGTAACCTCTGGAATGACCTCCTGACTCACTTTGAAATCTCTTAGCCGTAAAAAAGTCTTTTGTAGTTAATTTTCCCCTATATAGGCATATGGGTTTCTACCATACCCAGAATAATTTTATTGCCATTATCAGCTCATTATTCTGAGAACTCTCCACCAAATCAGGTCCTCGTAGTTTTGCTTGCATTGCCTATAACTGCAGATAACATGCCTTTTTCTCTAAGATGCCCAAAGTTCACCAATGTCCTTGGTTTGTCAGAATTAACATCCTTTTCCAACTGTCAAATTGGGACTCAATAAGCCATGGACCAGTGTCCTGGTAGGACTTTGTAGGCCTTGTTTCCACATATGAAATGCAATCCTTACTCTGTAATAGTGATTGTCATAGCTGATCAATGAGATTTTCTTTTAAATGTGACATTTCTGGCATGGTTATGGCTCCGAATTTGTAGATAGAAGGACTATTGAAACTATATAAATTACTATGTTGTCATAAAAGTAAAGCAACCCATAAAAGGCACTTTGAATAATATTTTTAAAAAGAACAATCACTATAAATGCTATTTTCTATAGAATATTCATATATCCTGCCAGAGATGCTGTCTACAAATATGTTTATTCATAGATGTATGTTTATAGATGTTCATAGATATAGTTAAGAGTAAATTTTCACTCCATGTCCTTTAACAAAGGGTAGCTGAAATTTTCTAAGTTTAGCATATTATAAAAGCATGTCTGAATTCCAATTAATAGGGTCATCAACATCTTTAATTTCTCCAGAGTACTCATTATCTTGGTAACCTATATGAAGATTTCCTGAACTCTGAGGTTCTGTTGGAACAAAATACCATTCAAAGAACATTTGATTTCCGTTTCCATAAGTGTAGGTTGAAATTGGGGGTTATGAATAGATACATCAAGAAGAAAATCAGTGGTTTCCTTATATGTCCATTAGAAAAAATATTTGAAGCGATATTCATAATATTCTAAAATAAATCATCATAATTAAATATTGGTTAACAATTTCATCCAAGCCTATTTCTGGTTGCACTGACCTTGGGATAGCAGACTATATTAATGAATTCATCTGCTTTTGTTCTAAAAGAGTCCTGTAAATTCCAATTTTTAAGTCCCCAGGCACAGTTTGACAGGTTTCAGTAGGTGACCATGTCAGCTTAAACTCGTAAATTTGTTCTCATAATTCTATTCTCTGCAATATCAAGAGTCAAGAGTATCTAGTAGAGTAATTCCCACTGAGCTTCTGGGGCTTTTCCTGTTTTTCTCTCAAAAGACCCAGTTTTTGATGAGTAGCTTATAGCAGAGGCCTTCAGGCAAGCCTGAGAGGAAAGCAGAAAACATCTGCTGATTAAAAGACCAATGGCTCTGTTTAATTTATTGCAATAACCAACAATATCAGAATAGAAGAGTTGAATCACGTATTGGGCTATAGTACATCATCATTTCAAAAAGACTGACCAATCATTACTCTGAAGGTAAGAACATATCATAGAGAGTGAAGGAACTGACAATGCTCCAGAGTATTCTAATCCATCCTGTAAAGTATGTATTAGCATTCCTACCAATTGACAAGAGTTTTTAAACCTAGAAACAAAAATATTCTCAAAAACCAATGGATTATCAGTTACCATGCCAGTGTTTGAATATAAGTATGCTTTTACACTTTCTGAAAAATATGCAATCACTAAAACATAATCATATTAGTAATATTTTCCCTGGACAAAATTAATCTAGGAAAGGTTGAGTTCTTGTTTGTTTGTTTTTTTAATTTATCTTCTTTTACCACATTGTAGGTTTGATACATAGAAACTCTTTTGATAATATAGAATTAATTAGAAATATAGAAAGCACAACAAATAGACCTAATTACTTCTAGCATCCTGCATTATATAAGGTGAAAGATTAAACCTTTGGTGCTACCTAGTGGCCATCTGAGAATAAACAAAGATTTTTGAGTGAAAAAAATAGCTTGGGGAAGCGGATGTGGCTCAAGAGACTAGGCTCCCATCTAGCACATGGGAGGTCCCTGGTTCAGTTCCCAGTGCCTCCTAAAGAAGATAGTGAGCTGACTCAACAGGCCGGTGTGGTGAGCTGACATAACAAGATGGCACAACAAAAGACATGAGGAAAACAAATGAGAGACACAACAAAGCAGGGCGCAGAGGTGGCTCAAGCAATTAGGTGCTTCCCTCCCACATCAGAGGTCCCTGGTTTGGTTCCCATTGTCTCTTAAGGAAACAAGGGAGACAAACAGACACAGTAAGTGCAAACAATGAGGGGGTGAGGAGAAATAAATTCAAGAAATAAATCTTAAAAAAAAAAAAAAAGAAAAGGATAGCTTGGCTTTTTCATGTACAAGGGAACCTAAATAAGAAAAATGCTGATTTCCCATCAGAAACTATGGAGACAAGAAGGCAGTGGGGTGACATGCTTAAAGTGCTAAAGGCAAAATATTGCCAAGTGTTTTAGTTTCCTAGGCTGCTCAAGCAAATACAATGCAATGGTTTGGCTTAAACAATGGGAACTTATTTGCTTATGGTTTTGAGGCCAAGAGATTGTCTAAATCAAAGCATTATCTGGAGATGCTTTCTCCCTGAATACTGAGGAATTTGGGGCCTGGCTGCCAGTGATCCTTCATTCTTAGCTTGTCACATGGCAAGGCACATGGCATCTCCTGGTCTCTCTCTTCTCTTCTGGGTTCTTTTGATGTTCAGCTTTTAGCTGTTCCCTCTGTCACTTTCTCTTTGGACTCCAGTAATGGGATTAAAACCTATCCTGATTGAGGTGGACCACACCTTAATTGAAGTAACCTCATCTAAAAGTCCTACTTACATTGGGTTTACACCCAAAGGAATGGATTAAGTTTAAGAATATGTTTTTCTGGAATACATACAGCTCCCAACCACCACACAAACCAAGAACTCTATAGTCAACAAAACTGTCCTTCGAAAATGAGGGAGCGATTAAAACCTTCCCAGATAAACAAAAGCTGAGAAAGTTCATCAGCATTAGGCCAGCTCAGCAAGAAATGCTTAAAAAAGTTCTGCATGTTGAAAGGAAAGGACAATAGATGATAAATCAAAAGCCACATAAAGAAGTAAAGATCTCGGGGGAGGATATGGCTCAACTGGTTGGGCGTCCGTCTCCCATATGGAGGGACCTGGGTTCGATCCCCGGGACCTCCCGGTAAAAATAAATAAATAAATAATTAATTAATTAATTAAAAAAAAGAAGTAAAGATCTCTAGTCAGGGTAAGAAAATGGATAAATATAAATGCCAACATTATTGTATTTTTAGTTTGTAACTCTATTATTTACTTCCTATAGGATCTTAAAGGCAAATGCATAAAATGTAATGTATATCAGTGGTTTTTTTACTCATAAACATGTAATTTATGATAAGAACTACATAAAGGTGGAGGGACAGAGGGATATAGGAACATAGATTGTATATACTATTGAAGATAAGTCAGTATCAAAGCAAACAAGATTGTTATAGATTTAGGATGTTAAAAAACCCCATGGTGAACGTGAGCTGGGTTTAGACCATTGTGAGAAAGGTTAGTTTTAACTTATGGATGATGTGTTGTTGCCATGGTAATCCTGTTCAGTATTAGAGGAACTGCAGGTTCAGATATTTGGTGTATGTGCTTGTCTGAGGAGTCAATGGGGCAAAGCTACCATCTGTGGCATTATGACTGAATGCCTCTAAGTCAGAATCCTGCCCAGGCAGAACAACACGGCAGGCCATGGAGCCTCAATTGGCCTCGGATAGCCTGTCCTCTGCCGTCCCTGCAGGCAGGGTTTCCTATGTAGTAGAGCAGCTCCCTCACTGTGATCTGTTGAAATTCAGCCATTAACACAAGAACACACTGGCAAAACTGAAGGGAGAAATAGATGTCTCTACAATAATAGTTGGAAACTTCAATACAACCACTCTCAGTAATGGATAGAACATCTGGACAGAGGATAAATAAACAGAGAGCTTGAATAATATGATAAATGAGCTAGACCTAACAGACATCTATAGAGCATTGTACCCCAAAACAGCAGGATATATACTCTTTTCAAGTGCTCATGGCTCCTTCTCCAAGATAGACCATATGTTGGGTCATAAGACAAGTCTCAATAAATTTAAAATGATTGAAATTATACAAAACACTTTCTCTGACCATAAAATAATGAAGCTGGAAAACAATAATGAATGGAAAAAGGAAAATTTCATAAATATATGGAAATTTATACAACATACTCTTAAATAATCAATGGGTCAAAGAAGAAATTACAAGAGAATTCAGCAACCATCTTTTTTTTTTACTTTTATTTTGTACATTTAATAAGTGAAAATATAGACAATTAAAAACTAAAAAGTAAATACAGATGAATATATATATATACATTTCTCAATTTTTAATCAAACAATATGTTACACAATATATTTGGTTCATAGTAATGCATTCATACAGTATTTGTCCTTTTGTGTCTGGCTTGCTTTGTTCAACATAATGTCCTCCAGGTTCATCCATGTTGTCATATGCTTTATGACTTCATTTCTTCTTACAGCTGCATAATATTCCATCGTGTGAACAGACCACAGTTTGTTTATCCATTCTTCTGTTGATGGACACCTGGGTTGTTTCCAACTTTTGGCAATGGTGAATAATGTTGCTGTGAACACCGGTGTGCAGGTGTCTGTTCATGTCACTGCTCTCAGTTCTTCTGGGTATATACCCAGTAGTGGTATTGCTGGGTCACATGGCAAGTTTATATTCAACTTCTTTAGGAACTTCCAAACAGTCCTCCACAGTGGCTGTACCATTCTGCATTCCCACCAGCAGTGAATAAGTGTTCCCATCTCTCCATATCCTCACCAACACTTGTAGTTCTCTGTCTAGCAAATATCTTGAGATGAATGAAAATGAGAACACAACATATCAAAACCTATGGGACAATGCAAAGGCAATACTGAGAGAGAAATTTATAGCCCTCAATGCTTACATTAAAAAAGAAGAAAGAGCTAAAATTGAAGATCTAACTGTACTCCTGGATGTACTAGAAAAAGAACAGCAAATTAATCCCAAAACAAGCTGAAGGAAAGAAATAGTAATGATCAGAGCAGAAATAAATGAAATTGAGAACAGTAACAACAACAAAAAATAGAATCAACAAAACCAAAAGTTGGTTCTTTGAGAAGATCAACAAAATCGACAAACCCTTAGCTAGACTGAGAAAGAAGAAAAGATAGAAGATGCAAATAAATTCACAAATGAGAGCCGGGACACTACCACTGATCCTGCAGAAATAAGAGGATTCATAAGAGGATACTATAAGCAACTGTATGTCAGAAAACTAGATAATTTAGATGAGACAGACAAATTCCTAGAAACATATGAACCACCTCCACTAACCCTAGAAGAAATAAAAGACCTCAACAAACCAATCACAAGTGAAGATTGAAACAGTCATCAAAAACCTCCTAAAGATGAAAAGCCTGGGACCAGATGGCTTTACAGGTGAATTTTACCAATCATTAAAAGATGATCTAATACCAATCTTGCTCAAACTCTTCCAAAAAAGTGAGCAGGAAAGAACACTACCAAACTCATTCTATGAAGCCAAAATCACCCTAGTACCATAACCAGATAAAGATGAAACAACAAAAAAAGAAAATTACAAACCAATAACCCTAATGAATATAGATGCAAAAATCCTCAACTAAATACTTGCAAACCAAATCCAAAAGCACATTAAAAGAATTATGCACCACGATCAAGTGGGTTTTATTCCAGGTATGCAACGGTGGTTCAACATAAGAAAATAATTAGTGTAATAAACCACATTGATAAATTGAAGAAGAAAAATCATATGATCCTCTAGATTGGTACAGAAAAGGCATTTGACAAAATACAGCACACTTTCTTATTAAAAACACTCCAGAAGATATGAATAAAGGAAGCTTTCTCAATATGGTAAAGTGCATATATGAAAAATCTACAGCTAGCATTGTAGTCAACAGTTGAAAGACTGAAAGCTTTCCTGCTGAGATCAGGAACAAGACAAGGATGCCCTCTGTCACCATTATTATTCAATATTGTGCTAGATGTTCTAGCTAGAGCAATTAGGCTAGATAAAGAAATAAAAGTCACCCAAATAGGAAAGGAAGAAGTAAAACATTTATTCCCTGATGATATGATCCTATATCTAGAAAATCCTGAAAAATCCTGAAAATTCCTAAAGCTGGTAGAACTAATAGATGAGTTCAGCAAAGTGGAGGGATTCAAGATTAATATGCAAAAATCAATAGCATTTCTATACACTACTGATATGCAATCTGAGGAGGAAATCAGGGAAAAATCCATTCATAATAGCAAATAAAACAGTCAAATATTTAGGAATAAACTTACCCAAGAACATAAAGGACCTATATTCAGAAAACTACAAAACTGCTAAAAGAAACTGAAGAAGACTTAAATAAATGGAAGGACATTTCATGTTCATGGATTGGAAGACTAAATATTGTTAAGATGTCAATGCTACCCAAACTGATTTACAGATTTAAATGCAATCCCAGTAAAAATCCCAACAGCCTTTTTTGCAGAAAGAGAAAAAACCAATTATCAAATTTATTTGGAAGGATAAGGCACCCTGAATAGCCAAAAAGATCTTAAATAAGAAGAGCGAAGTTGGAGGACTCTCACTTCTGGACTTTAAAACATATTACTTAGCTACATAGTAAGGTACAGACATATTGACCAACAGAATTGAGTCAAGAACTCAGAAATAGACCCTCACATCTACAGTCAAGTTTGATTAGGCTGTCAAGCCCTCCCAGCTGGGCCAGAACAGTCTATTTAACAAATGGTGCTGGGAGAACTGGATATCCATAACCAAAAGAAAAAAATGGGACCCCTATCTCACATCTTATACAAAAATTAATTCAAAATGGATCAAGGACCTAAATATAAAAGCAAAACCATAAAACTCCTAGAAGAAAATGTAGGAAAACATCTTCTACATCTTGTGGTAAGCGGTTATTTCTTAAGCCTTACACCCAAAGCACAAGCAACAAAAGGAAAAATAGGTAAATGGGACCTCCTCAGAATTCAACACTTTTGCACCTCAAAGGATTTGTCAAAAGGGTGAAAAGACAGCCAACTCAATGGGAGAAAATATTTGGTAATCACATACCCGATAAGGGTTTAATATCCATGATATACAAAGAGATCATGTAGCTCAACACTAAAAAGACAAACTACCAGATTGAAAAATGGGCAAAAGGCTTGAAAAGACAATTGTCCAAAGAAGAAATACAAATGGCAAAAAAAATGCATGAAAAACTGTTCAACATCACTAGCGATTAGGGAATGCAAACCAAAGCTACAATGAGATATTATTTCACACCTACTAGACTGGCCGCTATTAAAAACTAGGAAAACTGTAAATGTTGGAGGGGATGTGGAGAGATAACAAGCAGTGCTTATTCACTGTTAGCGGGAATGTGGAATGGTGCAGCCACTGTGGAGGACTGTTTGGCATTTCCTAAGGAAGTTGAATATAGACTTGCCATGTGACCCGGCAGTACCATTACTAGGCAAATACCCAGAAGAACTGAGAGCAGAGACATGTACAGAGACAGTTCATAGTGTGTGTTATTCACAATGCCAAAAGTTGGTAACAACCCAGGTGTCCATCAAATGATGAATGGATAAACAAGTTGTGGTGTATACATAAAATGGAATATTATGCAGTGGTAAGAAGAAATGATGTTGTGAAGCATATGACAACATGGATGAACCTGGAGGACATTATGTTGAATGAAGCAAGCTGGACACAAAAGGACAAATAATGTATGATTGTGCTACTATAAACTAAATATGTTGTGTAAATTCGTGGAGTTAATAATTAGAATATAGGTCACCAGAAAATAGAAGTAAGGTAGAGCATGGAGAGCTGAGGGTTAATCTGCAGAACTGGTAAAAGTTGTTTGTAAATCTTAGAAATGAATAGAAATGGTGAAAGCATTACATGGTGTTTGTAACTAGCAGAGCTATTGTATAGGTATGACAGTGGGTGAAAGGAAAGTCTAAGATCAGTATATTACTAGAAGGAAAGCTAAAAATTGTAACATGAGACTGTATAGGATTGTGAAATCTCATGTAAAACACAAATATGCATAATATTGCATATATAAAACTGTTTTTACTAAATACAAACAGCAATATACTAGAGAGAAGGAAACAAAATAGCAGCTATGTATGGCAGGGGAAGCATAGAGAGATTGAGAGGTGATGAGTTTTGTTTGTGTGTTTTTATTTATTATTATTATTGGAATAATGAAAGTGCTCTAAGAATGATTGAAGTGATGAATGCACAAATACGTGATTACACTGAATACCAGTGATTGCATACTTTGGATGGATTTATGCTTTATTAATATGTATCAATAAAATTGATTTGTTAAAAAAAAAAAAAAAAGCCCCATGGTCACTAAAAAGTATTGGAGAATATAGAAGTTCATGGAGTAGAGTACAAATTGCTAGGGAGTGGGGAGTTAATGCATGGGTGTAGAGTTTTTGTTTGGGAAATGGGAAGCATTGCGAAGGTGATTGATCCTACTGAATGGTATGTTTGGGAGTGTCTGAGGTTGATAAATTTATGTTGTATATATGTTCCCATAATTTTTTTAAAAAGAGCCACTAAAGATATAATGATGATAGATTGTGGGAACCTGGCTGATGAGGTAGACAGATAAAGCTTAGCTCTTACTAAAACAACTGAGAGGTAGTCTAGGACTGCCTTGGCGACCTGCTTTGGGGTACAGCAGTCCAGGACACTGCTTCACAACTAACAGGAGAGTTGGGAACTGAGAGACAGAAGCTGAAACAGTGAACTGTTTTTCTCTCTTTCTTTTGTTTCCCAATTTTCTCCACCTATGCTATATCTTCTCCCTCTCTCATCCTTTTTCTTTTCTTTTTTTTTTTTTTTTTTGGATGTATTTATGATTTTTAAAATATATATATTTTAAAAGATGCTTAGATTACATAAATGTTACACAAAATTGATAGGGATTCCCATGTTCCCCACCTCCCACACCTCCCACAACCTCCCACATAAACATGTTTCATTAGTGTGGCACATCACCTGCAATGGATATACACATCCTGGGCCTTTGCCACTAAGCATGGACCATAGTTCACATTGTAGACCACACTCTCCCACACAGTTCTGCATGTTTATATGCTGTATTAGTCTGCCAAAGGGGTGCTAATGTGAAATACCAAAAATGGGTTGGTCTTTATAAAGGGTATTTATTTGGGGTAGAAGTCCACAGATACCAGTCCATAAAGCGCTAAGTTTCTTCTCTCACCAAAGACCATTGCCACGTGTTGGAGCAAGACAACTGCCAACATTTGTCAGGGTTCAGGCTTCTTGGGTTCCTCTCTTCCCAGGGCTGTGTTTCTCTCCGGGCTTATCTCCTCTGGTTCCTCCACAAGGTTTGCTGTAGACTATCAGGCGAACGGCTCACTTCTCTTCTCCTGGGACCTTGTCGCCAACATCAAAACTCCAACATCAAAACTGCTTCTCAAAAACTGCTCCCTCTGTCCTTTGCCTTGCCTTTTATATTTGATTCCCCTACCCACCAAGGAGTGGGGCTCAACGCCCTACTGAGGTGGCCCAGTCAATGCCCTAGCCATAAATTAATCATGCCCAGATTAACTGATAAGTTTACAAGCATGATCCAATTATATTTTTGGGATTCATAATTACATTAATTGCCAAACGGCTACATATGCTGATGTAAAATGGCCTATATCTGTTGTTGTAAAGTCACTCAGGATAATTCCCAAGTCCCGAAAAAGCCCCTGTATTACAACTGCTTTTCCCTCTCCTTGCCCCGAAAGCATCCAGTGGCCACTGGCTCCACATCAATGTTGTAATTTCTTCCATTGCTTGAATAACAATATATCTACAACAGAATACCAGTAAGTCCACTCTAGTCCATAGCTCTTCCCCCAATCCTGAGGTGTCTGGGATGGTGATGTCCACTCCATCTCCAAGTGAGAGGGGGCTTATATCCCATGGATAAGATGGATAGTATTATCCTGCCTGCAGCTGCAGACTCTCTCCATTCCCTGGGATGGCCATTGTCCATCATCATCTCCCTGCCAGGTGTCTTGGGTGAGTCCATTGAGCTGTAGATTAGGAGTTGCAGCTCCACCAAGATTCCAGGCACAACAGCACATGGGCAGGCCAAAGGCTCCAGTCTCTGGAAGTACACCTACAAACTCCCCCTCATCCTTATATTTTCTGTTTTCTGCTGTTGTTCTTTCATTTCACCTCTTTGGGATTGGTCTTCAATTTTTCTTATACTCATTTCTCTCTCTCTCCTACTTTCTCCGTGTTTTATTTTCTCAATTTAAAATTTTTTTCTCTTTCTTTCTCTCTTCTACTTTTTCTTTTCCCCTCTCTCATCATTCTGGACTTTTAATTCATTCTATATTTTTTCCATTCTGTTTCATGTCTCATTGTTTCTATTCCACTTTTCTAAACTTATTCTTTTGTACTTCTTACTCAGGTTAATTATTCATTTGCCTACGTCTTGTATGGTTTCTCTCCTACTTTTTACTATTATCACTACTATTACTTGTTTTCTCTTCCTATCTCTTCCTATTTCTCTGGTGTTAACATTTTTTTTCAAGGGAACATAGACAACAGCAAGGAAATAGAATAAGAGGAACAAAGTGTCAAAATCAAACCTTACCACACTCAAAAACAACAAAATAAAATCATAGAGCAGAGAGAGAAGCCAATCAACTGAATTAACACACCAAGATAAACAGATGACTAGATACCAAAAAAAAAAAAAAAAATACAAGCCATACAAAGAAACAGGAAAGCATGTGCCAGTCCATGTGCCTAAAAAACAAGAGGAGATACAGAACATGGAGCAACTAATCAGAGCTGTCCAAACAAATGTTATTAATCAACTTATTAAGAAGACACTGGGAGAACATACTGAAGAAATTGTAAACATACATATAAAGATAATGCATATGATGGTGATGAATGGCACAATCCAAGAAATAAAAAAAATACAATGGAAGCACACAACAGCAGATTTGAACAGGCAGAGGAAAGAATTAGTGATATGGAAGACAGTACATCTGAAAACAAACATAATAGAACAGATAGATAAAAAGATAGAAAAAATCCAGCAGGGACTCAGGGACTTGAAAGACAACATGAAACACACAAACATACACATTATAGGCATCCCAGGAGGAGAAGAGAAGGGAAAGGGGAATGCAGGAGTGTTAGAGGAAATAATGGCTCAAATATTACCAGCCCTAAGGAAGGAGATGAATATACATATCCAAGAAGTGCAGCACACCCCAAACAGTATAAATCCCAACATGCTTACTCCAAGACATATACTTTTCAAATTGTCCAATGCTCAAGACAAAGAGAGAGAATACTGAAAGCAGCAAGAGAAAAGAGAAACATCACATACAAGGAAAGTTCAATAAGATTAAGTGCTGATTTCTCATCTGAAACAATGGAGGCAAAAAGGCAGCAGTATGACATAGTTAAGGTGCTAAAAGAAAAAAAATTCCAGCCAAGAATTCTCTATCCAGCAAAACTGGCATTCAAAAATGAGGAAGAGTTCAAAATATTCACTAACAGAATCTAAGAGAGTATGTTAATAAGAAACCTGCACTTCAAGAAATACTAAAGGGAATTCTGCAGGTTGAAAGGAAAAAACAAGAGAGACAGGTTTGGAGGAGAATATAAGAACAACTGAAAAGACAAAAAAGAGTAATAAAAACAACATATGACATACATAAACCCAAAGAAAATATGGCTAATCTAAGTAATTCCATGACAATAATAACACTGAATGTCAATGGAATAAACTCACCAGTCAAGAGACACAGATTGGCAGAATGGATAAGGAAATATGACCCATCTATATGCTGTATACAAGAAACCCACCTTAGACCCAGGGATTCAAGAAGGCTGAAAGTGAATGGTTGGAAAACAATTTTACAAGTAGACAATAACCAAAAAATCATGGGAGTAGCTATACTAATATCAGACAAAATAAACTTTAAAAGCAAAACTATTGTAAGAGACAAAGATTGACACTATATATTAATAAAAGGGGTAATCTTTCAAGAATAAAGAACAATCATATACATTTATGCACCTAACCAGGGTGCCTTAAAATACATGAGGCAAACATTGGAAAAACTAAGTGGAGAAATAGATGCCTTTACAATTATAGTGGGGGACTTTAATACACCATTATCACCACTGAACAGAACATCTTAACAGAGAATCAACAAAGAAACAAAGACTTTGAATAATACATTAGAGGAGCTGGACATAATACAGAACACTACACCCAAATACAGTGGGATATACATTCTTCTCAAGTGCACATGTATCATTCTCCAAAATAGACCACATGCTAGGCCACAGAACAACTCTCAATGAATTCAGAAAGATCAAGATTATACAAAGTAATTTCTCTGCCCACAATGGAATGAAGCTGGAAATCAGTAAGGGCCAGAGAACCAGATTAGGCACAAAGATACGGAAGTTAAATAACACACTTTTAGACAAACAGTGGATCAAGGAGGAAATCTCAAAAGAAATCAGTAACTACCTTGAAACGAATGAAAATGACAATACAACATATCAAAATCTATGGTATGCAGCAAAAGCTGTACTGAGAGGGAAATTCATAGCCATAAATGCATTTATCAAAAAAGAAGAAAGAGCTAAAATCAAAGATCTAACTGCGCACGTGGAGGAATTAGAAAAAGAACAACAAACTAACCCCAAAGGAAGTAGAAAGAAGGAAATAACAAAGATTAGAGCAGAACTAAATGAAATAAAAAATAAGAAAGCGATAGAAAAAATCAACAATACCAAAAGCTGGTTCTTCAAGATCAATAAAATTGACAAACCCCTAACTAGGCTGACAAAGAAAAAAAGAGAGAAGATGCAAATACACAAAATAAGAAATGAGAAAGGAACTATCACCAGTGACCCCACATAAATAAAGAGTATCATAATAAGGTACTTTGAAAATTTATATGCCAACAAGATGGATAATTTAGAGAAAATGAACAAATTCCTAGAAACTCACAAGCAGCCTACGTTGATGAAAGAAGAAATTGATGAGTTCAACAGACCAATCACAAGTAGTGAGATAGAATCAGTCATCAAAAACCTCCCAAATGGGGGGCAGATGTGGCTCAAATGGTTGGGCATCCGTCTCCCATATGGAGGGACCTGGGTTTGATCCCCAGGACCTCCTGGTAAAATTAAAAAAAAAAAAAAAAACTCCCAACTAAGAAGAGCCCAGGACCAGACGGCTTCACAGGTGAATTCTACCAAACATTCTGGAAAGAACTAACACCAATCCTGCTGAAACTCTTCCAAAAAATAGAAGTAGAAGGAACATTGCCTAACTCATTCTATGACGCTAACATCACCCTAATACCAAAGCCAAACAAAGACACTACAAGAAAGGAAAACTATAGACCAATCTCCCTAATGAACCTAGATGCTAAAATCCTCAACAAAATACTTGCTAATCATATTCAACAACACATAAAACTAATTATTACCATGACCAAGTGGGCTTCGTTCCTGGTATGCAAGGATGGTTCAATATAAGAAAATCAATCAATGTTATACACCACATAAACACATTGAAAGAAAAAAAATTCACATAATCATCTCTTTAGATGCAGAAAAAGCATTTGACAAAATACAGCACCCTTTCCTGATAAAAACACTACAAAAGATAGGGATAGAAGGAAACTTCCTCAACATGATAAAGGGTATAAATGAAAAACCCACAGCAAGCATCATATACAATCGTGAAATCTTAAAAACTTTCCCTCTAAGATCAGGAACTAGACATTATTTAACATTGTGTTAGAAGTACTTGCTCAAGCACGTAGGCAAGAAAAATATATAATTGGAAAGGAATAGATAAAAACTTCACTGTATGCAGATGACATGATCCTATACATAGAAATCTACAACAAAGCTTCTTGAGCTTATAAATGAGTTCAGTAAAGTTGCAGGTTTTCAGATCAATGCGCAAAAATCAGTAGCATTTCTGTACACCAATAATGAGCAATCTGAGGAGGAAATCAGGTTTAAAAAAAAAAAAAAAAGGATGCAGAAGAAAAAAAAAAAAAAGTTAAAGCTAAATAAGGGATGAATTCATGCCTGCAAAGCAGGAAAAAAATGTCAGTTTCCCACTAGAAGTCACAAAAAATAAAATATGATAAACTTATTTCCTTTAAGAAAAAAAAAAAAGCCCTTTTACAATAGTAACTAAAAGAATCAAATGCCTAGGAATAAACTTAACTAAAGATGTAAATGACTTACATGCAGAAAACTACACAACATTGTTAAAGGAAATCAAAGAAGACTTAAATAAATGGAAAAATATTCCCTGTTCAAAGATAGGAAGACTAAACATCGAGATGTCTATCTTACCCAAAATGATATACAGATTTAAAAGTCAACATAACATTTTTTTTACTGACTTGGAAAGACTAACTATGAAATTTACTTGGAAGGGCAAGAGGCCCCAAATAGCCAAAGACATATTGAAAAAGAAAAATGAAATCAGAGGAATCACACTAACTGATTTTAAAACATACTACAAAGCTACAGTGGTAAAAACTGCATGGTTGGCACAAGGATAGATATACTGACCAATGGAATCAAATCGAGAGTTCTGATATAGATCCTCGCATATACAGTCATCTGATATTTGACAAGGCCACCAAGCCCACTCAACTGGGAGGGAATAGCCTCTTCAACAAATGGTGCTTGGAGAACTAGATATCCATACCCAAAAGAATGAGAGAGGGGTCTCTCTGCCTAGAGGGACCTGCACCTAGTTTTGGTGTATATTTCCATCTTTTCTCCCATTTCTCAGCAAACTCTGTTCTTTCCCCCATTTCCCAAATAAATTCTTTTTACTGGCCCAACTAAAAAAAAAAAAGAAAAGAAAAAAGAAAAAAAAAGAATGAGAGAGGAACACCATCTCACACCTTACACAAAAATCAACTCAAGATGTATCAAAGACCTAAATATAAGAACCAAGACCATAAAGACCTTGGAAGATAATGTAGGGAAACATCTACAGGACCTTGTAATAGGAAATGGTTTCATGAACTTCACACCAAAGCATGAGCAGTGAAAGAAAAAAATAGACAAATGGGACCTCCTCAAAATTAAAAACTTTTGCACCTCAGGAGTTTGTCAAGAAAATGAAAAGGCTGCCTACCCAATGGGTGAAAATATATGGTAACCATATATCTGATAGGACTCTATTTTCTATCTCACATAAAGAAATCCTTTACCTCAAAAATAAAAAGACAAACAACCCATTTAAAAAATGGACAAGTGATTTGAATAGACATTTCTCCAAAGAAGAAATACAAATGGCTAAAAAGCACATGAAAAGATGCTCAAAATCAGTAGCTATTAGGGAAATGCAAATCAAAACTACAATGAGAGACCATATTACACCCATTAGACTGGCAGCTATTAAAAAAACAGAGGACTACAAGTGTTGGAGAGGATGTGGAGGAATGGGAAACCTCATCCACTGCTGATGGGAATGTAGAATGGTGCAGCCATTTTAGAGGACAATTTAGTGGTTCCTCAAAAAACTAACTATAGATCTGCCATATGATCCAGCAATTCCACTGATGGGTATATACTCAGAAGAATTGAAAGCAAGGACACAAACAGATGTATGCACACCAATGTTCAGAGAAGCATTATTCACTATTGCCAAAAGTTGGAATCAACCCAAATGCCCCTCAACTGATGAATGGATAAACAAAATGTGGTATATACATACAATGGAATATTACTCAGCAGTAAGAAGGAATACAGTACTAACATACAGAATAACATGAATGAAACCTGAGGACCTTATGTTGAGTGAAGCAAGCCAAGTATTGAAGGACAAATATTACGTGACCTCACTGATATAAATTAAGCAAATTGAGCAGACTCAGAGAGCTAGAGTCTTGAAGATAGGTTTACAGGAAATAGAAAAGGAGAAGAAGGTTATGAACCAACGCCCATATGGGCAAAATCTATGACAAGGTGGAAGAGTGTAGTTGTGCAGTGAAGGGACATGACGGGGTATAGTGATACTATTGGGTTGGGTGGTACAGGTTGACAGGGGGTGGGGTGGGGAGGGTGAGTTGTATGGTCCATGGAACTGGGGGGGAGAGCTGGGGGATGGAGGAGGTGAACACTGGGGATTGGCAGGTACGTGGTTGAAATTAGAATGCTGGAAATGCTCATTTGGCAATATGACAAGGAAAGGTTACTGGTTTAGGGTCTTGGATGGGGGCATTTGGGCCAGGGCACACCTGGGGCAGCCTCCTAGGGAGCATGTGAGTGATCATTTTGGCATACTGTGTTGCATCAGTGGGTAGAGACCTGCATAAAGAGCAGGAAGGTGTTAGACTCCCATCCTAGAGAGGCCCTCTGTGTTCTCAAACAGTGGGATGGGAGTCACTTGATAAAATATGTTTATCAATTACAATGAATGTACCATACTGATGAAAGATGTTGCTAATGTAGAATAATGTGGAAGGTGTGAGGAGTAAGGCATATGGGAATCCGCTATATATTCTCTGTAACATTTATGTAATTGAAGTAACTTTTAAAAATAAAATAGGGGGTCGGATGTGGCTCAACTGGTTGGGCATCCGTCTCCCATATGGAGGGACCCGGGTTCGATCCCCGGGACCTTCCGGTAAAAAAAAATAAAAATAAAAAAGTGAAAAAAAAAAATTTTTTTAAAAAAGAGGATATGCTAACATCAAGCAAAGTCAAATGGATTATCTTTTCTAATACTAGCAATTGCTCAAATTAACAATAAATGTTTGTAAGAATACAAAAAAAAGAGATAATGACAATTAAATGAAACATGTGATCCTGGATAGGCTCTAACAAGGGAGGAGAAAAAGTTCAAAAGGACATTCATTGTTGGGACACATGAAAAAAAAAATGGAATGCAGACTTCAAGCTTTATATCAATGCTAAATTTCTTGAACTTGATAGCTGCACTTAAGGTGGTTAAGTAAGTGAGTATCCCTGTTCTTAGGAAATGGGCATGGCAGTATTAAGTGCTCAAGGAGAAGGATGTATACAGTCTGCACTCAACTTTTCAGAAAATGGATTGATATATAGATAAATAGACAGACTGACAGACATTCAGACGGATGGATCAATCAATTGATTGATAGATGGATTGAATGATGGATAGATAGAATAATATGGCAAATGTGGCAAAATGTTAAATTGGTGGATCTGGGTATCTGGAGGAGCAGGGGTATGTTGAAGTTATCTGTATGAAGTTTTTATCTTTGTCACTGTCCTATAAGTTTAAAAGTGTTTTAAATTTTTAATTTAAAAAATCAATCAATGTAACTATATATCTCTGACTTGTGCTCTTTTCTGAATGTTATACTTACATAAAATTTACCAAATTAAAAAATCCATACTGACAAAAGCAAATTAATCAATGTACTTCATTATATTAATAGACTAAAGAAGAAAAATCACATTCATAACAATCCCTAAAGAAAAAGCATTTGACCTACTTTAGCACACATTCACAATAAAAACTCTCAGAAAAAAAGGTATTGAGGGGAGCTTCCTCAATTTGATAAAGAACATCTATTTAAAAAAAAAAAAAACCCTATACTTAATCATGAAAAACCCTATACTTAATCATGAAAGACTGAATACTTACCAACTAAGACTGAGAACAAGGCAAGAAGTCCACTCTCACCTTTATTACTCAACATTGAACTGGAAGTTCTAGCCTGTGCTATAATGCAAGAAAAGGAAATAAAAGGCATACAGATTGCAAAAAAGGATTAAATAAAATTGTTTTTATTTACAGATGACATGATTGTCTACAAAGAATATCACAACAAATCTACAGAAAAACTAGAACTAGTAAGCAAATTCAGCATCCTCTCAGGATATAAGATAAGTACACAAAAATTAACTGTATTTTTACATCATCCTAGCAATGAACAAGTGGATACCAAAAATAAAAATATAATATCATTTATAATTGCTCAGAAAATGAAATAATTTGAAGAATCTAACAAACCATGTGCAAGACTTATATGCTGAAAACTACAAAATGCTGATGTGATATCAAATAATCTCTATTTAATCCCTATTAAAATGGAAAGACATACAGAGTTCATGGATGGGAACACTCAACATAGTTAAAATGTTAATTCTACCCAAACTGATATGCAGGTTTAACACAATTCCTATCAAAACTCCAGCAGGATTTTTGTATATAGAGACAATACTATTTATGTAATTTATATGAAAAGGCAAAGGAACTAAACTAGCTAAAATAATCTTGAAAAAGAAGAATACAGTGGGAAGCTTCAGTCTATGCTCCTCTGTAGGGGTTAAACTTTTATAACAAAAATGAATTCAGTTACTTATTGTGGAATTTTAAACATGATAAAAAGAAATAGTACTTAAAAAGATATGAATGGAGTTCCACCAGTTGGTGGTAGAGAATCACAATATCATAGTCTGAAACTGAAAGACAAAAGAAAATATTCACTGAACTGAGAATCAAATATTGTAGCCCATTTGTAGGTACAAATATTTATTAATTAATCTGCCTCATTTCTTCATAAATGTCAAATAATATATATTAAGCACCTTTTTTTTCCCTAGGAGGTACCGGGTGTTGAACTCAGGTCAACATACATGCAAAGCAGGGCCCAACCACTGAACTACACTCGCTCTGTTATTAAGTAATTTTAAGCAGTGCTTTGTGGGTTATGTCCTCCTATAACCTGCTTTTCTATAAGCTTTCCTGTGACATACCACTAATGAAATAAATGATGGGGGTTCATTATGGTAGGAAAAATAGACTCTGAAGAGATGCGCAAACTGATAATAAAAATACATACTCTTTTCTCTTAGGTGAAGTAAAATTGTAATAATGTACACCGGGCTACACAAATTCCAGTTCCTTGAGTCTACCTGTGGAAGTGGAAGCATAATTACTGAGAATGAAGAACAGCCACAAATGGGCTGCTGCATCCTTACCTATTCTCCAACATGGCGAACAGTGTGCATAAATGGCCCTATGCCTTTGCCCAGTTTCTTCTTTCTTCTTTCATTTATTTAAAGTTTCACTATCTTTCTTTGTCATTTATGACTTTGTTGGGTTTTTTTAAACACTCTTCTCCCCTCCTCCCATCCCCTGTAGTCTCTAATCTACTTTCTATCTCTGAAAATTTGTTATTTCTAGTCATCTATTATAAATGATATCATACGATATTTGTCCTCATGTGCCTTGCTTATTTTGCTGAGCATAATGTTTTCAAGGTTTTCTATGTTTCAGCATATCTCATAACTTCATTCCTCCTTATAGCCAAATAATATTTTCTGTATATATATACACCACATTTTGTTAATCCATTCATTTGTTGATGGATCCATGGGCTGTTTTCACCTTTGGCTATTGTAAATAATGCTGCAATAAGCACTGGTGTACAAGTATCTGTTTCAGGCCCTATTTACACTTTCTTTCACTATATATCTAGAAGTAGAATTGTCAAGTCATATGGCAATTCATTTTTCTTTAAGATTTATTTTACTTATTTCTCCCCACCCCCTTGGTGTTCGCAATTGCTGTGTCTGTCTTCCTTGTTTCATTGGGAGGCACCAGGAACCAAACCCAGTATCTCCAATGTGGGAGGGAGGTGCATAATCACTTGGGCCACCTCTGCTCCCTGTTTGTTGTGTCTCTCATTATGTTTTTCTTCTTGTGTCTCTTGTTGCGTCATCTTGTTGCATCAGCTCACCACGCCTGCCCGTCACGCCAGCTCTCTGTCTTCATTAGGAGATACCGGAACCAAACCAGAGACCTCCCATGTGTTAGGCGGGAGCTCAATCCCTTGAGCCACATCTGGGTAATTCTATAATTAACTTTGTAAAAAACTACTGCATTGCATTCCACCATGGCTGCACTGTTACACATTTCCACAAACAAGGTACTAGAGTTCCAATTTCTCTGTACCCTCCCCAACACTTCTTAGTGTCTGGGTTTTTAAAAAAAATAATAGCCATACTTGGTGTGAAGTGATATCTCATTGTGGTTTTGATTTGCATTTCCCCAATGACTAATGATGTTGAGCATCTTTTCATGTGTCTATTGGCCATTTCTATATTTTCTCTGGAGAAGTATCTAAAGTCCCTTGCCTTAATAAAATTGGTTTATTTATATTTTTGTTGTTGCTCTTTCTTTGGTATCCTATCTAAGAATCGTTTGCTGAACCCCAGGTCATAAAGATTTATGCCTATGTTATCTTCTAAGAGCTTTATAGTTTTAGCCTTCATATTTACATCTTTGATATATTATGTGTTGATTTTTGCATATAGTATGAGGTAGGGGTCTAATTTCATTCTTTTACATGTGTATATCCAGTTTTCCCAGCACCGTTTGTTGACTATCCTATTCTTTCCACATTGCATATACTTAGCACCCTTGTCAAAAATCCATTGGCCATAGATGTGTGGGTCTATTTCTGGACTTTTATTTCTGTTCCATTGGACTGCTTGTCCATCTTTGTACCAATACTACAATGTTTTGATTACTGTAGCTATGTGGTGCAAATTGAAATCAGGAATTGTGAGTCTTCCAACTTTGTTCTCCTTTTAAAAAATTATTTTGGCTACGTGGGTCCCCTTGCAGTTCCATATGAATTTAGGATCAGCTTTTCCATTTCTGGAAAAAAAAAAAAGGCTACTGGAATTTTGAGAGGAATTGCATTGAATCTGTAGATCACTCTGGGTTATTAACAATATTAACTTTTCCAATGCATGAACTAAAGATATTTTGCCATATACTTAGGTCTTCTTTAATTTCTTTCACAGTGTTTTGTAGTTTTCAGTGTACAAGTCTTTTATATCCTTGCTTAAATTTATTCCTAGACATTTTATTATTTTAGATGCTATTGTAAATGGCATCATTTTCTTAATTTCCTCTTCAGATGCCCAGCTCTTTACCCATTCCTTTTACTCTATCCATCTGCAATTGGGCCACAGCCCTGATCTATCCAATAGGTGTGAGATCCAGATATTCTCACCTGTGCTATTTCGTTTCCCCAGAGGCCAGATTTGGTTTCTGGTAACCTCATATATCATTGTGCAGGGACCCCTTGAAATGAGTGGCCAGATTTACGTGGTTGTGCCACTACAGGCCTCTCATATTATCCCCATTGGGGTCCAAAATCTACCAGGACTGGACAGCAGTTTGAACCTTGAATGTGTTCTATTAGACCCTGACCCATTTTAATGTATAGTCAGTTCTCATGATCTGCAGTAGTTATCTTCTATAAAGTCACAGCAAACACTATTAGTGACTACTGAATTGTTGCTCATAGGAAAAATGCAGGGTTAGGTTCCTGGAGCCTCTGGTCACATTTTTGTCAACTGAGCAATACATAACCTTGTTTTTGAATTTCTATTTAAAGACAACTTACTTAATATGTACTGTTGATTCATTAACATCGAATGAATGTCCATGCTTGGATGAAGCTCCTCTAACACACACATTTCCTCCATAAGGCACATCATAGCCTTCTCATCCTTAGGAACACTAGACAGAACTTCAGCACTACACTTGGGGACCATTTTAAACAGCAAAGTCACCAACAAAAAGCCTCCAAATGCAAAACTACACAGCAGTAAATATACCTCAAAAAGGACACTTGTTTATAGTAGAAGAGCTAAAACAAGAAGGCAGAGTATCCCCTTGATCAACCTCAACTGGGAACAGGTATATCAGGCAACCCAAAATTTTCACTGCTCTGCACATGTCCACAAATGCCCAAAAAAGTGCTGCTATGAGTATTGATTTTAGGGTTACAAATACATTTTAGCAAGTAGATGGATTTGCAAATATAGATTCCAAAAATAATGAGGATCAACTGTAGTTAGAAAATAATAGGAATTCAGTACTCCCATCTCTCAGAAAGAAATATTGTCCATTTTTTACCATATATCCTTCCAATCTTTAAAATATATATATATATTAATAGTTTATTTGATTATTTTCTAATTAAAAAAAAATACATGCAACAAACTAAAGAAATACAAAAAGAAGAAAAGAAAAAAGTGACCCATAACTCCCCTACTCAGAGCCAACCACAGTTTTGGTGCATTTCTTTAGTATTTTTCCCTATGCATATTTTATATTCAGTTTTACACTAGATGTTTTTTAAAATTAAAATCATATTTGGATGTGGCAAAAAAAAATCAAATTATTCACCAGAATGGAAAAATAGAAGGTTCCCTAACTTCCTGCCTCCAATTCACCCCCTGGAAGTAACTCCTGGAAAATGCAGGAAATCAGAAGGAGAAAATGCCCACCCCCCCATACCCATACCTCCCAAAGAGAGCCACCAAAGACATTCTAGAGCTTTCCTTTCATGTTTCCACTTTTCATTTAATGCCAATTACATATTCTTTTTTGTTGTTTGTCTTTTTTTGTTGTTGTTTTATTTTTTATTTTTTATTTTTTTTACATATTCTTTTTTGAAAAAATGAAAGTAAGATCATACAACATTTATCCATAGACAGACAATAAATAAAAACCTGGCCATCTTTCACTTGACCTTGTACAGACATGAGTACCATCCACGTCCATAATTAATTCTCCTCAATGACTGACTGGTCATTTGTAGTATAGATAAACTACGATATCAGACTCTGCCTTCTGCTCTTCCCTGAATGCTGCACAGTGTTCTTCTAGACTCAAAATAGTTGGTTCAGACATTTCCTGCCAGTTCAACAGCTGTTCTGGTGGAGGAACTGATTCCTGGGGCTTCCTACTCGACCATCTTCCCACAATTTATCAAGTCACTTAAATTTTAATTTTCCATTTATTTCATTTCAATCCTGGTCCCCACAGCATTTTTCTCACTGACCGTTCATTTTCAAATTTGGTGTCCCACCTGTTCCTGTGCTTTTTCTTCAATCCCTGGACCTCACTTTTTCCATGTTGACACCCTAAGTCCTTTGCCAGATGTGGCCTCTTGCTACTTAGTCCCTCCCTCAGTGCCCTTAGACATCCTTGGCTCCTTATTGTCCCTAAGTTCTTCTATTTTGCTCTATGGTCTCATAGCTGGTGTTCCTTCATTGCTTCTAGAGGAAAGCTTTGCTGCTCTTTCTCATATTATTTTTCTTAAGACATATTTATGTGGAACCTGTGCTTTTTCTTTTTCTTACTTATTCTGAATGAATATTACTTCTGCACCAGATATTAGTGGGCAATTTCTATTGAATGGGGAGGAGAGAGAATAGATGGTAGTAATTTTCCAGGTTTTACAACCCAAAGATCTATCCTCTATTTCTACCACAGTGGACTTTACCTAAAATTATGCTGCATTCAAATCTCCTCCGACTTCCAGAGTCTAACCTGTTTCAGCAGCACTCCTACCACCTTGTTAACCACTCCCCTGTTATACCAAGAGATATCTCCCTTTTAAGAAGTGAAGCCTTCTGTAAGCTGCCACCTTGGAACCCCCAGGACCATGTCTGCACCTTCTTCTTCTGCCTCCCCGAGCATCCGTGCCTCATTGTAGCTCAAACCACCTAAAGCAGCTCCAACCTAACCATGCTTACAAAGAATGTCTGCAGGCCATATCTGAGATATCCTACCACTAGACCCTTCCACATTCTAATTTATCGCCATGGCAACATTTTGACTTCCTGGACACAGCTCTGCTGGCCTCAGTTTCTTTAAACAGACTGACACATAATTTGAGGTATAACCATAATTTTTTGTTTCCTAGTTTTACGGATTGAGCTGTGCCCCCCAAAAAGACATGCTGAGATTCCTAACCCTCAGTAATTCAGAATATGATCTGGTTTGGAAATAGGGTCATTGCAGATATAATTAATTAAGATGCAGTCACATTGAATTAGGGTTGGCCCCTAATCTAATATGACTGGTTCCTATAAGAAGAGGAGAAGAGACACAAAGATACAGGGAAGAATGCCATATGGCAATGGAGACACACAGGAAGAAAATGGCAATGTGAAGACATTAATTTTTCACCATTAATTCTACTTTGTTCAATATTAATATTTCTACCCAAGATTCCTATTTGTTAGTACTTGCTGTATCTTTGTCCATTGATTTATTTTCATCATTTTGGTGTCATTTTCTTTTAGGTGGTTATAGCAAAATAACAAATAACTGGAAATCACACACATAAACACACACACATTTTACTGAGAGGCCAGGAAATTTAAATTTAATGCAATGATTAAATGGGGATCACAGATATGCCTAGCTGTCATTGTCTTTTTATATTTGTGATTACCATGCTTTTTTTAAACATTTTTTTTATTTCTGTCTTGATAGATTTTGTCAAATTTTCTTTGTTGCCTTTGCCCCTTTACCAATGGGTTTTTTTGTTGTTGTTTTTAAATTTTTTCTTTTTCTTTTTTCTTAAGGGGAGAGCACGAACAAAGTCCCAGTGGTTTTTAAGTTGTAAATCTCTTTCCTTTTCTCCTAGTTTTTTATTATCCGATTTTTAAAATATTTCCTTACATATTAATTATTGTATATAATGCATACATAGAAGAATGATGAACACCCACTTTTCCACCAGCCAAGTGAAGGAGCAGACCATTACCCTTAACATCGACCCTCCCTGTTTTTTCTCCCCATTAAGTTGCATCTCCCTCTCTGCAAAGCACAACCACTATTTTGAAATTTTCATTTATTAATCTCTTGTTTTTCACCATGATGAATATTGTCTTCATTTTTGAACTTTCTATAATTAGTATCATAATGTATGTATTTTTCTGTGACTTGTTTTTACTCAACAATGATTTTTTTCAATTTAAAAAAAATTTATTTGACTATATCACTCACACATAAACATGCATAAACAATAAGTGTGTAGTAATAGTTGTGAACATTCAGTAATATGATTTTTTTTAAAGATTTATTTATTTACTCCCCCCCCCCATTGTTTTTGGGCTCTCTGTCTGCTCTCTGTGTCCATTCACTATGTGTTCTTCTGTGTCTGCTTGTCTTCTCTTTAGGCAGCACCGGAAACCAATCCTGGGACCTTCCAGAGTGGGACAGAGGTGCTCAATCTCTTTGCACCACCTCATCTTATCACCACCTCATCTGCGTCTCTTATTGTCTCTCCGCTATGTCTCTTTTCATTGCGTCATCCTGCTGCGCCACCTCTCCACTCAGGCCAGCACTCTGTGCGGGCCAGCTCTCCTGTGCGGGACCGTACCGTACTCTGCACGGGTCAGCTTGCCTTCACCAGGAGGCCCGGGGAATCAAACCCTGGACCTTCTATATGACAGACAGGAACCCAATTGCTTGAGCCACATCTGCTTCCCAGCAATATGATTTTAATGATTGTACCTATATTTCATTTATTTCAGTGTTGCACAGAATTCCCTTTTATGCATATACCAAAATTTGTTTAGCGGTTTACCTGCAGATGAACAATAGGTTAATTCCAGTTTTTTGTTTTTGCAAATAATGCTGTTATGAATTTTCCTGCACATCTTTCTTGGTGAGCTTTTCAAGAATTTCACTAAGCTGTGTGCATACCTAGCGGTGGAGTTGCTGTGCTTTAGAATATGCACTGCTTCAACTTTACAAAATATACCTCATTTTCCAAGTAGATTATTTCAGTCTACAGTCATATCAGCCTTGTATGAGTTCCCCTTGATCTACATCCTCACCAATACTTGATAGTGTTAGATGTTTCCATTTTTGCCTAACTGGTGATTATAAGATGTCATCTCAAAGGCAGTTCTAATTCACAATTCTTTGATAACTATTGTGAGTGAGCACAATTTTTACATATCTATTGTTCATTTATATTCCCGTTTTCGGTGAAATACCTATTCACATCTTTAATTGTTTTTCTATTGGATTATTGTTAAATGACCTGGATATTCATCCTATATGTTATATCAAATGCAAATAATTCTAGTTTATGGCCTTTGTTTTTTCTTTCTTTGGAATGTCCTTTGAAAAACAAAAGTTTCTCATTTTTGTGTAGTCAAATCTATTAATTTTTCTTTAAGTTTTAAAATTTTACGTGTGTTTTATTTAACAAATATTTTCTCTACTTGAAGCAATACAGATATTTCTTTACATGTTCATTTGAAATTTTTAAAGTTTTGCTTCAACATTTTAGTCCTTAACTCATATGGAATATATTTTCATGTATGATGTATTATATCAAATTACTCCAGTGTCATTATTAACTAGGACATCCTTGACCCACTGTTTTGTGTTTTTGTTTTTTGTTTTTTGTTGTTTTTACTTTATTTCCTTCTCAAGACTGCTTTCACTGTATCCCATAAGTTGTTTTTTTTTTGTTTTTTTTTAAAGATTTTATTTATTTATTCATTTATCCCCCCCTTGCTGCTTGTGCTCGCTGGGTCAGCTAACCACGCCGTGTGGGCAGGCTTGCCTTCACCAGGAGGCCCCGGGAACCGAACCCAGGGCCTCCCATATGGTAAACGGGAGCCCTACTGATTGAGCCACAGCCGCTTCCCTCCCATAAGTTTTGATACATTGTGTTCTTGTTTTCATTTGTCTCAATATATTTACTGATTTCACTTGCAATTTCTCCTTTGACCACTGATTATTTAGGAGTGTATTGTTCAGCTTCCAAACATTTGTGAATTTACTTTTTTCCTTTCTATTATTGATTTCCAGTTTCATTCCATTAGGATCAGAGAAGGTGCTTTCTATAATTTCAATCTGTTTATTGAGAGCTGCATTGTGACCTAATATGTGGTCTATCCTGGAGAAGGATCCATGGACACTTGAGAAGAATGTATAATCTGTTGAGTTTGGTTGCAGGGTTCTGTATATGCCTGTTAGGTCTAACTTGTTTATCATATTGTTCAAATTCTCTGTTTCCTTGATGATCTTCTATGTAGTTGTTCTATCTAAAGATGTGAGTGGGGTGTTGAAGTCTCCAATGATTATTGTAGAAATCTGTATTTCTCCCTTCAGTTTTGCCAGAGTTTGTCTCATGTATTTTGGGGCACCCTGGTTAGTTAGGTACATAGATATTTATGTTATGACTATTATACCTTCCTTGTGGATTGTCCTTTTTATTAATATATAATGGCCTTCTGTATCTCTTATAACTTCTTTGCATTTAAAGTCAGTTTTTTTTTTAGGTACACAGATATTTATATTATGACTGTTATATCTTCCTGTGGATTGTCCTTTTTATTAATATATATTGGCCTTTTGTATCTCTTATAACTTTTTTGCATTTAAAGTCAGTTTTGTCTGATATTAGTGTAGCTACACCTCCTACAACCTCCCACATAAACATCTTTCATTAATGTGGCACATCACCTGCAATGGATATACACATCCTGGGGCTTTGCCACTAAGCATGGACCATAGTTCACATTGTAGACCACACTCTCTCCCACACAGTTCTGCATGTTATATGCTGATGTAAAATGGCCTATATTTGTCATTGCAATGTCACTCAGGGTAATTCCCAAGTCCCGAAAAAGCCCCTGTATTACAATTGCTTTTCCCTCTCCCTGCGCCCAAAGCATTCAGTGGCCACTGGCTCCACATTAATATTGTAATTTCTTCCATTACTTGAATCATAATATGTCTGTAACAGAATACCAGTAAGTCCACTCTAGTCCATAGCTCTCCCCCCAGTCCTGTCTGCCACTGGTTTTTAATGCCCACTCTTCATCCATGAGAGGACCTGTTCCATCTTACCATTCTATTCAATTCGTCTAGTTGTCTACACCCACCACCACCTTCAATGTAGTCATAAATACAGTGGCATTATAATATCTTGTTATATGGTTGGGAAAGCCCCCCAACTTGCTTTTTGTTTCAGTGGTAACTTAGCTATTCTTGGCCTTATACTCCTTCATTTCGTTTTATTTCCCACCACTACCACCACCCCCCATGGCTCCCTTGTCTGCTTGTTGGTTTTGCTCCTTGTCTGCTCATTGTTTTTTTCTAGTTATCTGCTCATATATTTTTCTTTAGGAGGCACCAGAAAACAAACCCAGGGTCTCCCATGTGAGAGGCAGGCACTCAGCAGCTTGAGCCACATCCACTCCCTGCTCATTTGGGGTTTTTTCTCATTATCTGCTCATTTTCTGCTCATTGTCCTGTTCGTTGTTTGCTCATTGTTTTTGCTCATTGTCTGCCCTTGGGGGTTTTTTGTTTGTTTGGGGGGTTTGGGGGTTATTTTTTATTTATTTATTTATTTTATTTTTTTATTTTACCGGGAGGTCCCAGGGTTCGAACCCAGGTCCCTCCATATGGCAGACGGACGCCCAACCATTTGAGCCACATCTGCCCCCCGGTTTTGGGGTTTTATTTGCTCATTGTCTGCTCACTGTTTGTTTGTCTTCTTGAGGAGACACCAGGAATCAAACTCGGGACCTCCCATGTGGGAAGTGGGTGCTCAACTGCTTGAGCCACATCCTTTCACCTTCATTTCATTTTTTTTTTTAGGTAATTAAAATTCTTTTATTAGAGAAGCTATGGGTTCCAGAACAATCATGCATAAAATACAGGAGTCCCATACACCACCCCACCACCAATACTTTGCATTGGTGTGGAACATTTGTTAGAATTGATGACAGCACTTTTTTGTAATTGTACTATTTTTTTTCTTAAAGGTAGTTACCATTATTAAAATTCATGAAATATTATTAAAATAGTACTAGTAACAATCATCCATAGTTTACATTATGTGTACTTTTCCCCACATACCACCCTATTATTTACACCTTATATTAGTGCCATGTATTTGTTATAATTTATGAAAGAACATTCTTATACTTGTACTACTAACTATAAACCATCGTCTACAATAAGGTTCACTGTGTTATACAGTCCTATGTTTTCTCTTTTAATTTTTATTCTACCAACATATATGATCTAAAGTTTTCCCTTTTAATCCCATTCAAAATGGGTAAAACACCATTTTAATCCTAATTCAGTGTTGTTAATTACACTCACAATAATGTGCTATCATCACCATTATCCATTTCCAAACCTTTATCATCAACCTAAATAGAAATTCTGTACAACTTAAGCATAACTCTCCATTCTCTAACCCTAGTCTATCCCCTGGTAACACATATTCTATGAGTTTGCTTATTATAATTAGTTCATATGAGTTAGATCATACAATATTTGTCTTTTGGTGTCTGGCTTATTTCATTCAATATAAAGTCCTCAAGGTTCATCCATGTTGTGGCATGCATCAAGACTTCTTTCCTTTTTACTGCAGAATAATATTCCATTGTATGTATATACCACGTTTTGTTTACCTATTCATCGGTTGATGTGCACTTAGGTTGCTTCCATCTTTTGACAATTGTGAATAATGCTGCTATAAACAGTGGTGTAAAAATGTCTGTTTGAGCCCCTACTTTCAGTTCTTCTGGGTATATGCCTAGAGCAAGATTGCTGAGTCACATGGTAATTCTACACTTAACTTTCTGAGGAACTGCCAAACTGTCTTTCAGGTAGCTGCACTGTTTTACATTCCTACCAGCAATGAATGAGTGTTTCTATTTCTTCACATCCTCCCCAACATTTATAGTTTTCTGATTTAATAGTAGTCATACTAGTGTGTGTGAAATGGTATCTCATTGTTCTGATTTGCATTTCCCTAATAGCTAGTGATGTTGGACATCTTTTCATGTACTTTTTTTTTTTGCCTACATAAATGTTATATAT
>JAKSZT010018658.1:22558447-22603435 GCA_026826555.1 Tolypeutes matacus | reverse complement strand
ATTTTTATTTTTCTACCCAATGTTACTTTTATTTTTTTTATTTTTTTGCTTACATTAATGTTATATATATATCTTTTACATATTTTAAAAGATGCTTAGATTACATAAATGTTACACAAAAATTACAGGGATTCCTTCATTTCATTTTAGAATCAGTTTGTCTAACTCTATGAAACATCCTATTGAGATTTTTCTGGGAATTGCATTGAATATTGTGAGAAACTGAAATTTTTATAATATTGAGGTTTCCTAACCTTGAATATGGTATATCTCTCCATGTATGTAAGACTTCGATGTCTTTCGATGTTTTTAATTTTCTCCATTAAGGTCCTGCATGTTTTTCCTTTTATAGAATTTATTCCTGATTACTACAAGTTTGCTATTACATAATACTATTTTTTAAAATATTTTCTACATTTTTTGTTTTTATAGAGAAATGCAATTGATTTTTTATGGGTATTAATCCAACCCCCACAAAACAATAATAAACTCTCTTATTAATATTCATGTCTTAGATTATTTTCTATGTAGCCAATCATATCATCTATAAATAATGATTTCTTCTTTTCTTATCCTTCTAACATTTTTTTTGGTCTGCTGTTAAAAAAAACCCTATCCTATGCCTACATTATTCCATTATTCGATTTTCCATTTCATGTTGTAAAATTTGACATGCTAAGAGGGCATTTTAATTCAATGCCAATAATGGAATTTCAGTTCTTGGCCTTGAAATGGTGGTGAAAGAATTCTCAGTAAGATAAGAAGGAGAAAATGTTCTCCCTGCCCCTGAAGCTGTAGAGGCAGCAAATGTATTTTTTAATAAAACCATCTTTGTAAGTGATATTTCCACCAAAGGTATTTTGTTCAACTTCCAGACTTCAAATATTTTAGACAAAATCTAATAAAATGACCCCTATCCTGTAAAACACCTATAATTCTGGAGCAGATGCGGCTCAAGCACCTGCCTCCCAGATTCAGTTCCCAGTGCCTCACAACAAGGTGACCAATGAGCAGACACAACGAGCAGAGACAATAAGCAGACATTGTGAACAGAATATGAGCAGACAGATGCGGGATCCATCTGACGGGGATGTAATACATCTATAGTTCTGATCACTCATCTTTCTTAATAATTTATTGTTCTGGCTATAATGCGTGAGTTAACATCTCCCTCTTCAGGAAGATAAAATTACTTTTGGATTTTCTCTGTCAAGCTAGAAGAGAATCACTGGCATTTCACTCTTCTCACATGTGCATAAAGTAAAATGACTTTACAGGACTCTATTAAACAAAGGGTTTGAGAGACTGTTGATGACTGAACCAAATAGGGAGTGGAGACATGGGAATGATGATTCCATGTTAAGTCTAAAGATGAGCCTTGCCTTTCTCCCCCGACATACACGCACTGAAAGGCCAGTAAGATAAACCTCCATTTAGGCCTCAGTGAGAGCTTGTCTGCCTTCATAGTCTTTCTCTAACTAGCTCAACATGTTGTTGTTCAAATGTTTTTACTGAATGCTACTAGAAAGTAAGAAAATTGTGGGCTTTCTATTTTGTTAATTTTTGTCTAAAGGCTTTGCCAGAAATCACTGGGCCCATGGAAAGCAGGTGGAATCCTTTCTCTGTGAGTACTAGCAGATGAACCAAAGCAGGAGTTCTCAACCACAGAGTGCACCAGAATCTCAGCAGAGTTGCAACACCTACTCTCCAGCTCATTGGACTCACACAAGACAACTAACAAGGTGATGATGATGGACAACGACAACCCCAAGGAACAAAGAGAGTCTGCCACTGCAAGCAAGACAGTTCCACCCATCTGCCCCATGGGATCTAAGCCCCCTCTCAATTAGAAACAGAGCGGGCATCACCATCTCAGAACCCTCAGAATTGGGGAATGAGCAATAGATTAAAATAGACTTACTATTATTCTATTATAGACTTATTTTCTAGCAATGGATGAACTTGTATCATTGATATAAAGGCACTGGCCAGCAGAGGTTCTGAGGGGAGGGAGAGCGAAAAATAGGTGTAGTATGGGGGCATTTTCGGGGCATTGGAATTGTCTTACATGACGTTGCACTGACAGATACAGGCCATTATATAGTTTGTCATAACTTACAAAATTGTGTGGGACAGAATGTAAAATATAATGTAAACTATAATCCACGGTTAGTGGCAATGCGTCAATATGTGTTCATCGTTTGTAACAATGTACCACACTAATGAAGGATGCTGTTAATGGGGGAAAGTGTGGGAGGGGGAGGGAGTGGGGCATATGGGAATGCCTTATATTTTTTATGTAACATTTATGTAATATAAAGTTTCTTTAAAATAAATAAATAAAAATAAGAATCACCTGGAGGCTTGTTAAAACAAATTCCTGAGCCCCACCCCCAGAGTTTCTGATTCAGCAGGTCTGGGATGGGAACTGAGAATATGCATTTCTAATAAGTTCCCAGGCCACGATGCTCAAGTTGCTGGTCCCAAGGATCCCACTCTGAGAACCACGGGAGTAGAGGAAAAACTACTGTAATTCCATCATACTGAAATTAGTTTTTCTAAGTTGATCAAATTATAATTTTATCTGAGTCAGGTGATTCTTTGTGAGAAATGAAGCCAAGATGTAGATATTTCCACCCTGCTGGTGGGCCTGATGCAGAACACAGAGTTTCTAATAGGTTGCTTTTCCTCATTAACAGAGATTCACAACCCTCCACCCCAAGATTTTTAAAAGAAAGATGTCAAGATTTTTAAAGGAAATGTGGGGAAACTGCATGATATTTTTTTCTCTTCTAAATGTAGGCATTTTCCCCTTTCTTTTCCTCGGAAGAAAAGTGCTAGTGTATAATCTTCAGCTTGCCCAAGATGTTAATAATTTCTTTTTTTGTTTGAGTGTAAGATTTCTTTTTCCTGTGTGAAAACTCTTGTGAACTGTTTAGGAATTTTGCATCTATCTTCATGGGTGATATTGACTCACAATTTTCCTTTCTTGCAGGCTTTGTCACATTTTTAGTATAAAGGTTATATTAACATCATAAAATAAGTAGGGTATATATCTTCTTTGTATGTTCTCTGTAACACTGGAATTTCTGTAACACTGGAATTATTTTTGCCTTAAATGTTTGGTAGAACTTGCTTGTGTAGCAACCTGGGCCTGGAGTTTGCTTCCTGGGAAGCCATTAGACAATCAATTCAATTTTTCTGCAGATGATTATTCAAATGGAGGATTCAATGTAACTGAAAAGTGATGAGTTCATCATTGGCCCATACCTTCAACCAGCAGCTATTTTCAGAAGGAAAGATCAAACCTCTTTCCCATCACCTATGAAAGAAGGTTGTTCTTTGGCCCAGAGTTACCCAAGGGGGAATTTCCCCACAGATAAATCTAAGAAAGGGGGCAGGGCTCAGAGGGAAAAAGCCTCTGGGTTACTTTGTGTGTTTTTTTTGTTTTTGTTTTTTTTTTTAAAGATTTTATTTATTTATTCATTTATCCCCCCCTTGCTGCTTGTACTCTCTGGGTCAGCTAACCACGCCGTGCGGGCGGGCTTGCCTTCACCAGGAGGCCCCGGGAACCGAACCCGGGGCCTCCCATATGGTAAACGGGAGCCCCACTGATTGAGCCACAGCCGCTTCCCTCTGGGTTACTTTGAAGACAGGAGCGTCAGGAGTTCAGATCAGGGAGATGGACTCTGGCAAATTTAGAACATTGTTTTTCAGACTTTTTTTTTTTTTTTTTTTTTTTTTACTATTACCCACAGTAACATACATATATATACCCAGTACACATACACAAATACATTTAAATGAAACGAGTGTTTCATGAAATTATAGTTATTCTCACTATTGCATTGCAGCCTGGCATTTTTTTTTTTTTTCCATTCCATTAAAAAAATATTTGGTATCAATCTAAAATGGTTCTGACCGGCAATTAGCAGCCAGAGAGTCAGAAGAAGAATAAGGGTAGACTGCAATTACCGTTGGGGTTTCTCTGACAATCCCGAGGCCAGGCTTAGAGGAAGGCGCAGCGCGGGTGGCAGCACTGAGCCTGGGAGGTGTGAATGGAGAGGGCGAAGCAGAACGCAGGAATCACTGCCCCGCAACCGGGAACAGCGCGGACTCGCAAAAGGAACCTCAGAGCCAGCTCCCCTCTTCAAGCAGAGCGAGGCGGGCGGTGCACGACTGGACACCAGCTCACCGCGGGGGCTCCCTAACGGACTTCACCTAGGGGAGCGAGGAGAATTACCGAGCTCTGCTTTAGCAGGTGGAGTCTGCTCCGTTCCTCCCACCCGCGCCGCGCTGAGCCCTGATTGACGTTCAGTCGGGCCACTCACAGCCTCAGGGTGGGTGGGGCCGGTGGATCCCGGGATGCCACCTTTCAGGTGCTCCCCTGGCCGGGGGCGCGTGACATCCAGCCGCGCGGACTGCAGTTCGGGCAGCCGAACCTGGAGACTTGTACAGACGCAGACGCTGCGGCTGGAAACTCCAGGCTCAAGCCGGAGACAATGGGCAGTCCCGGAACGCCTACCTGGAGCAAGAGGGCATCGGTGACACTGCAAATACCTGTAGAACCAGGAGACGCTATTTACAGCCTGAGACATGGGACAGTGATTGTGTCCCTCAGGGGGCGCCCAGTTGAGGTACCGAGGAAGGGATAAGGTCTCTAGATTCCTTTCCTCTTTAACTCCGTGGGGCCCTGGGTGAGGTGAGGGAGAACTCTAAGAATGGGTCTTCGTCCTGGACTTCTCTCCCGGCCCATGAAGGAGAGGGGAAGGGAAAGAGAGGGGTCTGCCCAGGCCATAAGACTCTTTCCTTGTGGGGGGTGCACCTTGAGTGCCCCCGTTCTGGCGAGACAATTAAAGGAATCCAGGCCCTTGGGGAGGGTACTAGGAGAATTCATCCCTTCAATTCTCACCAAGTGTTCCTTAATCAACGTGGTTAAAAGTGCCTCCATCAACTTCAAAGAGAGTCGGGAGGTCATACCAGAGGTAACTCTTACGCACACCTCAGTAGGAGCTCATAGAACATGTAAGTGCCTATCACCCCACATAGAGGGGCTCCTGAGAGCTCTGGAGACACCCAGGTCCTATATAAGTGGGGTTAGACCCAGAGACTGATGCCTTATCAGTGGGCTCTATTTTGGAATCTGTGCTCCTGAGAGTGACAGAATTGGACTCAAATAAGTCCTCCCTGCACATGGTTCATCAGTCCCTTCTATTCAAACCTATATGTGATGTTGAAATTCTTAGGTATACTTCCAGAGACTGGAACCTCTGGCCTACCTATGTGCCAGGTGTGCATGGAATCTCGGTGGAGCTGCAGCTCCTACCCTGCAGCTCAGTGGACTCATCCAGGTCACCTGGCGAGGAGACAGCGATGGGCAGTGGCCATCCCAGGGAGTGGAGAGGGCCTGCATCTGCGGGCGAGATCATCCCACCCACCATATCCATGGGATATAAGTCCTCTCTCACTTGGAGATGGAGTGGACCTCACCATCCCAATCCCCTCAGGATTGGGGGAAGAACTATGGACTAGAGTGGACTTGATGGTATTCTGTTGTTCACATGTGGTGATTCTAGCAATGGAAGAAATTATAACAATGAGGTGGAGCCAGTGGCCACTAGACACTTTTGGGGCAGGGAGGGGATGAGCAGTTGAAATACAGGGGCTTCTTTGGGATTTGGAGGTTGTCCTGGGTACCTTTGTGGCAACAGATGTAGGCCATTTAAAAATGGCACATACCACCCAGAGCTGTGTGGGAGAGAGTGTTGTCTACGGTGTGAACTGTGGTCTATGGTTGGTGGCAAGGCCCCAGGATGTGTAAGTCCATTGAGGGTGGTGGGCCACACTTGTGGGAGATGTTTGTGTGGGATGTGGTGGGAGGTGTGGGAGGTGGGCAACATGGGAATCCCAGTGGGTTCCATGTAATATTTTGGGTATCTAAGCACCTCTTAAAATATATTTATATATATACATAAATAACATTTTTGTAAGCAAATGCACATATATGCATATACATTTATATATCATTTTGCAAATGTTGTCATATATTGTGAAAATTTTGATTTTTACCCACAATAAAAAAAATTAAAAAAAAAAAAAAGTGCCTCAATCAGGAGAGTCCTATCCATCGGCTGTGTGGGATGGGGGCCTCCTCTCCATTAGAGGTGGAGTGGACAATGCCATCCCAGGGTCCTTAGGACTGGGAAATGAACTATGGACTGGAGTGGACTTACTGGTATTCTACTATAGACATACTGTGATTCTAGCAATGGAAGAAATTACAACATTGATGTGGAGGCAGTGACCACTGGAGGCTCTGCAGGCAGGGAGAGGGAAAAGCAGTTGTAATACGGGGGCTTTTTCAGGACTTGGGAGTTGTCCTGAATGGCATTGCAATGACAGATATAGGCCGTTTTATATCGCCACATAAAATGCCGAACTGTGTGAGAGAGAGTGTAGACTACAATGTGAACTATGGCTCGTGCTCAGTGGCAGAGCCCCAGGATGCGTTTATCAATTCAATGAATGTACCACACTAATGAAGGATGTTGTTTATGTGGGAGGGTGTGGAGGGTGCGAGGAGTGGGGCATGTAGGAATCCCTATATTTTTTGTGTAACATTTATGTAATCTAAGTATCTTTAAAAAAATTTTTTTTAATTATATATGTGTGTATATATATATAAGTGCCTCCATTGATTGGGCTATAGCGTGAATGTAAAGACTCCAGAATTTCTCCTGACCCTCCCCTGAAACTCTCTTTCTCTCTCTCTGCCAGAGATGACTTTACCCCTGTGCTGGCTCTCCCAGGGCCATACCACACCCACTGGCAGAGGCATGTGGTTGGTAGAAAAGAAACAAGGTTTGACATATATGGACCCAGAAGCTAGTCTATGGAAAATTCTTCCATTCATCATAAGTTATAAGTGGAGACTCTCAGAAATATACTCAATATTGCAGCACACAGGCTTTTTTTGTTGTTTATTTTTAAATATTTTTTTTATTTTTACTTTTATCCATTTTTACACCCCCATTTTTGCTGTTTTTGTGTCCATTTGCTGGGCAAGTCTCTGTGTCCATTTCCTGCTCTCTCTTCTCATGCTTCTCCTCCTGTCTTCACTGGGACTCCATCCTGGGAGCCTCCAATGTGGGAGAGAGGCATCCTACCATCTGCGCCACCTTAGTTCCTGGTTTTTCAGCATGTCTTGTCTTGGCTCTCCCTAGTGTCACTCTCCTGTTACATCATCTTGCTGTGTGGCTTGGCGGGGCCTGATGGCGCACCCACATGTGGGGCCTGGTGGCCCACACACCTTCTATATTTTTCTTTTTTCTTTTTTACATGGAGGTCCTGGGGATTGAACCCAGCTCCCCCTGTATGGGAGATGGACACCCAACTATTTGAGCCACATCCACCCCCAGCACACAGTTTTGAACATCCATTCATTTTTTATGGAAATAGACAATAAAGAATTATCAATATCCTGCGTATGGCGGACACAAATCTGTATCAGTATCACACGCAGTGAGTACACCTGTGAGTGAAATCACATGTTTCCTGCATCCCAACAATCTTGAAGAGATCCTCCAAGTGTACACAGAATTCAGACTCTACGGAACCTGGATCCACCAGCTTTCTGACCCTGTGACCTATTACTCTAGTCCTGATGAGGTCATTCTGGGGGTCTGGGATTTTGATTTCTACCTGTCAGTGATCACCTGGTTACAGGAGAGGAGGCCTAAATCCAGGACATGAGCTTAGGAGAACCAGATCTGTGGAGTTATATGTTATGTTAGAGCTTTGACTTAAACTTGGGTGCTGCTGTAACAAAAATACCTAAAAATGTGGAAGGGACTTTGAGATTGGATAATGAGTAGAAACTGGGAGAATTCTGAGGAGCATAGTAGGAAAAGTCTAGATTGCCTTGAACAGGCAGAAGAGAAGAATGCCATAAGATGAATGCAGAGGAAAAGAGAGCCAGGGAGAGAAGAAGCTGTGCTGCTGGCTTTGAAGATGGCTTTGAAGATCCAAGGAATGCAGCTCTAGATGCTGGAAAAGGTGAGAAGACAGATACTGCCCTAGAGCCTCTAGAGAAACCATCACCCTGCCAACACCTCGATTTTAGCCCAGTGAAACTGATGTCAGATGCCTGACCTCCAGAACTGTAAGAGAATAAATGTGTGTCAGCTAATTCACCAAATGTGTAGTAATTCATTACAGAAGCCATAGAAAACTAAAGCAAGTAAAAATACCAAAGGTCTGAATGAAGGCATTGGAAATAGTAATGAAAATGAGAGAAAATATTTTATGAGTGGTCTCGGTGAGAAGTCTTGTTCTTGAAGAAAACCTGTAATAAGTCATTCTGGAAAAGGATAACCATACATAATTTATAATTAATATTAAAGTTACTGCTTCTAAGTAGTGGGTGTGACCTTTGATGAGCTTTTCCTAGTTTCTCTAAGGTCCAGTTTTCCTTACTTGTAATAGGAAGGTATGAGATTACGTCTGAGGTGTCCTCCAGATCTAAATCTGTATTAAGGTATTCGACTCCCCCCTGGTTTGCTTTCCCACTGGTTTGCTCAAAAGATTATTTGTTTGTTTATGAGAAGCTTTGTTTCATCAAAATTATAATTTACCGAATGTTAATTGGCTTAAGACTTTTAAAAATAGTTTGTCACAGAGTTCTTTCAAACGCTGAGATTTTCCATTATATTTCATTCATTCAGAAGATATTTTTTGAATATCCACCATGAGCTCAATGCTATAAAAGTGAACAAGAAAAAAAAAAAAAGTGAACAAGACAGATACAATCTCCCCCCCACAAAGCTTATGGTTGAGAGAATCATATTTAAGATATGATTCATATTTAAAATATTATTCAATCACCTCAGGGACACAGCCAATCTATAAAACAATAAAAAGAAACATTTCCAATATCAAGAGGCTCTGACAAGAGAAATGAATGAATGTATAAATAATAAAAAAAAATTCAAACTATTATTTTTACTTTTTTTTTAGTAGACATTGGAAAAAATAAGCATATAATGTACTATCTTTAGGTAAATTCACTGTGAATTGTAACCTGTAGTTGTCAGCAAAGACCCAAGCAAGGGTGGGAAAACATTTTGACAGAGGAAGTAGAGTTTAAATTTCTGTCTGGTGTCTCTTTTCCCTCTGTATCTCCATTGTGGCTTGTGCTCTCTGTCTCCCTCTTATTAGGCTTAATAAGCAAAATATTTTCTATTATTTGTTCTATTAATTGGCCATATTTTGTTTTCTGAATTTACCAGTTCTGGTAATCTGGGTTTGCCTTATTTCTCTCTACTCTGAAGTACTCTTTGTCTGAAACATAAAGTTTAGTGCTGATTATATATAGGCAAAAGAGAGAATGTAGAGGGAAAAGAGGATCAAATAAGAAAATGTTCATGAAAGCACTTTTGAAAATTCAAAGTATTACACAAATGTAATGTTTTATCATTAGCTATGGTTTTGGGTTCCAATTCTGTCCAAAGAAATTTGGAAGCTGTATCAGAATATTATATTGTGTCAAAGAATATTATATTAATAATAATAATCATAAATTTTAAAAAGAAAAAAACAAAGAATATTATATTGTCTTCTAGTTGGTTTATCTACAATACAATTTCAGCAATGAAAAGAAAGTTATTTTACAGGGGGAAAAAACAACAATGCCCGTCTGTATAAAGCAGCTGTAAAAATTACAATATTCTTCTTTTTTTCGAGGAAAACGTGGTCACCGTTGTAGCAGCGCACCGGCTCACCGGTCCTCCTGACTCACCGCTGTTCGCTCTCGCCGAGGAACAAGTCGGTTAGGAAAGCTACGCCGCAGCCATGGCTTTTAAGGACACCGGAAAGACGCCCATAGAACCAGAGGTGGTGATTCACCTCTGACCAGCCGCAATATGAAGTCTCTGGAGAAGGTGTGTGCTGACTTGATTAGAGGCGCAAAGGAAAAGAACCTCAAAGTGAAGGGACCGGTTCGGATGCCCCCCAAGACTCTAAGAATCACTACAAGGAAAACTCCTTGTGGTGAAGGTTCAAAGACTTGGGATGTTTCCAGATGGGGATCCACAAGTGACTCATTGATCTGCACAGTCCGTCTGAGATTGTTAAACAGATTACATCCATCAGCATTGAGCCAGGAGTAGAGGTTGAAGTCACCATTGCAGATGCTTAAGTCAACTATTTTAATAAATAATGCCAGTTGCTAAAAAAAAAAAAAAAAAAAAAATTAACACACACACTCAGAAGACTAACTATAACCAGCACCTGGTTTACTTAGCTTTGTAGAATGATGTAAGACATGAAACATAGCATGTCAGCCTGACAGCGTCAAACACACCTTCATCAGAAATCATTACAATAATCTTAAGTGCTGCTTCTCAACCCTCTCATCCCATGGTCATAATGGACAAGACCCCAGGGGTGGATGTGAACCATCCTAGGAGAGAAAACTTCATACATGACAGGAACCACATCTCGTAACAGCCTGTGAATGCAGATTCCAAGCCAAGGAACAAAAGAAACACTATATGCAGAATCCAAAGTCTATGTTTCTCAACAGTTCTGGTCACATAAGCTAACAAAGTCTAAATACCTACCATGAATCTTCCTAATACAGACATAGTTCACCCACCAGGGATTATTTCTGCAATGAAAAATGTTGCCTTGTGATCCAGCTGATATTCCACAATTATCTTAATCCAACACATTCCCAAGAAACAGTAAGGAGAAGGTAGAGTTGAGTTCATCTTCCCATGGGAAAATAATGGTTTAAAACTCCTTTTAGCCCTTTGACCCACCAACAAATATGACTTACTCCCACTCAAGAACTCATTCCAGTTAGGACACAAGCCTGGTGATATCACTTCCTGATAGCAGCTACTGAGTATTGCAGGTAGAAGGAACTGGGGTGGATGCCTGTAAAGAGAAAAATCCTCTCTTGCTTTTAACTTTCAAATCTAAAGAACACGATCGATTCAGCAAGCATTTGCTACAGACCTAATGCCAAGCACTGCCACACAAGAAGAGTAATCTGACAACCCAGTGAAGATAGGCTGGAGAAGGGAAAGGGAGTGTAGACTGATGGGAAAGAAGGAAGGAACAGAACCAGCAGGGGAACGGCTGTAGCAAAGTGCTCTGAGGGTACTGGATTCTAGGGCCAGGACAGCCTATGCGTAAGTCATAAGGATGCTTCTAAATGAGACAAAAGAAATGATCAACCTGATATATCTGAAAGAGCAAGAGCTGTGTGATGTAGCCCCAGCATACAGCCCCTCTGAAAACCAGTAGGTATCTTCCAGGAAAGGACCTGCTGAAAATCTTCCTCCTGGATTATGGGAAACCCACAAGATGTACCCAGGCAAGGGTTTAATGGAGCATACAGTAAGTGCTCTGCACATGTCTTTCTCCCTCCTCACTCACTGCCCCACACCCACACCCCCTACTTCATGAATCTCCAAGTCTCCTTTCTCTGCAGTCCCCAGAGTATAGATGGATCTGGACCCCAATCATTACCCCATTTGGCACCAGGAAAAGAGCCCTTTGGAACAGACGTGGGAGCACATCATCCTGGCCACAGATGTAAGACTCTGGGGATCAGGAAGCCTATTGGATGTTACCTGCCACATTGTCCTTTGAGAACCAGAAATAAGCTTCCAGTTCCTGCTGAGATGGCAAACAGGTAGGTACGGGCTCCTGACTCCCTCACCCAAAATTAATTTTGATAAGCAAAGGGAAGTGGTGATTCGAGGAACTAGCAACAATAAAGACAAGGAGCATAACATGTTTAGACCTTGCCAGGGAAGACGGAATGTTATCTTGAATTGACAGTGTGTATGGGGAGTGGGAGGGACTGCATCCCAAGATGGAGGCAACCTGGGAAGACAAGCTGCAGGAAGACTTTTTAAAATGCTTCTCGACTCCTTCACAATTCCCTTGGGACAACCATTGCCTCTTTCACATATAAATGGACTGCAATAAGCCAGCCTGCTTGTATCAGCAGGGTAGATCAGCTAGGGAGAGGAACTGGTAAAACTAGGCATAAGCTGACCAGTACTTTGGGGTAATCACTTCTTCACTACTCACCACCACTACCCAGCTCCCATAGCTGGTGGATTGCAACCAAGTGCCTGTCACTCCCAGTTGTGCTTTTCCTGAGAATTGGCTGATAGAGTAGTTGAAAATGGGGAGATCCATAGGTTTGGACCTGGAGAGACACAGATGAGGAGCTGACCTTCACCTCTTTCCCATTACATATTACCTTACAGACTAGAGGATGCCCCCATGGAGACATAAGCTCATAGACCAACATAATTAGACAGCTAAGGAATAAAACTACTGTTAAATCTGGACAACAAACTGAACACCATCTACCATCTGGTGCAGAATTGTGAAAAAGATCAACTAGGAAGATAAAATAAAATGATAAATAAACTTAAGATAACAGAAGAGATCAGCAACATTTAAGTAAAAACAGTAATTCATAAAAATCAAGAGATAATATTAGATGAGAAAACTAACCATAGAAATTACAAGCACTATAGATGGAACAAGTATTAGAATGGATGTAGCTGAAGAATAAGTAGTGATGTGGGAGATAAGATGCAGGAACTTTCCCAGAAGAAAGTAAGAAAGAATAAAGAGACTGAAAATATAAAAGAAATTTCAGTGGAACACAGGATAGAAGTAGAAGAATTGACATCTGATTGATAGAGGATGTCTCACAGTAAGAGAAAAAAATAGAGAGGAAGAAATATTTGAGGAAATAATGAGTAATGAATTTACCAATATTAAAGAAAGATTAAAGTTCTCAGCAAAAAAGAGCTCAAAGAGTATCAAATAGCAGAAAAAAAAAAAAAAAAAAAAAAAAACACCACACCTAGGCTCATTGTAATGAGACAAAGAAATATTCTAAAAGCTTATAGAGAGAAAGAACAGATCGTCTACAAAAGAGGAAGAATCACATTGACATCAGACTCTTCAGGAGCATCAGTGGATACAAGGAGAAAACAAAATGTTATTTTTATAGTATTGAAGGAAAATAAACTTGAGCCTAGAACTTTATATATAGCCAAATTGCCATTCAAATGTGATAGCATATGTATTAGTCTGCCAAAGGGGTACTAATGGAAAGTACCAGAAGTCTGTTGGCTTTCATAAAGGGTATATTTATTTGGGATAAAAGCTTATAGTCCCAAGGCCATGGAAAGTCCCACTCAAGGTACCATAATAGATACTTTCTCACCAAAGTCAGCTGCCACATGTTGAAGCAATATGGCAGGTGATCTCTGCCTGGTCTCTCAGGGCTTTCTATATCAGTATAGGGCTCGTTTTTTTTCTGGGCCTTCTCAGCTGCTCAGCTGCTCTGTTCTCTTCTGTTGCAAACTATCAAGAGAATGGCTCATCTCTCCCCAGGGCTTAGGATCGACCCTGACAGAACTCTCTCTCTCTTCTGAGTGTCTTCTTGAGTGAGTATCTGTTTACATCAACCCACCAAGATGGCGGTGGCTCAACCTGAGTCATGCCCTACTGACGTGGTAGAATCAAAAGCCCTAAATTGATTTTATCAAGTAAACCTAAACCTTTGAATTCAATACAATCAAATGGTATCACATTCAGAGGAACAGATTAGTTTACAAACATAACCTTTCTCTTGTTGGGATTCATAATCTCTAACTGCCTACAGGATAATAAATATGTTTACATGCATATGAACCCTTAGAACACAAATACTCATACTAAAAACACTCCTGGAAGAAATGCTCAAGTAAGAAGAAAACAAAACTGAGGAAGTTGCAGCAAGGAATAGAGAAATAAAGATAATTAAATTGTCAACAGATTCAGGACCAGACCATATTAAATAAAAAGGACAAATGTGTGAAATAGATTTTCTTGATGAGGTGGACTGGGTGACTGAAGAAGGAAAGGGAAGATCAAAAGGACATAAGAGTATGCTAAAGAACCTGGAAGCAAGGTATAAATAGTTAGATATTTAAGAAATTAATAAAGGTAAATAAACATGAGCATGTGTCATAAATTAAAGAGAACCATCATAAGAACAGAATCAGTAGGTACAAATTTTAACTCAGCAGGAAAAAAAATAAGCCTATCAAATGGAAAGCAAGGAAAGAGAAGAAATAATGTACAATAAATACAAAATGAAATGAGTTGCAAAACTAAGTCTTCACCCATCAGCAGTTAGAACCATTACCAGTTAAAAGACAGAGTCCCTCATAATGGAAGAAATAAAAAGACACAGCCCGGGTCGGATGTGACTCAACTGGTTGGGCGTCCGTCTCCCATATGGAGGGACCCGGGTTCGATCCCCGGGACCTCCCAGTAAAAAAAAAAAAAAAAAAAAAAAAAAGACAGCCATATGTTGTCTACAAAATATATTCTTAAAATAAAAAGATGCGTGAAGGTTGAAATTAAAAGCAGGTAAAAGATTTACCAGGTGGCAAAAGAAAGCTGGGCAACAATCTCAATACATGACAAAATAAAATAAAAAAAACTTATTTGTATAATTATGAAAGAAACAATACAGCAAGAAGATATAATCATCTTAAACATATACAAAATTAACAACACAACTTCACGATTTATAAAGCAACAACTGAAAGAGCTATAGGAAGAAATTGATTTTTTAAAATTGCAGTTGGCAATTTTAATAAACCTCTCTCAGAAACTGGTAGATAAACTAGATAAAAAAATAAAGCAGAGATCTTGAAGTTCAGAACAATAAAATTATTTAAGTTCAAGCTTATTAATAAAGACTCAATAAATAAATGAGGAGCTCTTCCTGATTAAAGAGATATGACAACTTCGACACGTGATTCTGGATTGTGGGGGGTGAGTTATAAGGATCTATACTGGTGAAATTGGTGAAATTTGAATGTGGACTATAAATTAGATATTAGTATTATATCCAAGATAGATTTCCTGAATGTGGTAATTATCCTATATTTATGTAAGAAAATGTCCTTGTTCTTAGGAAACATACTGTAATTGTAGCAGTAAAGAAGCATGATATCTCAACTTATGACAAAAATGGTTAGGGAAAAAAAACAGAAAGACAGAAAGAAAAAGGAAATACGGCAAAATGTTAAAATTTGCTAAATCTGCATGAAATGTACACAGAAATTATTTGCACTAGTCATAACTTTTCTGTAAGTCTGAAATCATTTCAACATAGAAAGGTTTAAAAATTCTACAAATAATCTTTGAGTTTAAAGAAAAATCATAAGGAATATAAAGAATACTTAGAACTGAACAAAAATTTAAAATTACATATCGAAATGTGTTAGATATGGCTAAATTTGAACTTAGAGGGAATTTTCTTTACCTTTAAATACACTTAACAGAAAACCAAAAAAAAAAAAGTTTAAAAACAAATGAGCTAAGCATTCAACTCAAAAGTTGGGGAAAGAGGGACAAAACAAACCCAAAGAGAGAAGGAAGGATAATTAAGATAAGCATAGATATCAATGAAATAGAGAACTAAAATCAATAAAATAGATTAATGAAACCAAAAACTGGCCCTTTGAAAATATACATATTTTTCCCAAAAAAAACAGAATGAAGAACAAAATCTGTCCAGCTCGTTTTATAGAGCATTTTTTATTACAAAGAAATGAAAGAAAAGCAAGTTTTAAGCCCATGCTTAATAAAAATAAATACAAGACCCTAAGTGAAATATTAGCTAAATAAACCCAACAGGATGATCAAATAGGGTTTATCCCAGGAATGCAAAAATGTTTAACATCAAAATATCTATCAGTACAATTTAGCATATTAGCAGATTAAAAGGTAAAATATATATGATGAAATAAATCAATTCGGGAAAACTAATTTTAAAATTTAAACAACTATTTATAATTTTTTAAAACTTCTTAGAAAACTAGGAATAAAAGGAAACCTACTTAGTTGTACATAAAACCTATAGCAAGGGAGCCAATGTGGCTCAAGCGGCTAAATGTCCACCTCCCACATGAGAGGTCCCGGGTTGGGTTCCCGGTGCCTCCTGAAAAAACAAAAACAAAACAACAAGCAAAACAAATGAAAAAACCAACTCAGGGAAGCTGATGTGGCTCAGTGGTTGAGCTCCGGCTTCCCACATACAAGGTCCGGGGCTCAACCCTGGCCTCTGTTACCTAAAAAAAACAAACAAACAAACAAACAAAAAACGACAGCAAGGTGGAATATACATACTTTTCCCTATTCATGCCACTAAGTGTAACTAAAAACCTGAACACTATAGATATATGATATATAGATAGAGATATATAGATATGCATATATAAACCTAAGGAGATACTGAAAGAGGGAGATAAGAAGGCAGACCAAACAGGGCCCAAAAAATGATATAGTTATGAGTTGTCTGAGCTCCTCCCCCAAATATATCGCAGATTTGGAAAAGCCCCAACAAAAACCTGTTCTCTATAGCCAAACAACCAGAAGAGAGGCAGCAAACTATGACCTCACCTCCACTTGTGAATGGGAAGCCTAGACTTTCACCTTCCTGAAGCTGTAACTAGATGCCCCAACATGCCCACTGGGGTGGTGTCAGAGAAGACCAAGTAGGAAGCCAAGACTTTCATTTCTGCCAGCCCACCAGTAAGGAGGTCCTCTCCCTGGGGTCTTAGTGGAGACCACTTGGGGACCCACAACTCCAGAAAAGCACAGTAATATTAAGAAGCCCTCTTTCCACTTTGGTTGCTGGTGGAGACTGAGTGGGGAACCTGGACTTTTATCTCCAATTGGCAGTAAGGATATATTCAATACTATTTTAAAATTTATGTGGAAAAACAAAGGACTACCATAGCTAAAATCATCTTGAGAAAGAATAATAAAGCAGGAAGATTCAGTATATCTGATTTCAAAATGTTACATAGCTGGGGAGCAGATGTGGCTCAAGGAGTTGAGCACCGGCTTACCACATGAGAGGTCCCAGTTCGGTCCCTGGTGCCTCCTAAAAACAAAAAACTGAACAAGCAAACAAAGGTAAAAACCAACTCAGGGTAGCCAATGTGGCTCAGTGGTTGAGCTCCGGCTTCCCACATAGGAGGTCTGGGGTTCAATCCCTGGCCCCTGGTACCTCAAAAAAAAAAAAAAGTTATATAGCTACTCTAATTAAGACTATGTGGTGTTGGTGAAAGAACAGGCACATAGATCAAACAGAAGAGAGAATGCAAACCAATATGCCCAGCTTATTTCTTTTATTAAGTTTTATGTATAAACACTTAATACCCACCAAGAAAAACTTGTCCATCCCCCTCTCCTCCCCATCCCCTACTAATCTCTATTTTCTGTCTCTGCAAATTTGCTAGTTCTAGATATCTCTTATAAATGGCATTACAGGGAAGCCGATGTGGCTCAAGTGGTTGGGCATCCATCTACTATATGGAAGGCCCCGAGTTCAATCCCTGGATCCTCCTGGTAAAATAAAAAGGCGAGTAGGTGAGCCGGGCCCATGCGGCGAGCCACGCAGCAAGGTGATGATGTAACAGAAGAGGGACTCAGGGGAGAGCCAAGGTGAGACGCACCAGAAACCAGGATCTGAGGTGGCGCAAGTGACAGGGTGCCTCTCCCATATCAGAGGTCCCTAGGATCAAATCCCGGTGAAGCCTGGAGGAGAAATATGAGAAGAGAAGGCAAGAAACAGATACAGAAGATCACCCAGTGAATGGACACAGACAGCAAGTGGGGTGGGGGGAATCATAGAACTGTACACCAAAAAGAAAAAAAGAAAGTCAATTTAATAAATAAATAAATGGCATTACACAATATTTGTCCTTATGTGCCTTGCTTATTTCCTTCAGCCATAATGTTTTCAAGGTTATTCCATGTAGCAGCATGTCTCAAAACTTCATTCCTTCTTATAGTCAAATAATATTCCACTGTGTGTATGTAACATATTTTGTTTCTCCCCTTCATTTCTCAATGGACACTTAGAATTATTTCTACCTTTTGGCCATAGTGAATAATGTTACTATAAACATTGCTGTATAAATATCTTTTAAGACTCTGTTTTCACTTTCTTTGGGTATATATGTAGAAGAGGAATTGCTGGCTCGTATGGAAATTCTATACTTAACTTTTTAAGGAAGTGCCATATTGTTTTGCACTGTGGCTGCACCATTTTACATTCCTACCAATTAGAGTTCCAATTTCTCTGTATCCTCTACAACACTTGCTATTTTTCTTTTTTGGTTTTTGAGTAACAGCCATCCTTGTGGGTGTGAAGTGGTGTCTCGTAGTTTTAATTTGCATTTCCCAATGGGTAATGATGTTTAGCATCATTTCATATGCATATTGGCCATTTGTATATCTTCTTTGGAGAAATGTTTATTCCAGTCCTTTGCCCACTTTTTAATTGAGTTGCTTCCCTTTTTGTTACATTGTAAAAATTCTTTTTATAGTCTGGATATTAAGCCCTTATCTGATATACCAAATATTTTCTTAAATTCTACAGGTTGCCTTTTCATTCTCTTGATAGTATCCTTGATGTACAAAAGTTTTTAATTTTGATGAAGTTGGATTTATCTGTTGTTTCTTTTGCTGCTTGTGTTTTGTTGTCATATCTAAGGACCCACTGCTGAATCCCAGGTCATGAAGATTTGCTTTGTGTTATCTTTTTAAGAACTTTATAGTTTTAGCTCTTAAATTTAAGACATTGATCCATTTTGAGTTGATTTTTTATATGGTATGAGGTAGGAATCCAACTTCATTCTTTTACACGTGGATAAATAGTTTTCCCAACACCATTTGTTAAAGAGACGATTCTTTCCCTATTGCATGTACTTGGCACCCTTGTTGAAAACCAAATGGCCATAGATGTACAGGTCTATTTCTGGACTTTCAATTCTATTCCATTAGTCTATTTGCTAATTTTTTGCCAGTACTACACAGTTTTGATTCCTGTAGCATAATAAGTTTTGAAATCAGGAAGTGTGCATCCTCCAACTTTGTTCTTCTTTTTCAAAATTGATTTGGCTATTCAGGGCCTCCTGCAGTTCCATTTGAATTTGAGGATCAGCTTTTCCATTTCTGCAAAATTCCATTTCTGATGGAATTTTGATAGGAATTACATTGCATCTGTAGATTGCTTTGGGTAATATTGACATCTCAACAATATTCCTTCTTCCAGTCCGTGGGCATGGGGGTGTCTTGCCATTTATTTAGATCTTCTTTACTTTCTTTCAGCAATGTTTTGTAGTCCTCAGTGTACAAGTCTTTTATAAGCTTGGTTAAATGGAATCCTAAATATTTTATTCTTTTAGATGCTATTGTAAATGGAATAATTTTCTTAAGTTCCTCTTGTATTGTTCATTGCTAGGTCTAGAAACACAACAGATTTTTGTGTATTTATCTTGTGCTTTGCCATTTTGCTGTATTTGGTTATTAGCTTTACTAGCTTCCTTGTGGATTCCTTTGGATTTTTATATATAAGATCATGTTCTCTGCAAATAAAGGTAGTTTTACTTCTTCCTTTCCAATTTGGATACCTTTATGTTTTTTTTCATTCCTAATTGCTCTGTCTAGAACTTCTAGTACAATATTGAATAGCAGTGGTGAACGTGGGCATCCTTGCTTTGTTCCTGATTTTAGGAGGACAATTTTCAGTCTTTAACCATTGAGTATGATGTTAGCTGTGGGTTTTTCATAAGCAGCCTTTGTCATGTTAAGTTCCTTCCTATTCCTAGTTTTCTGAGTTTTTTAATCAAGAAAAGATACTGGGCTTTTTCAAATGCTTTTTCTGCCTCTACTGAGATAATCATGTGGTTTTTTTCCCTATGTTCTGTTTTTGTGGTATACTGCATTGGTTGATTTTCATATGTTGAACCACCCTTGCATTCCTGGGATAAATCCCACTTGGTCATGGTGTATATTCTTTTTATATGCTGTGGTATTCAGTTCACTAGTATTTTGTCAAGGATTTTTGCATCTATATTCAAAAGGTAAATTGTTCTATAGTTTTCTTGTGATTTCTTTATCAGGCTATGCTGATAAAAAGGTAATGCTGGCTTCATAGACTGAATTAGGAAGTGTTCCCTCCTCTTGAATTCTTTGGAAGAGTTTGAGAAGGATTGGTATTAACTCTTCTTTAAATGTCTGGTAGAATTCACCAGTGAAGCCATCTGGTCCTGGGCTTTTCTTTGGTGGAAGCTTTTGCCACTATGGGTTTGATGAAGTTTTCTATTTCTTCTTAGTCAGTATAGGTAATTTGTGTGTTTCTAGGAATTTTTTCCATTTTGTCTAGCTTTTCTCATTTGTTGGTGTACAATTGTTCAAAACATTCTCTTATAATCCTTTTCATAAGGTCAGTAACTGTTTTCATTTATGATTTTAATTATTTGCATCTTTTTTATTTGTCAATCTAGCTAAAAGTTTGTCAATTTTTATATTTTTCCAAAGGATAAACTTTTAGTTTTGTTGATTTTCTCAATTGCTTTTCTGTTCTCTATTTCATTTATCTCCACTCTAATTGCCACAGTTTCCTTCTTTTGCTAACTTAGGGTATACTTTGCTCTTCTTTTTCTAATTCCTCCAGGCAGCAAGTCAGGTTATTGGTTTGAGATCTTTCTTCTTTTTTAATATAGGCTATAAATTAATACCTATAAGTTTCTCTCTGAGCACTGCCTTTGCTGCATCCTCTAAGTTTTGGTAGGTTGTGTGTTTGTTTTCATTTATCTCTAAGTCGTTTATCTTTTCCCTTGTGATTTCTTCTTTAACCCATTGATTGTTAAAGAGTGTGCTGTTTAATGTCCACATATTTGTGAATTTTCCAATTTTCCTTCTGTTTTGATTTATGTAATTCCATTGTGGTTGGAGAAGTTACTTTGTATGTTTTCAATCTTCTTAAATTTATTAAGACTTCTCTTGTGCCCTAACATAATGGTCTTTTCTGGAGAACGATCCATGTGCACGTGAAAAGAATTCTGCTGTTGTTGAGTAAAGGTTTCTATATATACCTGTTAGATCTAGTTTGGTTTATTGTGTTGTTCAAGTGCTCTCATTCCTTGTTGATCTTCTGTCTAGATGTTCTAGCCAATATTGAGAGTGGTATTTCAGAATCTCCAACTATTATTGTATAACTGCCTGTTTCTCCCTTCAATTCTGTCAATGTTTGCTTAATATTTGGGGGCCCTGTTGTTGATGCAAATGTGTTTATCATTGTTTTATCTTCTTGCTGAATTGACCTTTTATCAATATATAATGTTGTTCTTTGTCTCTTCTAACAGTTTTTTTAATTAAAGTCTATTTTGTCTGATATTAGTATAGCCACCCCAGCTCTCTTTTGATTGCTATTTGCATGGATCATTTTCTTCCTCCTTTTACTTGACTATATCAATGTCACTATCCTAGTTATGATGTACTACAGTTTTACAAGATGCTACCATTGGGAGAAATTAAACAAAGAGTACACAGGATCTGGCTATATTATTTTTACAACTGCATGTGAATCTACAATTTTCTCAAATTAAAAGTTTAATTTTATATATCCAGTAGTGGTATTGCAAGAACTGAGAGCAATGACACGAACAGACATCTGCACACCGATGTTCATAGCCACATTATTCACTCTTGCCAAAAGTTGGAAACAACCCAGGTGTCCATCAACAGATGAATGGATAAACAAACTCTGGTGTATTCACATGATGGAATATTATGCAGCTGTAAGAAGAAATGAAGTCATAAAGCATATGGCAACATGGATGAACCTGGAGGACATTATGTTGAGTAAAGCAAGCCAGACACAAAAAGACAAATAATGAATAAATGTATTACTATGAACCAAATATATTGTGTAACATATTGTTTGATTAAAAAAAAAAGTTTAATTTTTAAAAACTACAGAAAACATTGTATTTAATGAAAAAAATTTAAATTTATTTCCTTAGTGATGATGCTCATTATCATTGCTACTATTTAACATAGCTGTGGAGGTCCTAGTCAATGCTATGAAAAGAAAACTAGGGAAGCGGATGTGGCTCAAGCAGTTGGGTGCCCACCTACCACATGGTAGGTCCCATGTTTGGTTCCTGATGCCCCCTAAAGAAGACGAGCAAGACAGTGAGCTGACGCAACAGGCTGGTGAGGCAAGCTGACACAGCAAGATGACACAACAAGGAGACACAGCAAGGAAACACAATGAGAGACACAATAAGCAGGGAACAGAAGTGGCTCAAGCAATTGGGTGCCTCCCTCCCACATGGGAGTTCTTGGGTTCAGTTCCCAGTGACTCCTAAAAAAGAAAACAAGCAGACACAGAGAGCACACAGTGAGTAGACACAGAGAGCAGACTGCGAGCACAAATATTGAGGGGAGGAGAAATAAATAAATAAATAAATAAATGCTTAAAAAAAAAAAGAAAAAGAAAACTAAATAAGAGTTTTACTGATAGCAAGGGAAGAGAGAAAACTCCAGTATTTGCAGCTGGTATTATCTATCTGGAAAAGAAAAGGGAGAACAAGAGAGAGAGAGAGAGAGAATCAACAAATAAAACATTATAACCAAAAAGCAGGGTTATACCATATAAGACCAATAAAAACTGGTTGCATTTCTCAACACCAGAAATAACTGATTTGAAAATAAAATTAAAATAAGATACCAATCACAATAGCAACAGAAGCTATTAAGTGTCTAAGAATCAATTGAACATACACAAGATTATTATGAGAAAGTGAATTTTTCAAACCTTAATAAAGTACAAGCAAAACAATTTGATAAATGGAAAAATACCCTGTTTTTGCGTGAGATTACATAATAGTGAAAAGAAATTAACTGTCTCAAAATTGTTCTATAAATTCAGTATAATTGCAATCAAAATTCAAGCTGAATTTTGAGGAACTCAATAAATTTACTATAAAATATCTGTGCAAAAAATAAATATCCAGAAAGACTTACAAAAACTTTAGGATGGGGGAGGGGAAACCAAAATGAGTATTCTCTCAGGGCCCCTAGCAGGGATCTCCAAACTGAGTCTTCTCTTGCTACCACTTTTCTGAACTCTTGTCCCTGCCCAAGGCCAAAAGGAGCCTAAATTTTACAACCCTCTCTTCCCCAACCTCAACTTCTTTCCTTCATGTTGTCAATGTGCCCGCTGTCTTCCGTTTGTCCTTCCATAACCTCTCTCCACACATCTCCACCCTGGTGTCTGCCCAGCGTGCTGACTTGTAGGAAAACACTTGACAGGCTTCTGTGCTCCCTGGTTTGCTGTTGCTATCAGCCAATGATGAGCCTGACAACAGAGGCAGGAAGGGAGGGAGGTCAGGGATTTTATTCCCTTGGCTCCCTCCGTGCAAAGTCACCTTGGGCTGGCTTTGTCCCTTGACTGAAGGACGTTGCTCCTGGCAAGGCTGGCAACTCTACAGGACTTGCTCTCCTTCTGGATTCTGGTAAACCCTTCCTCACCCTTGTCTCTTTGTACCTTAGCAACTCAGTTGCTGCTAACTCCAGGTTACTGTACTATCCCTTGTGGTTCCCTTACAACCACCTCCTGGTCAATACTTCTTTGTAAGTCAGCTTTCCTTGAATTACACTATTATGAATATGCTGTCTGTTTTCTGTTGAGACCCTGATACAGTGAAAAACATTTATTCCTTCCCTGTCCCAGACCAGCTTGGCTAAGGAGTCTTGGTAGCCTCATATGCAACAGAAAAGTGGGATAAGAAGGCTAAAGAGAATCAGTGAGCCACCTATCTGGGGAACAATCTCCACTCACTGCAGCCACTAGGGACCAGTCTGGCCAAGAAGGAGCAGGAAGCACCAAGGAGGAATCACCCATGCCCTGCTTCATGGCAGCCTGAGGGCTCTTGGGAACAGCACGTTCTCCAGCCCAAAATAATACATTTCTCTAAAATATCTCCCTACCCTGAGGGTTGAAGGAATTCCCAGCACTGTGCTTGCCCTCAAGGGCACAGACCCAGTACTTTTGTGTGTGGAGAGTTGTACTAGGTGACCTTTAAAATCAATTGCAGGGAGCCAATGTGACTCAAGCAGTTGGGTACCCACCTCTCACATGGGAGGTCCCAGGTTCGGTTCCGGTTGCCACCTAAAGAAGATGCAAGACAGCAAGATGATGCAACAAGGAGACACAGCAAGGAAACACAATGAGAGACACAACAAGCAGGGAGCAGATGTGGTTCAAGCGATTGGGTGCCTCCCTCCCACATGGGAGATCTCGGGTTCAGTTCCCAGTGCCTCTTAAAAAGAAGATGAGCACACAATGAACAGACACAGAAAGCAGACAGCAAGTGCAAACAATGAGGGGGGAGCGGGAGAAATAAATAAAAAATAAATCTTAAAAAATAACTATCCAAGTTCTGCTTTTAAACACACACAGGACATTGAAGAGAGAGACATTTGATGTGTTATGCCACTTGGATTATGTATAACCCAGAAGAGCTTGTCTCTCTCTCTCTCTGTCTCTCTCTCATGCACATAGCTTTTTTTTGCATTCCATTTTGTTGTGTCCTCCCTTTCTTCCCTATTGTAGCCTGACTTTCTGGCTCCCAGGAGATGTGCGTGGCATTTTTTTCTATTCCTCACCTTCCTTATAAAGCAAAACACAAGGCTCTACAAGGTTACGGCAGATAAAAGCCTGCCGGGGAATCTCCAGACAGAGACCTAGAAGCTGTCCAATTAGCTGACCTTTCCTGCCTTCCCTGCCACTTTGGACCCCACATCTGTGACCAGATCCAAACTCTTCGAATGTGCAGCTTCTCCTTCAAAATTGTCCAGGCAGAGACAAGACCCAAAGTCCCACCCCTAGAGGAGACTGCAAAGGAATTTGCTTTATCAAACCACAAAAATAATTAAAGTAAATGGAAGATGAAAGTGAAACAAAAAGTGGATCAAATTTATAGGTTGGATTTCTGAGCCTACATTTATCAGTTAGCTTCCCCCAGCACATATCATGTTTCTTCTTTTCTTCTTATGTGAACTTCTTCAAAGAATAACTGTTTTAAATTCATGAGCACTCTTCCAGAAGAGAGGACCTTATCACAAGGATCCTTCTGGAGATAAATTAACAGATTGGATAAATACTGAGCACCTACCCTGGACATCCAGTCTGTATGAACAGTGCTATCCCCTCTTCTTCAGGGCACCATCAGATAGACCCAGTCTAGGGTCAGAGGGTTCTAGCCCCCATGACCACTCTCCTACCACCCACAGTGCACCACCCCCAGCCATGGACAGGAGCCCAGAGGAAGATGCCACATTCTGTCTTCTGACCCTTTTCCCAAGCTCTTTAGATCCTGACTTTCTGTGTTCCCCATAGATATCCACACAAGTATGCAGCCAAACCCCTCCAAAATCCTTTCTTAGCCCAAACTCCTCAGGGGCTTGTCTTCATTTCTTGTTTATTTTTCTTGTCCTTCCCCCAATTCAAATTCCAGAAACAATTCCACAGCCTAACTTTCTGTGTCCAGCAGGTGTCGCCCTTCACCGAAAGACAAGCGATACCAGGCAATGTCTCTTCTACATTGTGAACTTGACACCCCAACACTGGGTGCCATGTGGGTGTGGAAGGGGGGCCTGCAGAGAGGTGTGTCCAGCCTCATGAGGGGCCTCATAATAAAGTAATCTACTGACTTCTAGTTCAGGTAAACAAAGTGTTCTTTGGGGCAAAATTATTTAACCTCTCTGAGCCTCTGTGTCCTTGTCTGTGACATGGAGACACTTGTTCCTAATGGGGTTCTAATGAGAAGCAAACAAGATACAAACATAAAGTTCTAAGCCCAGTGCCAGAAACGTGATAGACATCTGAGGTATGTCCCCTTCCCTGCTCAGGGTGTGGAAGAAATAAGTTTACCCAGAACTCATATCTGAGGTTAGGCTTTGTCCCCTGAATCCTGACTATGTGAGGATAAATGGAATAACTCATGTAAGGCATCTGGTGCAATGCCTGGCCCAGAAAGCTCACTAACTGCTGATATCTAACATCACTGTTACAGGCCCCCTGAGTACCAGGCAATGCTGTAGTAGTTTACAGGTGTGAACTCACTTAATTCTCTTAAGATCCCTTATAAGGTGAGGAAACTGTTAATCCCCTTCTTCTCTCTCATTCCATGACTTCATCCCACCATAGGTTAATTTCTTCTTATGAATTATAAGCCAGAAAACTGCCCCAAATTCTGTCGTGTCTAGATGGGAGAGTGGAAAGATCCGCTGACTCCACTCAAGTGGGAGAGAATCAAGCCAGCCCCTGGCTCTGCCCAAATTCCCTCTCCAAGGCCCCAGGAAAAAGGCATGGATAAACAATATTTCCACCAGAGTTTACTCCTCAGAGATGATCACCAGCAACTCACTGCCCTCTGTGGTATAGTGGGATCCTCAAGAGCGTCCTTTAGCTTTCTTCCCCAGATGATATTCACCTGAGAAATATAGCCTTGGACAATAATTTGGTTATGGAATATTCCCAGGACTGCGTTCCTCCAAGTTGCAAAGGTTTACATAAAAAGGACAGGGAAATTCAAAAAGGGGGATGGGGGAGCCACAGGATCCAAAAAAAATGGGGGTCTGGGGACTTTGGAGGGTCGCAGCAGCAGCACTAAGAGTTTTAATCTCCTCCACACTTGGGGCAGAAGTGTAAGATTCTGCCTCTAGGAAATGTGCCGACCTGCAGAAGAAATAGGAGATAATGAGACGTCAACCCAACTTGACTCCATCATTTGTCTCTGTAACTGTCCCATGTCAGAGCCTAAACACAGTGTGTTAAAAATTCTAGGTTACCAAGGACTAATGCAAAGGAGCCAACTTCAGCCCCCTCCCCACAGACATGCCATTGGGAAGAAGAAAAGGAGGCTCCTAATCCCAACGATGGCGGCTTAAATCATGCCCTTGGCTAGATCATCATGGAGATTCACCTCTACTGTGAGCACCACTAGCTGAAGTCAGCACTGACCCTCCACCCCCTCCAAGGACAGTAGACAGACAGACAAACAGAGACGCTACCTTCTGGATAATTGGACCCAGGGAGGGAAGTGTAGCCTAGGAAAGGAAGATAACTTGATTAGAGGAGAGTCTGTGGATAAAAAAGTATCTGGTATTGTTCACGGTGAATGGGGTAGGAATGGGAGACTCAATCACCAACAGTCAGAGAGCAGAGATTGGGAGGAGGCAGGAGATGGGAGTTCAAAGGGTCACTCACCAGAGGGGCCAGCTCTCCGCCAGCTGATCAAACCAAGAGAGACGATGATGAGGCCCAGGCCCAGAGTCACCACAGACACAGAAACCTTCACTATCTGTGTCAGAGACAGCCCAGCAGCTGCAAAAATAGAATCTTACTGGAACCCATCTCTGTTGCTCACTCCCAGAGCAAACTAACTTATTGTACCCTCCACCTAAAAGTATCGAAGGTCCTCTATCCCAGAGTCAAAGGTCTAGCTCATACCAACCCACTCCCAAAGAAATGGCCTTTCCTCCAGCCCCCATCCTGTGAACCCCTGTTCCTAGAGGTACCTGGGGAGCCCAGCTCCCCAGAGTTAGTACCCCAGTTCCCAGTTTCTCTCTAGAGTGGGGCATCCCCTTTCCTTCCTTCACCCCAAGGCCACCCTCACAGGAGGATAATTCCCCTCTCCGTAACCCCAGGGTGACAATGTTAACTCCTTACCATCTTCACCTGAACAGTTTCCTATTAAAATGTCTTTCCCCTTTCCTAACCTCTGGTGGTTCTACTCCATGAGTTATCCTAGTACCTGTAGATCTCCTACTTGTCCACATCCAGATTTCCCATGTGTCTTCCCAGAGCCTGTCTCTATCCCACTCGCCAGTCCCCAAATTCCTGGCACTCGTCCTATTCTGAATCTTGTCCCATCCAATTCCTTTCCCATGCTACAATGAACATTCTGCCACCAAAAGAAACCTCTTATGCACCCTTATAATAAGACTTACCCCAGGAAGCTCAGGTGAATGTGTGAGCTCCACTCTCTGTACCCCATGCCCTTCCCAGCTGCCCAGCAAGATACAATACTCTACACAGGAAGACCTGGTCTCAGCAGCCAGTCTGGGACTCCATTGCCTGGTCCTTTGTAGACACCATTCCTCTGCCTCATTCCTTTCTCTTTTCTTTCCCAAGAATCCCCAAGTACATGTGCAACCTCTCTCACTACACTGAACACCCAACCCTGGGGTTCAAAGTATGGTAACCAGTTCCTTGTTCATTAGTCCCCAAGCAAGTACACCAAAGTATCTACCAGCTGTGGTTTTTTCCTCCCCTCATATTCAGTCTTACTCTCACACCAAAAGAAAGTCCTCTTTCTTCTGCAACCTTCTTCATTTCTCCCACTCCCATTCCTGACCTGACAGTGAAATATTTGAAATCTGAGTAGCCTAAAATACTGTATCACTTTTTTTTTTTTTTTTGGTGCTGAAAATATGGTTACCAAATGTCTAACCTCTTCTCAGGACGGTCATCTTCTCTCCCCCAACCCCCCCCCCAAACATGCACACAACATCAATCACACCAACCACTAACACTTTCCATTCCTTTATCCTATCATCCCACCTCTGGCCATAAGCCCTCCACAAAATCCTCCAGACTCACCTCCCACCATCAGCATCTCCCTCTCTACTGTATACCACATACTTATCTACCTCTAACTCCCTCAGCCATAATGCTGGTGTTCCTTTTCCTACCACCAACCTCCAGTAAGCTGGTTCGTTAACCCCAACTCTCCCCACCTGCCACGCACTTACTCCAGTCCTGAAGGATGGGCTCCACCACACCAACGTGCTCCACGACGCAGGTGTAGGTGTCCCAGGTGGAGGGGGTCACTGCTAAATGGGAGAGGGTCTGGTATGTCCAGTCTCCATTGGGCTGAGCAATCTTATGGGCACTGCTGAAAGGGGAGATGAGCTGCCCGTTCTTCCTCCATGAAATGGTCACATCGGCTGGATAGAAGTCCCACACGTAGCAGGCCAGCATCACGGACTCCTTTGTGTTAAAAGGAGTGGTCTGTGCTACTTGCACAGATGGTGGCCCTGCATAGAAGAAACGTGGTCGTGGAAGAAGGCAACATTCGGGTATGTTCTCCAATTTGGTTTTCTTCCTGCTCTCTCTCCTCATAGAACTTTGTCAACCTTACCCACCCTGTGCCACCATGCATCCCTTTGAAAAATGAGGAATTAGAATTTCCTCCTGCTTTGCTCTTTCTTTTTCTCCCATTCCTTTGCTGCCCCTTCCTTTCCTTTCTCAACCGAAATTATATTTGCTCACAATGAGCAGAAGCCAGATGTGAGCTACAAGCTGTTTCAGAAGTCACTGTATATATTTCACACACACGAGCTAACAGTAGTCCAGAGTTGAAAGGTGGCGTTTCTAGAATTTTTTTCTGAAATTGTGTTTAACAAAGTCATGTTCTAAACAAAGCCTTTTCTCTAGGATGGCTAAAGGACCAACTCTCTCAAATTTGGAATTAGTGGAGTTCAAATTAATGAGATCGTCAATATTACATCTCTTACTGGTTTAATCTCCTAGGTGATCCTCCTGCGTTAGTGCTTTTCAAACAAAACCTTAAATAAAAATCTAAGAAATTGTGTTAGGATGCAGGTTCCTCAGCCTGAATCCCCAAATATTTTCATCCATTGGCTCTGGAACAATACTCAGGGGCTTGGATTTTTAACAAGCACTGCTCTGGACCCCCACCCTTGAGTAATTCTGAGAAAGGCGGTTCAGGAACCTCATCTTAAGACACACTACTCTGGCCTGTGGAGATCTTCACGCTTTCTCCCAGGGATCTCTCAAGTCATTCTCAGTCCACAAGGGAGAGGGAAAACATAAAAATCTCCTGGGGAGCTTTGACAAATATTTACACACGTGCGCCTAGACCTAGAATGGCAGAATCTGGGGCAAAAGAGGCAAAGCACTTGAGGAAAAGCCATTTTGGTTCTTCCCCCACAGCCCCTGGTTGAACTTGGATCTGCACCCTGATTTGCCCTACCTTCTGCCTACTCCCCCACCAGTGGCTCCTCGCAGTTCCACCATCATCTTTCCTTCTTGACTTCCGTTCCACCCCTGTCAACCACCTTGCTTCCCCTTTGAAGCTCAGCCCTCCTCTCTTTCTATATTCCAGGGCCACACGTTTTCCTGCTTCCTTCCTGCCCAAATCTCAAATCCCCTGCCTGCTGAGGGATCCTCTGTGGCCTCCCCTCTCCTAACTGTGCTTCCAAATAGCAACCCTGCACCCTCCTCTCCTTACGTGTTCTGCTGGTCAGTGACCCCCAGAAGGGCTGGGTGTGTGTGGCACAGTCCTGGAGCCCACTGCGTAAGCGCAAGAGCAAGTTTTCCTTTTTATTGAGGTAAGCTGAGAGGTACTGGGCCAAGGTATTCAACACCCCAAATTCACAAGGGACCATCATGGCCTCTTGTGGATCCCAGCAGGTCAGCACATCCTTGTTGAAGGAGACACAATATGTGAAATCCTTTGGAGTCCCATCATCATCCAACAGACAGGTGCTTTCCACATGGGCCACAAAGCCACCTACAGGAGCAAGGTAAGCGGGGGCAGGTCAGAAGTGTCACCCACTGGAAACCCAAACCTCAGTCACACCCAGTTTGTCTGGCATCTGCTGACCAAGCCCACATACTCGGGAGTCTGTTGGGGCCCTGATTCAAGGGAATAGATGGTAGTAGCAGAGAATTGCATAGATCCAAGTTCCTCTTTATGTGAGACAAAGTATGGGGATAGGAGTGGCAAATAAGATTAATTACATGTTTAAACATGACTTGCCCAGAACACAGACCCTCAGTAAGGAGTAAAAGGGTCAAAGAAAAGTCAGCCTTGTTCTGTGCTAGAAAGATTATTAAATATTCACTCCACATATATTTATGTTATGTGCCAGGCATGGTGCCAGAAGCAGGGTATGTAGCAGTAAGCAAGACCGATAGCCCTTGCCTACCTTCCAGCAGGAGACATGCATCACACACTAATCATATGGTTTAATCACTATTAAAATTGCTACAAAGGTACAGTACAAGTGCTGTGGGACTCTATAATAGGGAGACAAAACAGTCTGAGCTATCCCAATCTAAGAGCAAAACTGACCCCTAACCCCCAAACAGAAGGAATACCTTACCTGCTCCGGTGCAGCTCAGGCTGAGGCCCAGCAGCAGCGACAGCAGTAAGGTCATGCTTTATGCTGGGAGATGCAGGAATTCAGTCCCCTGGACTGGCTCTTCCAGGGGCTTTGGGTCCTCGCCTGCACCAGAAGCCCCAGCCTGGGAAGATGATCTCCAGACACTAAGCAGAATATGGTATCAGCCTGGGTTCCTGGATCCCCACTAGGCAAGTGATCTGAATACTAAACTCGCTCCTACCAGCTCATGTCTGTCCAGTGTCCCAAACTAAGTGGTGTCCGATTGGCTAGATAGGCGGGGACAGAAGTAGAGACAAATAGCCGCACATTTCAGCACAGCATCATCAGTTACTAGGCAGACCTTATCCTGTCCTAGGCTTAGACAATAGATCTTCTGATATGCTTCCTAATTCTTTTTCCTATGGACCAACTAGTTTGCAGGTGGATTTACCTAGACCAGTGGAGAGAATGACCTTGATATTCCCAGGATTTATGCCCACTGCTTTAACTTTTTCCTCTCAATGTCCTCCCAAAGACTGGGACGAGACAGCCCATCTTGTTCTTTAAAGGGAGGGCACCTATGAGACATTACATAAAACTTGGTTGTCCTGTCACTCAAGGGCAGGGGCAGGTGGCAGAGGCAGGGCTGCTGAGAAGGGAGAGTATAGAGTCTCCTGACCAGAAAGCAAGGCTACAGAATAAGGTGAGGAGTTCCACCTCAGAGATCAGGGACAGAGGCCCGGAAAAGCCCTTCCTGGACTCCATTCCCTCTGTTTGAACCAGCTGGACTTGATTTCCTCCTCAGCTACACAGTTGCTTTCTGGACCAGTAAACCCTTCTCCTACGCTAAGTGATCGCAGAGGGAGGCCACATGGTAACTCCAACTAAAACCCCTGGTAGGTAGCTGGTGATGGTCTAGTGCCCAAAGTTCACCTGTCTCGTCCAAACTCCCCCATATGTTTCCCCTCCTAGCCCCATCTGTCCCAGGGGTAGGTCTCTGTGTTATGAACCCACTAGAAAAATGAGATAAAGCTTCTCTACTTTTCTTCCCCTGGAAAAAAACATATTTTAAATGGCAAGTCACTCTCCTTATCCCATAGTGAACAAGAAAATGGGTAGATTTTTCAATCACAAAATTAAAACCTTAAATTAGCTTCCCTCTGCTCCCCAGAAGGCTTCGGGACTGCCCCTTCTCACCTTAGTTGCTGACTGCTCTTCAAAGATTTGATTTAATAATGAGCTAACCAGAAATTATGAAGAGGTAACCCCTTGATACCACACTTACCTGCCTAACCCCAAAGTTTCTGATCCCCAAGAGAATCTGTTATTTATGAAGAAGAAAAACATATGGACCAAACATGAACACAAAGATGAATATCAGACACAAAAGACGCTGTGTGTTACTAGTTGAGATTAAGTGAACTTCTGCCCCTATTTCTCAGCCACCCCCACTCTCAACTCCGCCTTTGTTACAAGACTGTATGGTATATTGTAACCCCTCCAATGAACCATCATTTGCGTTAGAGTAAGGGTCCAACATTTGCTGAGCTTCTACTTTGTGACATGTTCTATGTTAGACAAGTCCTTTATATGCTAGCCCATTTAGCCTTCAGTGACTTGTTAATCATCCTCACTTTATAGGTACAAACACAGGCACAGAGATTCAAAACCAAAGTCTAGAAGGTTTCATTCCCTTCCTCATACAACTGCTACACACACACACACACACAGGAGCATGTACACACACTCACTACATCCTAGGACTGGGATGATTCAGATAAAGAGGGTGATCTCTGCTGAGAAAAGGAGTAAGGGAAGGCCAGCCACCCCCAGCCCAACCCATCCAAGCAAGGGTTCTTAACCTGTCTGTTCCACCGACCCCTTTGCCAGTCAGGTGAAAACCACGGACCCCTCACTAAGTCCACACTATCCTGTGTGTTATTTAATAAATATATCACACCTGCACCAACACGACCCCACAAGAATTTTATTTTTATTTTTTTTTTATTTCAATTCAAGTTCACCGACCCCTTGTTAAAAGCTCCTGATCCAAGACTTATTTTTCTGGCACCCAGGGTTCCTTCTGCTCTTAAAACCCTGCCACTTCTACTTTCTCTTCTGGCAGTTTCAAGTGTGACTCCTCCACCCTCTCACACACACTCTCCGCACACACTCCACTCCCTCCCCACAAGGTAGGAGAGAGTTTAACCTCGCAGGAGCCCAGTCCGGGGATTCTTTCCGCTGCCTTCCAGCCCAGCTCCGCAAGACAAACCTAGTGGCGCCGTCCAGCGCGCGGCGCCCGGCGTGGCCCTGCCCAGGCGCAAAGAGGCTGGGCGAGTTCTCCCCGATGTCGCGGTGTCTGCTCTGGCAGCCAAAGGAGATGTGAAACCTGTGAGGCAGCAGCAGCAGGAAATACTAGGAGATGATTTCACTTCTCTATAAACGTGAAGAGTGCGGGAGTTTTTTTAGATAAAGCAGGCAGGAAACCCAGGGACCAGTGCTCTGCGAAGTTGCTTCTTCCTTCCCCTCTTCCTCCCCCCGCCCCCCCGCTCTATTTTTTTTTTTTTACACACTGTAGCTGTCCGCTCACCTCCAGCCAACCCCTAAAAATATTCAGATGCCCCGTCCATTGTTGTTATCTGATAATTATTGATTAGCAGTAGGACTGAAACCCCAGGTTCCTACATGCTGTCGCTCTTTTACTGCCACTATCCAAGGGCCAAAGAGTGAGTGAGCCCTCTCCTCTCCCCGCGTCTCCTCTAGCTGGGCTATCCCCACGGCTGCAATAAACTAACCACAATGTTTCTGGGCAAAACATTACAGGGAATACCCAGAGAACTGAACTCTGTCTCCACATCATTTTGCTAATGTGTTAGTTGGGGAGTGAGAGCAAACACATAGAAAGAGGAGTTTATGTGAGAGCAGTTGTGCAATAAAGGCAGTGGACTTAAAAGAGAAATCACTGTGGGTGTGGTGGACAGCAAAGTCTTCTCAGTCAGGAAGCCTGGAGGGGAGCCTTGAATAGTGGGCTGGATTCTTCTTGGAGAAGAGGAAGGCAGTTGGCATGACAGGGCTCCACAAGCTCAGCAATGTCATGAGGAGCTGCGGGTGGGTCCATGGAGAGCCTGGACTGTCTAAAACAAAGATCAGCTCTAGTAATATCCCTGGCACTGCACACCGAAGGAAGTCACAAATGTAGTCTCATGCTTCTCCTAAGAAGAATATGGCTACAAGAATAAATCTCTTCTAGGCACTTCCTAAATTCCCTTCCTCTGAGGTTCCTCTTGTGGGCAGATGGTTTTAACTCAAGCTTCCATTTATAAAAACAAAAGTTACTCAACCCGAGTCACTTGTAATCTGAAACCAACAGCATGAGACCACATTCGTGACTTCCTTCAATGTCTTTTCTCAAAACTAAACACACCTGCCACCTACCAGGATTGCATTACTTTCCCAGCCCGTCCCACCACCCACCTCCACCTCACCCACTTTATCTCTCTCCACAAACTATATCTCCCCATCAGGATTCTCTGCTTTAGGTCTTGACCTTTGGGTTATAGTTGCTGTACCTAATTCACCATCCTTCCATCTTGCAGCCAAATTACTCGAGTAGATTTCTGACTACTAGGGAATATTCTCAGGTAGAATTTTGCCACCACAATTCTGGAGAAATATTATAATTTCCATCTTACTCATGAGAAAATGGAAGCAGGCGAGGTACTAAGTAATAGTACTGTAAGTAATAGAGTCATGACTTGAACTCAGGATTTATGACTCTAAATCCAATACTACTAATAGTCAATTAGAACATAATTGAAAATTGCTGGCCATTTGTAATAGCAATAAAAGCTATAACATACATAGGAATTAGCATATGAAAATATAAGAGCTTTATGAAAAAATGAAAACTTAATTAAAGGCCTAAATGAAGACATGAAATGGGGAGATGCACCGTATTCATGAATGGGGCACCCTAACATAATGAAGATGTCGATTTCCCCCCACATCTCTAACCCAAATGCAGTTCCAACCAAATAACAATAGGATTTGGAAGAATTTGACAAACTGATTCTAAAATATATGTGGAAAATGAAGTCCATGAGTATTTTAGATAAATTTGATAAAGAAAAAATGAGTTTTTGGGGAGGTAGAGTGGTGAAGGAATGGAGACTAGCCCTACCAAACATAAAAATATATTTTAAAGCCATAATAATTAAAACAATGTGATACTGACATAGGAACTCACAAACTGATGGAAATGCATAATCCAGAGACAAATCCATGCATATAAGGGAACTTGGAATAAAATCCTTGGGATTAAATGGAATATTTGGTAAATGGTATTAATAATATTAATTTACTCTTTAGAGGAAAAGAAAGGTAAATCCTTACTCACACCATATGGAAAAATTCCAGATTAACAAAGACCTAAATATGAAAGGAAAACATTAACACAAATAGAAGAATACATAGTGGAATACCACATATGATCAGATAAATATAAGACAAAGTTAATTTTACCCAAAATTATTCATCAGAAAAGATGGAGTTACCTTATATACAAGTCCTTAATTTTTTTCAAGTCATGAGCATTCTCTTAAAAGTTGCTTATGCTAAAATGATCCCAATTAACAACTACAGAGAAGTATTAGAATAAAATTATTTTATGAAATGTGGAAGTGGAAACACCAATATGTCTATATTGATATATTGTTATACAATATGTTATTTTAAATCTGTGAGTTACTAACCAAATAAAAGTTGTTAGCAGACAGTTGACTATTTCCTTATAACTTCTATATCTATAAAACTTTATATATTGAAGTTGGACAAAAGTGTTCTTTTATCTTCCCATTGAGAAAATGGAGCACTACCTAATCAATTTATATTCTGGCAAAAATTGTAACTTTACTGACTTGGGGTTGGAAAGGATTTCTTATGATCATAAAAGCACAAATCATGAGGGTTTTGACTGTCAAAATTAAATAATTCTATTTAGGGAGGGAAGGAACTGCATGCAAATTTAACTGGTGGGCAGCAGACTAGAAGAAGACATTTGCAATATATATACTGACATAAGTTCACAATATAGAAAATATAAGAAATCTCCACAAATCCACACACAAAAAAGACAGAAGATGCAATTTTTCAACGGACAAAAGATATGAATTAGAAATTCACAGAGGGAGAAACCTATGAAAAAATGCCCAGCCTCACTGCTAATAAGAGAAAGGCAAGTTAAAACAATGAACTACCACTTTACACTCAAAGATTGCCAAAATTTGAAAATCAGATAATTTCAAGTGTTGGTGAGGGTAAAGAGAACTATTTTGCTCTGTTGGCAGGAGTGTAAACTGTTTATGGTCCCGAAATTATGGAATGTACAAAATAGTCAGGTGGAAAAATTAACACAGGAATCAAGGCAATATATCTGGGTTCAGTGCTTTAAGTCTTGAAAGAGTTCAATAAAGATCAACAATGGCTAGAGGATTAGGGGCAGTTTCATAAAAGAGATCGAACCAAGAAAATAGGTTAGAGTGGGCACAAGCTGAGCACAGTAAAAAGATGAGAAGGAATGGAGCAGATGGGGCTCAGTGGTTGATCGTGCACTTCTCATGTACAAGGTCCCGGGTTCAATCCCTGATATTTCCTATTTTTTTAAAAAAAGGTGAGTAGAAAAAGTCTGGACAAGCACCCTCAAGTGAGGACAGACACTATGGCATCAAGGAAGAGTGAGGAAATTGAAACTGATTCATTAAAGACTACGATTCCTACTGGGAATAGTGGTTGATGCTTTTGATCAAAAGGAGGACCCCAGATGAGAGAGGGTCTTGAATTGCTTCTGGAGTATCTAAATGACAGATCATAGACTGCTTGATCAGAGAGCATTTAATCTAAGCCCAGCATTTTACACAGGAGTAATTTGAGGCCCAGAGAGGGGAATTGACTTGTGTAAGGTCACACAGCCTAATAAAAGCAGTTTTAAGATTTGACTGGCAGCAAATTTCAGAACATGTTGGAAAATAAAAGAAAATCAGGAAGAATTTTGGAAAGCATAAGGGACAGATCTAGAATGGTGAAGTGAGAATAAGGAGAAAAACATCTCAAAGGAAGAAAAACAATACTTAAAGGTAGATTCAAAGTAGGTTCCAGAAAAGAGAAAGAAGACAGCAATGCTGCTAAGTTATCCCTCTGGAAATCAAGACAAATAGTGATAAAGGCTGGCTAACTTATTGAGAATCTTTTCTATGTGCCAAATACTGTTCTAAGCACTCTACAGATATTAACTCATTTAAGTGTCACAATAGCCCTATAATGTAGGCACCAGCGCTATCCTTATTTTACAGAAAATGATACCAACAGCACAGAGAGGTTATGTAATGCCGAAGCACACATAGCTAAAATTTAATGGTCACAATTGAGTTTTCTGCAGTCTGGTTCCAGAACCCATGCTTCTTAGCCAGTACATATGCTTCTCTGAGAGATGAGATGGCTCCAAGGAAGTGTCCACTCCTGGGAAAAATTTTTCCTTTAGGTCAATCAAAGTCTTTTAGTTAGACTCTAGTAAAAGCAAAGAGCAGAGACTCATCAATACCAAAATAATTTTACTCTTATCCTTAATGCCACCCCCTCCTTCAAAGCAACTTCCAGACCCTAAATGAGCAAGAAATAAAACATATGCAAAGGGAGTGGCGGTGGCTCAAGCCATTGGGTACCTCCCTCCCACATAGAAGATTCCGGTTTTGGTTCCTGGTGCCTCCTTAAAAAAAAATAAGACAAGCATACAATGAACAGACACAGAGAGCAGACAGTGAGTGCAAACAACAGGGGGGTGGGGATGGGAGAAATAAATAAAATAAATCTTAAAAAACAAACATATGAAAGCAATTTATCGCTAGTGGTCATGATCCACTTGCTCCTACTATCTGCCCAGGACAGCGCAACAACAGTTCTCCTTGGATGGTTCACGCAGGCCAAAGAACACATCATTTGGAAGGACATGCAGACTGTGGGCCCTTCCAAGCGGCCCTCACTTCACTCCAGCTTGATTACAGTGATTTCACAGAACTGAGATGACTGAGATGACTGCCTTAGGATAGCACTTGGGGGCTTATTTTACTCACCCTGGGCTCCTGTTTTCCCAGCCATGGTGAGGGTTGAAGGGAGTTACACATTCCTGAAGGCAGCCCATGCTAGATAAAAATGTTTGCACAAACAGCTTTTATAAAGTGCAAAACAAAAACAAAAGCAAAACAAACGCACAAACGGCTTCCTTAACCATTTTGTGAACAGATCATCAGAAAAATAAGTATGCCTCTATTTCTCACGTGTTTCACACAGACTGACAGGCAGCAGTGAAGCCCATCCCATGGCTCCGAGACCAGGGAACAGGAGCTGGGCTGAGGAGTTAGGGGTTTTCCCGCAGCCGAGTTCAGGTTAAGGCACGTTGAATTTGAAATGACAACCCACTCAAGTGGAGGCATCCAGAAACAAATATCATGAGTTAATTAAGAAGCCACATCAGTATTAAGAAAGGAATTTATTGCCCTGAAGTGGGAAGGAACATGTTGTGATAGGCAGGCTACTCTGGGCTCTCCTGGATACTCGGCCCAGGGAGAGCAGATCCCCCTGGCTGAGACCCCTCCACACACACACACACACCCCTGCCCCACCCAGGGAGAGTCCCAGGGCCCAGGTGAGATCTTGTGCAGGATGTGAGAAACCTGAGCCGCCCTGCTTGGATGGCTGAAGCTGTCAGCAGTCAGTCTGTGGTCGGGAAGAATCAATCTAAGGAGAAAGACAGGGAGGGAGGAAAGTCATCAGGGGGACCCCCTGCCTCCTCAAAGGCCCCTCCCTGCCTGCAGCACAGCCTGCAGAGCTCGGTCTCTCCTTGTCCCCAGATCATCTCTAAATACCTTCCCTATAGCTCCCCATAGCCTTCCTCTGCTGCTTAAAGTTCCTAGCCCCCAACACTCCCGTGACCTCTGTGTACCGTGCATAACCATGTTCCCTGGTACAGGACTGCACCCCCAATGGCCTGAGGATCACTGTCTGTCCTCCCCATGCTACAGATAATGCAGTGCCCCCCCCCCAGGGGCAACCACCCCTCCAGACACCCTGACGTACCACCTGAGCAAGGCTTTCGGAAGTAGATGATGAGGACGGTGCCCACGATGATGCCCAGAACACCCAGGCCGAAGGCGATGCCACACAGCACGTTCTCCAGAAGATCTGAGGGCAGAGAATTCTGGGGCACTGGGGGGACAAGGGGGAGCAGCTCAGCCTGGAGGCCTGGCCAGGGAGCCTCCCACCCAAGGGCACAACCTGGTGTCTGGGATAGCCATGTAGAAACTGAAGCCTGGAAGCCTAAGGTTGGTTCAGTGTGAGAAAGGACCACACAGTCCCAAGCAGAGAGAGAAGGGCCCTCCCACAAGCCTATTCTTTTTGCCCCCAAAAGGAATCAGGCTTGGGGAGTTGGGGGTGGGGAAGGCCTCACCCCAGTAGGCCACTGCAGTGTAGCTATCAATCTCATGAGTCACAATGCAGGAGAAAATGTCGGAGGGTTCAGGTGTGACGTTTAAATAAGAAAAGGCCTGGAAGCTGAGTCCATCAACCGCTGAGACATAAGTGGGCCCGGCTCCTTCCACGGGGGCAGAGAGATGCTGCCAGTTCACTGTCAGTGTGGGTGGGAAGAGATTACTGACAAAACAGACCAGCGTGTTGGGCTTGCCAAACTCCAGGGGCTTCAGTGTGAACACCTCGGCGACGGGGAACCCTGGGAGCAAAAGGAGGAACAGGTTTGGATGGGGCCTCTGTGTTAGGAGGGGGCAAGGCATCTGGAGGGGGGCGCAGAGAATGAGTCAGTGGGGAGGAACTTTGGGAGGCAGGGAGAGTCCCGAGCCCTTAGGACAGTCTTCTTCCAGAAAAGAAACAGAGCTGGACCTGGAGGCAGAGCCAGATCCAGTCCACTTTGGGCCCTTCACGCCTGCTTCCTGCAGTATTTCCTGTCTAGACCTCATGTTGGCCTCTAATCACAGTCCTATTACATTGCAGGCACATCATCAGATTCTTCCACTCTCCCCTTCCATCTTGCCTAGCCCAGTAACACAAGTGCTAATATTCGGTAGGCATCAATTGGTCCCTGTTGAATTCATCAAGTTCAATAAATAGTTTTGAAAGCCTGGTAGGTAGGAAGCGGATGTGGCTCAAGCAGCTGGGTGCCCACCCACCACATGGGAGGTGCCAGGTTCGTTTCCTGGTGCCTCCTAAGGAAGACAAGCAAGACAGTGAGCTGACACAATGGGTTGGCACGGCGAGCTGACACAATGAGCTGATGCAATGAAGAGACACAATGAGAGAGACAACAAGCGGGAAGCAGAGGTGGCTCAAGTGATAGGGCACCTCCCTTCCACATGGGAGGTCCCGGATTCAGTTCCAGTGCCTCCTAAAAAAAAGAAGATGCGTACACAACTAACGGACACAGACAGCAAGAGCAAAACAATGAGGGAGGGTGGATAAATAAATAAAATAAATCTTTAAGAAAAGAAAAGAAAGACCTAGTAGGTCTTGTCTTCTGCAGAGCATGGCTCCCAGGGATGATTCAGGTGGCACTGGAGTGGGATGCTGGTATGATGGGGAATAATTCTGTTCCTAGAAGTTAGGGGTGCCAGCCCTCTCTCCCCACCCCCTGCCTTAACCTCTGGCCACTGGGATTTGCCCCTCAAGTTGGGGTCCTATTTCCTGGATCATCTCCTGGCAGAACTGTTTGTCAAAGAAAATTGCAGAGGCATCTCCTTGCTCCTGAGCCCAGTAAGCAAATTCAGGCAGGCGAGGCACTCGGACATTATGGGAAAAGTCGAAGGAGAAAAGCTGGTCCTCATCGTAGGCCTCAGAGAGTCCCACGTTGGGACTCCCTTCCTGGCAGTACACAGTGTGCAGGAACGTGTGGTTTTGCAGTTCATCCCGCCATGCTGGAGTGGGAGCTGCAAAGGAGACAGAGCTGGGTTCAGGGAGGTGGAAGCCTCCTCTATTCATTAGCTTAGAAAAGAGCAAGGCCTACTTCAGAGGAAGGAGGCGGGTGGGGGGTCTAACTCCCTCCTGTTTGTTATTTACCTTCTCCCTCCCAATGAAAAAATTATGGGAAGAGGTGCAAGGGAGCAAGGGATCTCACAAACCTCCCCCACCCCCATAAAAAGGCAGCTGTTCCACTGTCTAAAGTGACAGATTCAGAGTCACTGTGTTGGTTGTGTGCCCAAAGGCATGAACCAAGGAGGTTAAGTGGAGACTGAAATTAGCCTGCACTCTGTTCATCAAGCCACGCATCCTGGCATGGGGCTGCATGCTCCAGAAGGGGATACCTGTGTCTGATTCACATAAGGCTACCACAAGGACTCGTTAAAGCCCTGGATGGGTTCCCCAGTCTTAGAAGGGAGAGGAAAGGACTGGTCACAATCTTCCCAACCCATAGATGCCACTCCTCCGACCTTGGTAATCTTGGAAAGCCAGGCCCTAGGCTCGTCTTCAGTCCCTTTCATGGGTGCCACGCCTCTCTGGAAACATTTCCCCCTTCCTTAACCATTCAAACTTTGCAATGACAGGACTGGGGGAAGTGACCTCATAACTAGAGGAAATAATCCCTATTATTTGAAGCCCTGGCAGGACACCCACCCCCCACCCCCAATCAGCAGGAAACTTTCTACTCACTACCCAGAGTAATAGACATTTAGAATAAGAGGAATCTTTGAGATTATTTCTTCCATTCTGCCCCATCCTTTAGAGAGAAGGAAACTAAGGACCTGTAAAGTTAAGAAACTTTCCAAGAGTCCCAAGGTGAGTTGATGGCAGAGTGCAGAGTAGAATCCTGAGAAGCGTGGTTTTATTCAAAGCCCCATTCTACCACTTTCCAACAGTATGAACTTGGACAAGTTGCTAAAGTCTCTGAATCTGCCTTTCTTCATTTGAAAATGTATATAATAGTCTCTGCTTCAAGAGATGGGCTTAAATGGTATAACATGGGACGCACCCCTCGCGTTGTACAAAAATAGTAGCTAGCTCCCAATTCCCCAGCTGGTTCTACTACCCCCACTTAGAAATCCAGAAGCTCTGGATTGGCTCCCTAGGCTCTAACCCCATCAGGACTGAAGTAAAGGGAGATACTGCCATACCTTGAGGGGCGGCCCAGGAGTGGGGCAGCAGCCACAGAAGTTGTAGCAGCCGTAGCAGTGCAGCCTCCTGGCTCTGCTCATGATCCATATCTTCACACGGCACACTGGGTTCGGAGCTACCAACCCAGTGACCCAGGTCCCCAAACTCCCTCCCCAAAGGGTTGCCTTTGAGCATGATCTGCTAGCTTACTCCCAATAGCTGTCCTTGTCACTTTGGCTATACCAATCACAGAAGTGTAGGGCTCAACATCATCGGTCACTGGGGAGAGACCGGCGGCCAGCAACCTCCTGAAGACTTAGCTCTTTCACCAGGCCAGAGTGTGGTGTGTTTCTGGGCTGAGTAGGCCAGTGAAGGAATGTCTGCCTCCTGGTGGAGTTCCCCCTTTAGTGTCAAGCTGCCAGCCCCAGCCTGCCACCAGGCCATGCGGCTCTTCAGAGCAGTGCCGCCCTGTGGCGGAATTCTGCAGTGGGGAATTCATCTTCCCGCAGCAAACCCCCAGGGACCCTCAGACCCCGCCTCTACTCCCTCCTTCCATTCCGGGTCTCCTCTTTTTTCTCAGAAGGGTTTTTCTCCTTCAGGCACTAACTCTTGAGCTCTAATTCTTTTTTTTTTTTTAGATGTACTTCTCCCCTGCCCCCATTGTTTGCACTGGCTGTCTGCTCTCTGTGTCTGTTCTTGTCTGCTCTCTGTGTCTGCTATTCTTGTTTTTCTTTTTTAAGAGGTACTGGGAACTGAACCTGGGACCTCCCATATGGGAGGAAGGCACCCAATTGCTTGAGCCACATCTGCTCCCTGCTTGTTGTGTCTTTCATTGTGTTTCCTCATTGTGTCTCCTCATTGCATTATCTTGTTCTGCCATCTTGTTGTGTCAGCTCACTGTGCCAGCCCATCGCATCAGCTCACGGTCTTGCTCATCTTTAGGAGGCACCAGGAACCGAACCTGGGACCTCTCATGTGGTAGGCGGGCACCCAAATGCTTGAGCCACATCTGCTTCCCTCTAATTCTTGAATTCTTGCAAATTTAGTAAGTCCTTGCTATTGGGCCCAGTGCTAGAAATTAAAAAAAAAAAATGAATAAGGCACATTCTTACCTTCAAAGGGCTCAAAGTCTAGGGGAGCCAATGAATAAATAATTACACAACAGTCTAACACATTACATTTAAATAAGAATATGACAAATGCTTTGGAGGTAGCAATGGGGGAATAGGTTGGGCTCAATCAGGCAGACTTCTAACAGTCTTGAAGGAAAAGCAATTTGACGAACAGAACAGTGAGGGAAGAGAAAAGTATCTCAGGGCAAGGGGTAGGCAGATCTGCAAAGGTCAAAGGTATCCAGAGCTCTGGATGTGGAGGCTGCTCATGTGTCCCTGTGTGATAATAGTGGGGAAAAGGGGTAGGAGAGTGTCAAGAGGAGCTAGAATTTTAGTTGGGGGCCAGATCACATAGGGCCTTAGATGCCACAAGGAGGATATCTGGCTTTTACTTAGCAGATGATAGAGATTATAAAACTGGGGAATGACACAATCATTTTAGCATTTTAGGAAAAAAAAATAATTCTGATATTTCAAACAATGGATTGGAGCTTGGAAAGAATTTAGGCAAAAGTGCTGGTTAAGAGTTTTATATATTACATCAAAATAAAAGTTGCACACACATAACCACTTCTTGTAGCAATAAGCAATCATTTATGTGAGATAAGGGCCTGAATTAAGTCATGAACAGAGTAGCTGGAAGGAACAGAGTATTGAGATAATTAGGAGATAGAGTCAAAAGGATTTGGTGGGAGCCAGTGTAGCTCAGTTGTTAAGGACTGGTCTCCCACATATGAGGTCCTGGGTGCAATCCCTGGCCCTGCCAAAACAAACAAAGAAACAAACAAAATGATTTGGCTACTGATTGTAGGTAGGAAGGCAAGGAGATGGAGGGGTCAAGGATGACACCCAGGTTTCTAGTTCAGGTGGCTGTCTGGGTAGTCAGTGATGACCTGAACTGAAATAGAAGAGAATGTCAGAGAACTGAATTGAAAGAGGAGGACAAGAATGAGTTCAGTTTTTTTGTATGTGTCGAATTTGAGATGCCAGTGGAACAGCCAGATGGAGCCGTCCAGGAGGCAGTGAGGTATAGGGTATATGGGATCTCAAGTATTGGAGGAAGAACAAATGCTGAAGCAGAGGTCATGGATAAGATCACCCAAGTAGACTGTGCAGAAGGAGGAGGAAGTGAACCAAGGGCACGTCTGCATGGATTTGAACCTCAACCTCCTGTCTGATATCTTCCAGGATCTGGTCTGGAACACAGAACCACTCTAGGAATTTTAAACTGAGAATTTGTTACAAGTGTTAAAAGGGCAAGAAATGCAAAAAACGAGTAGGTGGCTGGAAGTACAAATGGGAAAAAAGTGATACGTGGAAATCAGAAAGTGCTATCCCCCCTTAGCTGGAGTCCCTATGTCTACACCTGCTGCTGCCCTGTGGGAGACACTGTCACAGATGATTCTGGATCTACAAAAAAGGTGCCTCCTCCATCCAAGCTGCAATCATTGGGAAGGTATTGTTACAGCATCTACCAGCAACTGCAAGCAACTGCCACTCTGTTAGAGCCTGAAGTAGGAAGCTTCTTGGTTTCTCCTGTCTTCTGGAAAAAATTTTAAATTTTTTTCACTTTCTATATTTTATTTATTTATTTATTTATTTATTTATTTATTTATTTATTTATTTATTT